>JAESUZ010004066.1:1477500-1802993 GCA_017311185.1 Proteles cristata cristata
TTGCAGGCGGTCTCTTGGTCCCGTGCAGTGGGGACGTGCCCACTCGTGTTCCGGGCTCTTCTCCACCAGCGTGCGCGCTGTATGGAAACACCTGTGAAGAGAAGTTCAAGGCTTGGCTCCTTGAGTTCCTTCTGTTCATGGAGCCTTTCCCCAATTCTCCAGCTCTCGTTTCCTTCCTGTCCGGACATCCTGGACACAAACATACTTTGGTATTTATTTTCTCCTCTGTAACTTGGCGTTTATTTTTAATAATCTTCTGCCTGTATGTCCTCATGAGAAGCTAATTGCTATTCACTGTACACTCCCCAGTTGGATTTTGACTTCACATTTTTTTCTTGCCCTTCTGAATCTTTTGTAACCCTGTGTATCAGAACTTTTTTGATTTAAACTCACAGTGAGAAATAGGGTTCACAGTTAGACCTCCTATACACGTACTTAATGGCTGGAACAAAAGTTTCACAAACCATTGTTTACTCTCAGTAGGGAGATGATACACCATGATCTCTTTTGTATCCACCAGATTTTCTCACTTCTCACTAAATGACTGTTTGACAGTCACGTTCTACAGCTTTTCGCACAGGGCTGGGTGGAAAGCCGAGATTATGCTTGGTGAATTTCCCCTCTCATGAAGGTCTTCTGCTTTGAGACGATTTTTACGATGCCTGAAACTTAGGGTGTGAAATGGCTTGTTTCTTTATACAGATGTTTGTTGTCTGATACAGTGTCGGGGACCCAGTGTCTTCCAGGAGTGCCGATGCGGGCGTCCAGCCTTCCCGGTCTCCTCTCCTTTGAAGATACTTGCATCTTGTATATTCTGTGCCCTGGCTTCACCCTGTCACTGCCCAGAGTCACTTTGTCTCCGCCGTGTTCACATCCTCCCATGGGCTCTTCCTGGGCTTCCAGAACTTTCCTTAGTTTTCCAAGGTCACCTGATTGTCTCCTCTTCAGGAAGCCTTTCCTGCCTGTTCTGGCGGTTCTCCTTTGGGCAGTGACCTGGTGTGACCCTCCTGGTGTTGCACTTGGAAGGATAAACACTGGGTTTGAACCGCGACAGTGGGAAAACGTGACTGTATTTCAGCATATTTGTTTGAAACAGAAAAGAACTAATAGTTTGCTACAGCTTTCTAGTAAAAAAAAAAAAAAAAAGCTAGTGTCCTTGATGAGTATGTTTTCCAGGTCGTAGACGTTCATCCTTGTTCATTGCTGCCATTTTGTATTTCTTGCTCAAATGGCTGGGGCCCTCTTGTGTCTTTGGCAGAATGGAGGGCATCAGAGAGGCGTGTGTGCCATGGAAACGTGACTTCATCAGAAGCCGCCTCCCCCTGCCTGGGTTATTTTCTGTTTCCTGTTTGCAGAGGGCGTGTTCAAAGCGATATAAACACACCTTCAACTTACTCTTCTTTCACTTGGGTAGTTGTTTTTTTGGCATGATAGAGAAGCATTGCTCGCCTTTGTAAGAATTCATAGTAGGCAGGTGTAAGGAGGTACTTACCCCCACGGCCTGCACATTCCTGGATTGGCTGACTGTTTCTGAGGATGTGAAAATACATCCTAACTTTTATTCAGAACTTAGTGTTTGACCTTTGGTAGACCATTGAACATTTTATCCTTAGCATCTTAATGAGATGGGAAGAACCAGTAGATTCCCACGCGCTGCTGGACATGTGGGAATGAGAGGTCCTTAGGGGTCAAGGTCTTACATGTAGGACAACTGAAGTCCAGACAGAGAAGCATCTTGCCTCAAGTTGTTACGGCGAGTTAGTGGCACGTCCAGGGTCAGACCCAGGTCAACGCCATTATCAGTATGCCACGGTCTCTACAGCCGCTCCACGAAGGACCCAGCCTTCCACGAAGCTATTTTCCGCAAAACATTTCCTATTTTTAATAAAATGTTCGTGTGAATTACTAGCATTATATTGACAAATATTGGCTCCCCCCAAAAATATTACCCAATATAACTTTGTTTCTCTGGCACAGCCATTGAGTTTTTTCTTTTTTTCTGATTTAATTCTCTTTTTTTTTTTTTAAGAGCAGCTTTAGTTCACAGCAAAATGGAGGGGTAGGTGCAGGGATTTCCCAGATAGCCCTGCCCCAGGGCGAGCATAGCCTCCCTCATCACCACCGTCCCCCCACCATAGCGGTGCATTTGTCGTGGTCAGTGAACTACACTGAAACCTCATAATCACATAAAGTCCATAGTTGCTGTTACTGTTTACTTTAGGTGTACGTGCTGTGGGTCTGAACAAATGTATAATGACCTATTCGTCATTACAGTGTGACACAGGACACTATCACTGCCCTAAAAATCCGTGCTCTGCCCGTTCATCCCTTTCTCCCCAACTTCTGATTTTTTATTACTGTCTCCATAGTTACCGCTGGTGTTCTTTTAATTTTTTTTATGTTTATTTATATTTGAGAGACGGAGAGAGAGCCAGCAGGGAAGGGGCAGAGAGAAGGGGAGATACAGTATCTGAAGCAGGCTCCAGGCTCTGAGCTGTCAGCAGAGAGCCCGCCGCAGGGCTCGAACCCAGGATCAGTGAGATCATGACCTGAGCCAAAGTCGGATGCTCAACCTACTGAGCCACTCAGGCGCCCCACCGTTAAATTTGTACTTTGAATTTTTATAATTTTTCTGTTTAAAAGTTTTATTTGGTTCTTTTAAAAAAACCTGCTTTGGCTTTAGCATCTCACCTTTGCTCTTATAATCAAGCCATCATTATTTGGGGGCACATACTATGCATTTGTTTCATATCAGGCCTGAAATAATTCTGATATTAAATACCTCAAGAGTCTAATTCTACTGTCTGTGCTTCTGTGGCTTTTATTCGTAGTGCTTTGTTTTCCCGTGGCTTCAGGTGTGTGTATGAGTTTTGATTGTGAACTCAGATCTCTTGGAGTTTTATTTGCGGGAAGTTTTTGTCCGGTGGATTAACCTTATCTTCCAGGGTGAACTTGCCATTCTGCTGGTTGTAGGGCGAAGAGGGCACTGTCAACCCAGGGTCTCTCGGAATGACATTTTCTGCCCAAGTGGCTTTGGTTTAGGATCGTACAGCTTGCGTGAATTTGGCTTACCGTCCTTCATCTGTCACCTTGGGGCCATGAGTGTCTGGAAGATGCCCTCCACTCTCAGTGCCAAGGACATGCCAAGCACGTTTCCTTGCTGTCTCCTCCTGTGGTACATGATGATTTCTTGTCCCCCCTGACATGAAGATCCAGCCCTTTTGGTATCTCAGTGTCCTGTTCCTGTCCCCTGTTGGCCTTCCTGCCCTCCGAAGTTTTAGGATTCCCTGCCCTCCATTTCATCCAGCTGTCAGAGAATGTAAAGGTCGCTCGTGTTGACAAATACCCTCAGCGCGAGATCTCTCGTTGGCACTGGCTTCTCCTCCAGAGTCTCCCTCTTCCCCTGCCCCCCGCCGCTGTCATTTTGGTTTTTTGCGTTCTGCAGCTTCCTTATTTTCTCAGCAGCTCACTAAATTCTTATTTTTTTAATATTAAAATTTATCCACCTTTTGGTGGTTTTCTTCTGAATGTCATGGATATCTAATTGCTTCTTTAGGATGAATTTTTGTACCAATAGGTGCTGTGTCTAAAATAACCTTTTGGGTAAGTTACTAAAACGGAGATGGAAACTCTGAAAAGAATGTCTTCTTCCTGTGTGTGTCACATACTCCTACAAAACGGATGGATCCTGATACCTTTACCTACGAAGGTGCTAGCGCAAGAATTCTTACCTGAGCATGCCGCCATTTCTTCCTTTTGTCCTGGTAGAGCATCACTGGTTTAGTAAGCCACTGTTAATTGCAGTAGGGTCCTGTTTCTTCAAGTGTAGGGATGGAGAATTGTTCAGAGCCAATGCTATTGGATATTGACTCATTCTAGGTTCCATTTAAACCCTGGGGTGCTTGGTGACCACTATTTGACACGCTAGGGTTTGCCAACTTCCAAGAAAATCTTGAAGGGAACTCTTCCAAAGATACTAAAAATTATGCAGCAAACTTTGGCTTGGTGGCTGTTTTCCCCCAGCTCTATATCCAACTCTAGTGTTGAAAACCAGGCATCAGAAACTGAGTTGCTTAGTCTATTCTTTGCCTCTGGAGTTAGGCTGCAGCTAGAAGTAGTGTTGTATGGACTCTGTTTCTGCAGAGGAAATCTTGAATTCATGCCATAAGAACACCTCCCGCACATTCACAGAATTTGCTACACAGCGTCATGATCCTGGTAAGGATATGTTACTCTGCTGGACTTGACTTTAGAACTGTCATAAAGTAAATTCCATTCTCTCTTCGTACTTGCATTTGGATCTGCCACCCTGACTCCATCTGTCACTGTAGTCTCTCCCTGTTGTGCGTCGCTTGGCATTTATTGGTTGGCTTGGACTTCCTAGAGTTTTGTGTTGATCTAGTAAATGTCCTCAGAAGGCTTGATAAAAGTGATTGGCAGTGTTAGAATGTTGAGTTCCAAGAGACTTTAGAAATTACCTCGTCTTTTAATTTTCAAAACCTATGTAGCTGTGAAAACCTTAGTTTGGGCAATGGATCACTTGGAAACCCAACAGATAGAGGAGTTGGAGTTTTTAAAAATCAGTGAGGAGACCGACTCCTTTATTTTGCAAATGAAGCGCCTGAACCCAAGAAGGTTAAACGACTATGGTTTATGGCTGTTTCCACCTTCGTGCACTTAGCATCTTTCTCCCAGACCTCTGATTGGATTGCAGTTTTGCTTTATTTTATTGTTAGGCTTTTGGAGAGTACAGTGTGGGATTGGCCAAAGTGAGGAGATCTTTTTTTTTTTTTTTTTTTTAAATGATAGCGATCTCCTTTTTTCTTCTGCCTTGTTTCCTTCCTTCTCTTGTTACTTCTTAGCTGTTGCTTGGGGCAGCTATTTATGAACATCACTGGCTGATGAGAGTAGCTTTTCTCTCTCCCTTGGATTTGAAGGGAAGGGGGAGAAGGGAGCCAACATTTATGGGACGCCTGCTCCTATACCAGGGCCTGTGGATGTTGTTACAAAGGTTTTAAACTCTGAATTTGTTAGCCACCCTATAAAGTAGTTGGTGACATTTTCCTTTTACGGTTAGGAAACCGAGGCACAAAGAGGCTAGTAATTTGATTCGTAGTCAAACTGCCTTGAGGATGTGGACGGGGAGAGAGATTTCTGAGCAGTGCATGGTACGTGATGTGTAGCGGTGAGTGGATCATCTGGAGTGGTGAGAATGCGTGGTATGTGGTGCAAACGGTGGTGCCCTGGAGAGAGAATGTTCTCGCCGTACTCTGTTCCTCCTAAGGCCGGAAATGCTTTCCCTAGTTGTACTGGCATTTTACTGTCCCACATACATAGACGTGATGAGGTCGTATTTTGGATAATAGAAACTTTCTTCTTTTTTGTGGAGAAGGGGTCATGCTTAGTTGAATAAACGAACACTGGTTTGAATTCTTCTAGTAGGTGGTAAACACCTGGGTTATCGGTAGCTTTCAGCATATGGGATGGGGAGCGGGGCTTGCGGCATTCCTTCCAGGACATGTTGGTTCAGTGGATCTTGAAGTTGCTGTAATAATTGAATTTGCTGTTCTAAGACAGTGCCCAGCCCCATTAGAAGTAAACGGTGTTTATAAACTAGCGATTGTGTCAAGGTTTTGTATAAAGCCTAAAATAAGTCCTAAATTAAAAAAATAACAGGGGCGCCTGGGTGGCTCAGTCAGTTAAGCGGCCGACTTCGGCCCCGGTCATGATCTCACAGTTCATGGGTTCGAGACCCATGTTGGGTTAGGTGCTGACAGCTCAGAGCCCGGAGCCTGTCTTTGGATTCTGTGTCTCCGTCTCTCTCTGACCCTCCCCAGCCCATGCTCTGTCTCTCTCTGTCTCAAAAATAAATGAACGTTAAAAAAAAATTTAAAAATTAAATTGGGGCACCTGGGTGGCTCAGTTGGTTCAGCGTCCGACTTCAGCTCAGGTCATGATCTCACGGTTCATGGGTTCAAGGCCCGCGTCAGGCTCTGTGCTGACAGCTCCGAGCCTGGAGCCTGTTTCAGGTTCTGTGTCTCCCTCTCTCTCTGACCCTCCCCTGCTCATGCTGTCTCTCTCTCTCAGAAATAAATAAAACATAAAAAAAAAAGATTAAAAAAATTATAAAGGCAGCGTCGTGTTTACGGACAAGCCCTGGATGGCTGGAGGCTCTTAGAGGAAATGTCCTGTTGTGGTAGAATTTGACCACCGATCCACCCTGTCCCTTTAATCAGTGCTTCCAATCAGGAAGCTGAGGATGTGTCGTCCAACAGAGCGTGGCCTTCCCGAGTCCAGGAGTGGAGCTCACTCAGGAAATGGCAGGGGTGGGCTTTCAGAAGGGGTGTTAATGTCACATCAGAGCCCGGGAGGCAGCCCCACATGCGAGTGTCCTACACGCAGCTCTGCGAAGGGCGCGGGGTGCTTGGTGAGGGGGGCAGGCCAGTTCGTTCTGGTGCTGTTTCCTTGGGAATTTTCAGGTCGACATATCCAGACATATCATGTGTTTCACCCCTGTCCAGCTACGCGAGGAGTCCGTTTAGTGGTCTGTGCCGGTGCACACAGCTCTCCTGGGCCCCCTCCACCCGCCCTCCACCTCCCCTCTTTTTCAGGGACAGAGTTGAGTGGGTCATACTCCTGAGACCGTGACACGTGATTGTTGTCTGGGCAAGGCCCTTCTTTTGTTGGGTTTTGTTTTGTTTTTTTCGTTTTTCCTTTTTTATCCCTCACCCCCAGTTGCAGGTCCCAGCGCTCTTTCGGCTCCCACTCAAGGTCAAGGTCAAGGTCCACCCTTTGGCCCGCTGGCCGCGTGCTGTTCTTTATAATGTGTTTGGCTCAGTTTATCTTTCTTGATATTTAGCATGATGTTTTTGAGAACTAGTCATGCTTTTGTATGTAAACGTAGTGCCGTTATTCTGACTCTGCCACAGAGTGTGCGGTCACACTTTATAGACTGGGTGGTTGTCAGCCGTGGGGCCGTCCGTGCTGCCTCACACAGCGTTCTTGTCACTAGGGGTTCCGTGGGGGGATTCTTCAGATTGAACTTCCAAAGAACTGTTCCGTCACCGAATATATGCGTATTTGTTTCAGCTCCCTGAGACAGCTGTCGGATTATACATGTTAGAGCACCTGATGCAGCAAGGGCTTTAATCTACTACCTAGAAAAGAAAGTAACAACTTACAGATACAGTTTCTTGAGCCCTGCTTTGGTTTCCCGGGAAAGTTCTCGCAGACTAGTTTTTAGTCCTATCATTAAAATCCTTCACTCTTCAGGGTCGTCCTTTATTTTCTTTCCTTAATGTTAGGTAGTTAAAGGAAACATAGTTTTTTAAGGGATCTCTCTGTAATGTGTGTGTAACTGTGAAAATGTTATGAAAATACTACAAATACTAAGATTGCTGTTTTGTTTTGTTTTTTAATCTTCTAGGGCGCCAATGCCTCGGCATTAGAGAAAGAGATTGGTCCAGAACAGTTTCCAGTCAATGAGCACTATTTTGGATTAGTCAATGTAAGTATCTGTTGGTACTGAGCCTTCGCAATTATGGTTGGAAATAGTTTTCAAAATGATGAATGCATTTCATAATGTATTAAAGGAAAATGGTTTATTTGCATCAGTAGGCGTAATGCCAAGAAAATTGATTTGGAATTTTAAAATGCTCTTTTTTTTTTTAATGTTTATTTCTGAGAGAGAGAGAGGGAGAGAGAGAGAGCAAGAGAGCAAGCGAGCAAGCATGAGCAGGGGAGGGTCAGAGAGAGGGAGACAGAGAACCCGAAGCAGCTCCAGGCTCTGAGCTGTCAGCACGGAGCCCTACATGGGGCTTGAACCCACGAGCTGTGAGATTGTGACCTGAGCTGAAGTCCCCCAGGCGCCCCTAAAATACTCTTTTTAATGGAAGGGAAACAAAATGGCCTGAAATCTTATGAGTCTTAGATCAGAATTAGCCTGCTTTTTCCTGTTTTGTGTCAAATTTTTTCATAACCAAAATTTCATGTCACCTATACTAAATGATCTCTAGATTCTCTGAGAATTACTTGAATATCTAAATAGAAGTGGTCCGAATGTGCAGGTGTAACAAGTCAAGTTTTGCAAGTGCCTCATGTGTCTGTAGACTTCTGGCAACTTCTCTGGCAGCACTTCTCTGGGACAGACACAAAAGTGCAACATACAGGAAAAAGATACATCCCCAGTTCTTGTGAAGAAAATTCTAGTAATTATACATCATTAAAATTTGGGGAGAACTTTCTTTGGAATTTTGAACTGTTTCCCGACTCCTCCACAGATGCCACAGATCTGTTCTCCAGTTGTGGTAATTTATGCTCTACTGTTCCCTAGGATCTGTGGGGACGTTTTTGTCTATATACGTAACAGGTGACAATGAGGGTGACAAAGTAAGTTCCATCGAACACACGTGTGTCACTCACTGAGCACAAGTACGTAATGGTGACGTCTGAGGTAGATTTCTTGTGTGATTTGAGGAAAGCAGATAAAGTAATGTGGGTGTTTCCTCTCCAGCTGGGAGTCCCCTGGAGAGTGTAAAGCTTGTAACAGAAGGAATTTCCACCCCACCCTCTGGCCCTGCTCATTCATCTGCTGGCTGTTTTTCCTGGAATCTACCCCTGCACTCTAAATAAAGGGCTATACTGCTATTAAAAACAGTCTGTTGACTTCTCTTCCCTCACCCTGGACATTCCTTCACATCTCTTCTTCCTTGGGTTTTCTCCCCTGCTTTGTGGAGCATGGTCTATGGTAGCTTCTCTCGGGGGTGTGCGCGGGAGGTTAAACTTTGAGATCTTGTGTATTTAAAAACGTTCCGGTTCTTGCTAAAGCTAGATACAGAGCCTAGGTTATAACCTTCTTTCAGGGTTTGTATTACTCGATGGCTTCCTGGCTTCTGTTGATATCAAGAGGGCTGATGCCGTCCTGATTCTTCACCTCTTCTGAGTGTGGCTTTCCACCCGTCCAGTGTCTTAGGAGGCTTTCAGAAGGTGGATGGATGTCCACAGTGTTCTCAGATTTCATGATGTCTCTGTGTCCCCCCCTCCCCCCGCCTTTGTTGCCGTGTCTGTATACCAGCTCATGCAGACGTTATTCCTTTTCCTCAGTTCTAGAACATTTCTGATACTAGCATTTGGATAATTTCCTTCCTATCAGCGCCGTCTCTTTGTTCTGCCTTTTTTGATATACCCTTAGTTGCATGTTGAAATGCGGACCGGTTCTTTGTTTTTCCTGCTTTTTCTCCCATTTCTGATCATCTTTTTATTTTACATTTTGGATCATTACTTGCCCCTTTTTCATTTGGTTCGTTGCACTTTTTATTTCTTAGAGTGTCATCTTTATTTTTTGACCTTGTTTCAAGGAGGCATGATTCTCTGTGATTTTTCTCAGGTTACTATTTATAGTTTTTATTGTTGAGGTTTTTTTCTTATGCTTGCTGGGTTATTTCTGAGACCCCACCCCCACCCGCCATTTTAAACTCTCCCTCCTAATGGAAGCTCTCCTCCAATGTCATTTGTACATAAAAATGAAATTCTGAAAAGCTGACTGGGGCTTTGTGTATTAAGGGTGGAGCTTGTCTGCCGTGGGCTTGCCTCTGAGGTGACTGCCCCTCCAGCTTCAGTGGCTAGAGCCTTTTCTCCGGGGCTGTTCACTTGGTGCTGAAGGGCTTCCTCAGTCTATGTCTAGGGGTGGCTTCCTTCCGGGTCTTACTGAGTCCTCTGGCTTCTGTTGGGTGCCCCATGCTGTCCTCTGCTGTCCTTAAGGGCTCTTGAACCAGTCTCTCCTGTCCAGCATATGTGGAGAATAAAACCTGAAGTTGAAAGAGAGGTGAAGTGCATGGGGGTCTAAATGGTCCTTTTAAAAGGCTTATAACCAGGGGCGCCTGGGTGCCTCAATTGGTTAAGCGTCTAACTCTTTACTTTAGCTCAGGCCATGATCTCCATTTGTAGGATCGAACCCTGTATCAGGCTCTGCACTGAGCGTGGAGCTTGCTCCGGACTCTCTGTCTCCCTTTCTCTGCCCCTCCCCTGATCGCTCTCCCTCTTTCTTTCTCTCAAAATAAATTTAAAAAGTAAGCATTAAAAAAAAAATAGAAGGCTTATAACCAGATCTGTTTTCTCCTACCTTCACTCTACTTTTTTTTTTTTTTGACTTTCGATTTTTTTCCTAATTTAGACTTTTACTGTCATTTTATTGGAGTTTGGGGAGGTTAATTGAATACATGTAATTTCCTTTGCTTAATAAGAAAGTCTGGCCTCTTCTGCTATGTAAAGTGTTCATGCTTTCATACAGAGTTGTCTAGTGATCAGAAACCTCATTTAACTTCTGGGAGTGGCCAGACCCCAGTTTCTTCCATCTCATCACGACTTCCCTGTGACCACCGCCCGCCCGTACTTGGCTCACGCTCTCATGCTAATGCGTGTATTGAATTGTTGTAAAGGTGTATTCATGGATAGTGTAGAAGAACCCATTTTCTCTAGCACAGGGGTATTTTATATATGGAGGGCTCTTTTACTTTTAACCTTCTCCGGTATAAATATTTCTATCTCTCCATTTTGTGTCTGACTGTAACTTTTTTTTGCAGATAGCCTCAGAACAAGCAAAACAATATCCTAGATAAAAATCTTACTATAAAGTGAGTTCTGAAGGTCTGTTTTCCCCTGCTGTGATGTTGTTTTTACGTGGACATACAACTCTCTGAATACCAGCGTCAATTGTGTTTAAAAAAAAAAGGGATTTCTAGGAAGGTTTTATTTGTATTTCCCCCTGCGGATCAATCTAAAGTAAAAGGGTGGTATTGGCGCTTCTCCCTGACGGACTAACTGAGATTCAGGAAAACCCAAGAGAAACCGGAGGGAGGGAAGTTAGTGCAAGAACTTGGGGGAGGCTTGTTTGCTGGGTGGAAATGTAGTTCCCGCTCTCCATGCCTAGTTATTATGCTGAAGCATTGAGCTCCCCAAGGTGGCCACGGCCCCACCACGAAGATTGATGAACACCTTGAATTATATGCGCAAGTGACTGATGGTCAGTGTACAAGCAGGAGAACCAGTATAGTGATTAACTTTTTCCGTGATATAGACTTACAAGCTTCCGTGCAGCTGTGTTCTGTGGTGTTTGCCTTTTTCTGTAAGTTCTGTTTTTTAAAAAAAATAGAGTTTGTTTATTTTTGAGAGAGAGGGAGAGAGACAGCGTCAGCGGGGGAAGGGCAGAGAGACAGACAGACAGACAGACAGAATCCGAAGCAGGTTGTTGCAGGCTCTGCGCTGTCAGCACAGAGCCCGACGCGGGGCTTGAACCCACGAACTGTGAGATCATGACCTGAGCCGAAGTCGGATGCTTAACTGACTGAACCACCCAGGCGCCCCTGTGTTTTTAAGCTCATAAAATATCACTCTTCTTGTTTCCTTCCCCCCCCCCTTTTTAAAAAAAATGTATGGAGTTATCACACTATTTATAGGAGTCCCTTAAAAACTAAAGGTGGAGCTTGGGGGAATTAGGGAGAGTAGTTTAGTTAATTCAGAGATCAACATTTTAACTCCCCCCATCCCCCACCTCTGCCTGCGGGTAGTTCCTGTTGAAAACAACACTGGAACATAGCTGGTTTAAGAAACTCTGTGATTTATCTTTTTCTAACATTTGGATTTTGTTAAAATGAGGCACACGTATTTTTTTTTAATCAATCTATTCTTAGCTAAGTGTGAATTTCCAAGGTTCATTTTTTAAAAATGTTTATTTTGAGAGCGAGAGAAAGAGTGCGCGTCTGTGCACGGACGTACACACACACACACACACACGAGCAGGGTACACACACACACACACACGAGCAGGGGAGGGGCAGAGAGAGAAGGAAAGAAAGAATCCCAATCTGCCAGCGCAGAGCCTGATGCGGGTTTCCATCTCACTAACCGTGAGATGGTGACCTGAGCCACAACCAAGAGTTGGGTGCCTTAGTTAGTGGAGCCACTTAGGCACCCCTCCACCATTCATTTTAATTGCTTGCCTTTGAGAAATAGTACATGGATTTGGACAGTTAGAAAGTCAGGGCTTTTTAAAAAAAAATATTTTTTATTTTATTTTTTTTTAATGTTTTATTTATTTTTAGGAGAGAGAGAGAGAGACAGCGTGAGCAGGGGAGGGTCAGAGAGAGAGGGAGTCACAGACTGAAACAGGCTCCAGGCTCTGAGCTGGCAGTCAGCACAGAGCCCGACGCGGGGCTCGAACCCACGAACTGCGAGATCATGACCTAAGCGAAAGCTGGACGCTTAACCGACTAAGCCACCCAGGCGCCCCTAAAAAAATATTTTTAAATGTAAGCTCCATGCCCAGTGTGGAGCCCAGCACAGGGCCTGAACTCACTACCCTAAATGATCAAGACCTGGGCTGGGATCAGGAGCCAGACAGGTAACCAACTGAGCCACCCAGGTGCCCCCAGACTTTTTTTTTTAATGGAGAAGAAAAATAACCACAGCCTGACTAACAGAAAATTCAGCATAGTGGTTCATCCCAACATTGTTAATGACCATGTATTTTCCATTATTTTCAGTTGCAGATATTTTTATCTTGGAAGGATATTTTCACAAACGATGACTTTTATGGCAGTTTACTCTCAACAGTTCTGATGTCTGTCACTATAGTTTGCATAATACATAGAGTGGGGGTTTCCTGTTGGTTTTAACTCTTGCGAACGCGTTGATGTTTTTGATGTTATTGGAAGTCACAGGAGAAATACTGGTGTGTTGTGGGGGGTTGAGAAACGGTCCGGTGTAGGCAAGGGGGCCTTTTGGAAGCTGTCTCTTGTTCTCCGATATCCTGCTTAAATGTAAGGTGTTTACAGGGTCAGCTAAATTCTCTGAAAATAAATTGTTTTAATCTCACAAACCAGATTGCCTTTCTCCCTGGTATCTTGTAGCTAACGAGTACTTACTTTAGTAAAAGGAATGATTTCAGTTAGTGCTATCTCTTTCCTGCGTGTGCGGTCCACAGTTTTAAGTCTTTTTTCATTGTTTTATTATATGATTCTATATTAATTTTCTAATATAATGGGTGCCAACAGACAGGTGGCCTCAGTAAATCTGTTTGTGAGGCTGCAGTGGAATGTGCTTTTCCCTAAAATCTTTGTTATAAAACAGTTGTGTTCCTAGACCCTCTTACAAGAGGCCTTTAAATCTGAATTATTAGCAGTCATTGGCCGAAATTCTGGATTCAGGGGCCCTTGTGAAGGAGACAAATAAAAATGAAACTGCCTTTCCATTTGTGAGTCATAAAATTGATTAGGCAAACGTCTCTTGGTTCTGTTTTCTTTTGCATTGATTCATTCTCACTTAGTTTCTCTCCGCCTGCTAGCCACAGGCTACTTGAGGGTTGCATTATCAGCGATCGCAGAGACTGTTCACATTAGACCTGACAGAAGAGCTCTGGCCCCAGTATTCTGCTGAGATCGGATCGAGCGTATGGCCCTGCCGGCAGGGTCTATAAAAAGGCTCGTGACTGACAACCCCGTGGAATTTACGCAGAGAAGTCTGTTCCTATCAGGAAGGGCCAGGCAGGAGAGGGAGGGTGTAGGGTGAGGAATGGACGTCCCTGAGCATACGGAAGGTCTGCGTAACCAGAATGAGAGTGGCGGGTAGGGAAACGCGGGGTGTAGTGTTACAAACCAGGGCCACCCAGGGCACCTGGGGGCTCAGTGAACGGTTAAGCGTCCAACTCTTGGTTTCAGCTCAGGTCATGATCTCGCGGTCGGTGGGTTTCAGCCCCTCATTGGGCTCCGTGCTGACAGTGCAGAGCCTGCTTGGGATTCTCTCCCTCCCTCCCTCTCTGCCCCTCCCCTGCTCACTCTCTCTCAAACAAACAAACAAACAAACAAAAAAACTTAAGCAAACAAAACGGGGCCACCTGAGCAAACCGTGCTGGGGAAGAGGGCTTTCCCTTGGAAGGGGGCGTTCACAGGGTAGGTGTCCTCACCAGCCGCCAGCAGGGGGACAGTGGAGCGTTTAAACATTTTTAAAACATTTTTTAAAAATCTTTTTTTTTAACGTTTATGTCTTTTTGAGAGACAGAGCATGAGCAGGGGAGGGGCAGAGAGAGAGAGGGAGCCACAGAATCCCAAGCAGGCCCCAGGCCCCTTGCCCGTGTGCAGCGGTCCTCTGACCCCCAAGTTCCAAAGTGCCCATGAGTCGACGGGGTCACTGTCTCTTACACATTTGTGTGGTTGCAGTTGGTTATAATTTAAACCTAGATTAAGAGACTATAGGATTTAATTTCATTGAGCTAATGTCAGTTTCCAAAATGAACGAAGAACTAAAAAGACCGTTTGAACAATCACAGCACAGTGACCGAGTGCTGGGAACTGTCGTAAGGGCTCCGTGTAGGTTGTGAATTTAATTCTCAACTAGGGTTTACAAGGTGGGTGCTGTGCTGTAAACCACATGCCCTGGTGAGGAAATGGATGAGCAGAGAGGTTTAGTCATTTCCCAAGGTTAGGTAGTGGAAGGGAGCCTGAGGCTGGACAGTTCAAGTTCAGAGCTGGTGTCTCTATTACCGGTCTGCGCTGCTCCCAAGGCAGGCTCTTGCGCAGGCGAGTTCAAACATACGTGGTCGGGTTGGAGATTTAATGTCATATTTTAGAAAGTAAAGTAAGGCCATAGAGAACTTCCCCACTTGCACCTCTCTCCGTAGCTATGAGTCTTTGATAGCTTGTAGGGATAAACTGAGCAGAAACCCAGTCAGTCCATCAATCCCTGTATAACCCACAGTTTACCCGAAGGCATCCTCCATTTCATTGCTCTCACTTCAGCATTAGTAAGTTTTAGTGAAAACAAAATTAATGCCAAGTAAGACAAGTTAAAATATTTACTTTGTCTTCATCACATTTGTTCTACAGCTGACCTTTGAGTTGCCCAGGTCCATCTATACATGGATTTTTTTTTAATACAGTACTGTATATGTATTTTCTCTACCTTATGATTTTCTTAATAGCATTTTTTTCCCCCTAGCTTACTTTATTGTAAAAGAATGCAGTATATAATACATATACAAAATATGTGTCAACCGATTGTTCTGGTAAGGCTTCCAGTCAACAGTAGTCTTTTAGTTTAAGTTTTTGCAGAGTCAAAAGTTACACTCATGTTTGGGACAGAATCCGAAGCAGCTCCGGGTTCTGAGCTTTGATCACAGAGCCTGATATGGGGCAAGAACTCACGAACTGTGAGATCGTGACCTGAGGTGAAGTCAGACGCTCAACCAACTGTGCCACCCAGGCGCCCCTTTTGTAAAATTTTAACAATATTTATTTTTGAGAAAGACAGAGCATGAGCAGAGGAGTGTCAGAGAGAGAGGGAGACACAGAATCCCAAGCAGGGTCCAGGCTCCGAGCTGTCAGCACACAGCCCGACGTGGGGCTCGAACCCACGAACCGTGGTATCATGACCTGAGCTGAAGTCGGACGCTCAACCGACTGAGCCACCCAGGCGCCCCATAATTCCTCATTCTAGAGAAATAGTAGTAGCTTCAGTCTTTAATTTTTCTTTAATGGATTTGATGAAGATAAGTGCAAGGCTGTAAGAGAAGACATCACATAATGGATTGTAATGTTGCCTATTGCTTTATATTCAGAAGATGAGCAGGGAACAGGCTGCCTTCCACCATTCTGTACAAAGTACAGACTCCCTCCGCTTCCTTTGCTTATCCCATTTGCTGCTTTTTTATAAGTCACGTTTAATTATCATAAATTTTTCTAGTATGCTGTGAGATGCTGTCTTTTGTTTTTAATCTACTTCCTCTGTGGAAGTCATTAGAGTCCCTGTTGCTTATTCTTTAATAAAAATGACCAAATTGTGGAGATAGAATCTTCCCTTTAATTGACAGAGGTATAGTTTTGTTGGTCATTAGCGTCAATTAGACTGTGGGATGAATACTAGTTTTTTTTTAGACTAATGAATAATCGGTAAATTAATCTCAATATTATACGTTCTACTGCAGGTGTGCTTAGCCCCTGGATAGGCTTTTTGGAAGTATATCCATGGTTACACTTATCAATAGTATCAATGCATCATCTACTTTTCTACTTCTTTTATAAAGCATCTGTTTTCATGAAACAGCTTCTTGGCTCTGACCAGCTAGATGAATGTAAAAATCATTTATCCTCATTGGGCCTCATGTTCTGTTCCTTTTTTGTGGTATTGTTTAATGCGTTTCTTTGTTTGAATATCTTGTAAATTGGTAGTTAGGTCTAGATAGTGGATAGTGTGGTGGTTCTGTTTTTTAAGACAAGAACACTTCATTAGAGTTGCTGCATATTTCTATAGGAGACATAAAAGTGAGTTTTGTTGTTTTTTTTAATGATGCTGGAATGCACTGAGGGTTCGGGTCATTATAAAGTTGTCCCTCAGTCTTCAATGCTCTTAGTATCCATTGATCATTATTGCCCAATCCATTATGTACAATCAGTTCTTTGGAATTTATTAGCTGGGATTAGAGCTAGAGTTTCTTTCATCAACTATTTAGAGCCCTCTGGAATATGGTTCTTACAAGAAAGACAAGAGGAAACTTTGATGTTTTCCTTTTATATATTAGTTTACAACTTCCATGGAGACTAATTGAAGGTCTCTCTCTCTTTTTTTAACGTTTATTTATTATTGAGAGACAGGGCGTGAGCAGGGGAGGATCACAGAGAGGGGGAGATACAGAATCCGAAGCAGCTCCGGGCTCTGAGCTGATAGCACAGAGCCCGACACAATGCTTGAACTCACAAACCGTGAGATCATGACCTGAGCTGAGGTCGGATGCTTAACCAACTGAGCCACCCAGGCTCCCTGAAGGTCTCTTTTTGAAAATGTGACTTTTCATACATTTTTATGTAGTTAATATGCTTTTTGTCAGTTGCAGTATTTCTTTTTGAATAAAGCTGCCTCTTGAATCTACACAAAAAGATATTCTACAATTGTATATTTCCAGTCCCAGACCCTATATAGCCATATCTGCAAGGCATCCTGGTTCCTTTTTACAGGAAAAAGGTTTTTAGAGACTATAGTCTGTGTGCTAAGGAAACTTAACTGCTGCGCTGGGCCTGCCTTTTCAGTGGACAGAAGCGCATGTGCGCACACAAACTCGCTTGCAGAAATACATAAGTTTATAGTGATACTTAACATTCCAATTTAAGTTTACAAGGCTTTTACTCTTTATTACTGTATCTTTTTCCCTTCGCCTTAATAATTTTGGTTCCTAAGGATATTAATATAAGTCTTTGCTTTGTCCTACAGAAGTCTATACGAGTTTCAGAAAAACAGTGTTAACAGACTAATTCTAACAGTGTGACTTCTGGATGCCATTTAAGATTTCTTTTTTCTTTTTATCCTTAAACCATTTCAGTAGGCATGTGTAATAAAGATTCTGTGTTTTAAAGTTGCTTGAAGTAATTTTTTGTGTAGTTCTACCACCAACTTGAGAAACATTTAAGTTTCACTGACCTCTTTCCTTTCAGTTTTAGGAATTTCTTTTTTTCCTCTGGGTTCTTGCTTAATTTCGTTTTTTAAAAAATGGATGCAAAGCAGACGTTTTTAAAAATATGCTTTGAATTCTCTCCACTCCTCCTCCTTTCCCTATAACTATTTTTATTAGCTTTTAATTGATCCTTCCTGGTCTTTAAGTGGAAACATATGTGTGTGTCTGTGGACGTGCATTTGACATTGCGCATTCTTAAAAGTCTTCTCCTGTGGCACCTGGGTGACTCGGTTGGCCGTCCGACTTCGGCTCAGGTCATGATCTCATGATTCGTGGGTTCAGGCCCCGCGTCGGGCTCTGTGCTGACAGCTTGGAGCCTGGAGCCTGCTTCAGATTCTGTGTCTCCCTCTCTGACCCTCCCTTGCTCACACTGTCTCCCTCTCTCTCAGAAATAAATAAAAAATAATTAAAAAAAAAAGTCTTTGCCGGCCTGTTAGGTTAGTGTGTGTGTGACTTCACTGCGTGGTGGTGCTGCGACAACTGTCCTCTTTCCTTTTTTACACTTTCAAGATACCCCCCTCCAAGTCCTCACTGGCTTTTGGGTGTTTGTTCAGCTGACTTTGGGGGCCAGTGGCTATTAGTGGGGAGGAAAAAGGAAGACAGCAGACATTTATCAAACTATGTGTCAGTTTCTCTTAAGGTAGGACTATTTCCCCCATTATTAAAGAGGAGGAAGTTGAGGTTCAGTAAGCTTTAGTTACACAGTCCACATCATATGGCCGGAAGGAGGAGGTGGGTTCATAGGATTTAAAAAAATTTTTTTTTAATCTTTATTTTTTGAGATAGAGACAGAGCACAGGCAAGGGAGTAGCAGAGGAGAGGGAGACACAGAATCCGAAGCAGGCTCCAGGCTCTGAGCTGTCAGCACAGAACCTGATGTGGGGCTCGAACTCACAAACCATGAGATCATGACCTGAGCCGAAGTTGGAGCTTAACCGAGAGCCACCCAGGTGCCCCTCATAGTTGGGGATTTAACTCTACACTGTGGTCCATCTGTAACATATCAAAAATGATGTGACCTGGCATCTCAGCATTTTGGTGGGGGGGCATGCTGGCACACTGATAATTTTTTTAAGTTTATTTATTTTGAGAGAGAAGGAGGTGAGCTGGGGAGGGGCAGAAGGAAAGGGAGAGAGAGAGAATCCTGAGCAGGCTCCATGCTGTCAGCACAGAGCCCGATGCAGAGCTCAGTCCCACCAACCGTGAGATCACGACATGGGTCAAGATCGGGAGTTAGATGCTTAACTGACTGAACCACCCAGGCGTCCTGCTGATGATTTTTAATGTAACATTTCAGAGGATCTCATTTGACTTTGCTTTTTGTTTTTATTTCTTGAATCGGATAGAAAACTTTACTTTTGCGTTTCTTTTAAAGAATTCTTGAGAGCTGTATTTTAAAATGTGTCTTATATGAAATGGCTAGCATTGAACCAGAATATAGTAACAGTGGGAACTGAAGAAGAAAAAATTACGCAGAATTCTAAACTTTAACTACTTTCACTGTTTAAACGATAGAGTTTTTTAAATTCGTTTTCATAAAGGCCGCATGTATTGCATCTGTTTTCCTTCCATTTTAGCCTGAAACCAGTGCCTAGAGCATCCATTTAATGTTAAAAAGGCAGTTTTGCAATCAGAATAATTATTTCTACTCTCAGATACCTTTTAATTTAGGAGGATCATAAATTCCGTCTTCTCTCTGTTCTCTCAATTGTACATGTAGAAATTCTTTCTCCTGAAAGTATGCTGCCCCGAATTTAACAAGATTTTTTTCTTCTATTCTAGTTTGGGAATACCTGCTACTGTAATTCAGTTCTTCAAGCACTTTATTTTTGTCGTCCATTTCGGGAAAAAGTTCTAGCTTACAAGAGCCAACCTAGGAAGAAGGAGAACCTTCTTACCTGCCTAGCAGACCTCTTCCATAGCATAGCCACTCAGAAGAAGAAGGTTGGGGTGATTCCTCCTAAGAAGTTCATAACAAGATTACGGAAGGAAAATGGTAATTCTTCTACTTCTGAATATATTCTTGGGTAACAGGATGGATAAACAGAGCGTACTGTAAATCTGGCGAGCACTGACCAAGCATCTGTTTTATGCCTGAAAATAGTTTTAGCCGTTGAGAAACCAAAGCTGATGTTTCCTGTCTTTAAGAAAGTACTAGTTTAGTGAGGAGGCAGCCGCGCAGTAATTAATATGAGGCGTGATTAATGTTGGAAGCATATTATACAAAGACCAAATTTCTTTATGCCAGGAGATCAGAAATGATAGTTTCTTTCTTTTCTTATCTTTTTTTTTTTTGGCCTGCTTGACTTTTTTTTCTTATTTTATCAAGAATGAAGCTTTATGGGTTTTCTCCCCACATGATTGTTGTTTTGTTGTTTTTCTCATACTTTTCGTGTACGTTAACCCGTTTGATCCTTACAACAGCCTGATGCAGAAGGCCTGTTCCTTCTCCCATCTTAGCCATGGAAAGGGCAAAAGTGGAAAACCTTTCCAGGAATCCTACCCCAGGGAAAGGAAAGAGTCAGAACAATAAACCTTTTTTGGCCTAGGGTAGGTGGCTTTAACTCTGCTTGCCCCACTTTTAAAAATAGTTACTGATTAAGCCTCACTCTCCTCGTCTCTCTTAAAACGTTATTCATTTAATTTTCACAGCAAGCCCCTAATCCAACAGACATGTCTCATGTTTCTCTTGACATGTGTGGTCGGCACTCAGAGAAGTTAAAATGGCTTGGCAGGGCCCCATACGTCTTCCTGAAGTCTAAGTCCCATATTCTGTCTAGTTTGGGCTGTTAAAAAATTCTAATGGGGTTTCAGTAACGTGGAATTCTGGGTTTTGTTTGATAAAGGCATTTAAATCATTGTAGATGGGAAATTAAATGGTACTTTTAGTTTGATTCCTTATTGAACGATGCCCACAGAGAGAAGATTGGAGAAGTCTTTAAGACTGGATATTAAACATACCCCCAAATAAGCCTGTCCTTAACTGAGTTGACACTACCCAGTACCCCATGCGTTGAGATCTGCCTGATGGGTCCTATCTAGTTTCCCAGAGCATGAGAAGACACTGAAATAATGTGACAAGAGGCTATTTATTGTTCTTGAATCTGGTTCAAATGTCGAAGGATTTTGTTCATTTCCTCCAATACAGAGCAATTGGGCAGGCGCTCCCAAAAAGAAATCTTATTAAGTGTTTCCCCTAATGTGCTTTCACCAAACATCTTTGCTTTCTTAAATTCTAGAACTGTATGCTATCTCCAGGTTTTACAGACCCCACGTAACAACTCTGTTCGAGTGCGGCTGAGGGAGTCACGTCCTCTCTGTCTTTTTGCCTGTATTGGCATGAGACTTCAAAAATTTTGTCCAGGTAGAAAATTCCTGTACACTATAATTGAACATGCCATCCTTGCTCTATGATTTTTGTTAGTATTTTGGAAAATGTTCAACATCAGAAACCTGAAACTCACGCAGAATACACATGATTTTCTTTTTCATTTAACAGTATAATTTTCTTGACATTATTGTTCAGTGTATTGTATGTGCTCTTCATTGGGGCTGCCGTCACAAAAATACCATAGACAGAGTGGCTTAAACAGTAGACACCTATTCCTCACAGTTCTGGAGGCTGAGAAGTTCAAAGGTAACATGCTGGCTGCTTCTGTGTGTGATGTAGGCCCTTTTCCTGGTTTGTATAGATGGCTGCCTTTTTGCTATGTCCCCACATGGTGAAGAGAGAGAAACAAGCTCTCTCCTGTCTCTTCTCACAAGGGTGCAAGTCCCAGCCCTCACGGCCTAAAAGGCCTTCCAAAGGCTCCATTTCCAAAATAGCATCGCACTGGGGGTTAGGGTTTCAACATACAAGTGTGTTGGGGGCACGTGCATACACGCAGTTCTTATCATGGCCTTTAAGTGTGCAGTGACTTGTTAAATGTACATTAACTCCTGCTAAGCAGAGAGCTCAAGGTCCTGTGTTTGGCAAGTTGTGTGTGTGTGGCTTTAAATATTTGTTTGTCAAAGCTGGGATGTTTCTAGATTATCTGTTATTTTTTAATAATTCATTATTTTCTGAAAGTTTTTTATATGTTTAAACAGAGTAAATTGATGCACGGTAGGCTTGTTTTGTTCAGTGAAACTGATTCCAGAATGAGTTTTCCAAACTTAACCTTTTCATAGTTTTGTTCCATCTTTCCATACCTCAGGAGCACTGTGTAATGGAAAAGCATGTTTCTTATTCGATGTTGTGGGCTTTTGTGTGTTTTGAAATACAATTTTGCCTTTTGATCCTTTTCCTAATAATTGTGTAGAGGAGAACATACAAATTAAAAAGAGGACTCAGGGGCGCCTGGGTGGGTCTGTTAGTTGAGCATCCGACTTCGGCTCAGGTCATGATCACACGGTTTGTGGATTCGAGCCCCGAGTTGGGCTGTGTGCTGACAGCTCAGAGCCTGGAGCCTGCTTCAGATTCTGTGTCTCCCTCTTTCTCTGCCCCTCCTTGATACATACTCTGTCTCTCTCTATCTCAAAAACAAATAAACATTAAAAATTAAAAAAAAAAAGTATTTAATAGGTTACCATTGTATAACTCTCCTGAGATTACGTCTGCTAGTTTTGTTTTGTTTTTTATCTCTGGAACAAATGCATGTTGCCCATTTCAGAATTACCTCTAACTTTCACTGTTGGGCTGTTGTTCTTTTTCTTTTTCTTTTTTTTTTTTTTTTTTAATTTTAGAGAGCACGCGTGTGGGGTGAGGGGCAGGGGAAGGGAAGGGGGAGAGACAGAGAGAGAGATTGAGAGCATCTTAAACAGCCTCCACACTCAGCGCGGAAGCCTGACGTGGGGCTTGATCCCACAGCATTCGTGACCTGAACTGAAATCAAGAGTTCAATCCTCAACCGACTGAGTCCCCAGGCGCTCCTGGACTGCTCTTCTGAAATCCGTTTTCTTCTGTGTTATGCTATAAATGTAAGGCTTCATATTTTCTGTAGATCTTAGCTCAGTATCGTATTTTATTGCTTTGTATCACTGATCATTCGGACACCTCTTGGAAAGAATCTGTTTTGACTTCAGTAATGGAGTTTTGTTTTCAGAATTTTAATGCGTGTTATCTAATCATAGCATATGAGAACTGCAGCATAGGCTTTTACAGTAGGATACGGTGGTGACACTTGCTCCATAAATGCATTACCTTTGATGATGGGAAGCTGGCTGACTGTCTGTCTGGGTTAACTATTGTGTATTTAGCTCCTGCAGGCACCGGAAACTAGGAGCTGACATTCTAACGGGGAAGACAAACAATCGAGTGATATAATGTATTAACGCCATGGGGGGAAAACAGGGAAAGTGGATAGAGCCTGAGGGAGTTGATATGTTCTGTTAGATTAGAGAGTTTAAGTGAGAAGCTGTTGGAAGGTCTGTGGCCAATTGTTCCAACTGGATACAATAGAAATTGCCATTGCCCTGAGACCTTGAAAGACAACAAGGAAATTAATGTGGCCGGAGGGGGCGGGGGTGGGGGGGGCTTGGGTTTTATTTTGAAAGCCACGGCAAGCCACCAGAGGTGCTGAGCGGGGCTGCCTGAGGGAGAGGTCCGGTGGCTGCTGGCTGGCATAGCGGTGGCAGCAGCGGGCACAGGCAGCTCGAGTACGCGCAGGGGACCAACCCAGCAATCTGGGAAGGGAACGCAGGCTGGCGTTTCACATCGCTGACTTCCTCTAGGCACTCTGTTAATTTGGAAGAATTAAAACCCAGACCGATGATCTAATTCTGTGCCAGCCGGCATTGGCCCAGCTGAAGAGTTTGGGATCCTTTAAAGTGGGTTTGAAAGTCAGATGCGCTGGCGCGTGGAGCTGTGCACTGAGTCTTATCAGTGTACATAGTTCCCGCTGTTGCTTTGGGCCGATTTGTTCTTCTCATTCTTCTTAGCTGTTTCAGCCCCTATTTTTCATTCATTCGTTCGTTCATTCATTCATAAAATGTCAAACACGGTCTAATATGTGGCAAGCAGTATTCTAAGTGCTGGGGATACAGCAGTGAGATAGAAAAGATCTTTGTTCTCGAGAAACCTGTATGAACATAGCATGTTTCAGGTGATGTGGAGACACTAAATATAAATATGTATAGTTATATGTGTATTTTTAAAAGCTTATTTATTTTGAGAGAGAAAGAGACAGAGCATGCAAGGGAGGGAGGGGCAGAGAGAGGAGAGAGAGAGAGAGAGAGAATCCCAAGCAAGTTCTGCACTGTCAGCGCAGAGCCCAACATGTGTCTCTAACTCACAAACACAGTATCATGGCCTGAGCCCAAACCAAGAGTTGGACGCTTAACCAACTGAGCCACCTAGGTGCCCCTGTATATATATTTAAGCATTGATCTTCCTTAAGTGAGGAAATAATCACAAATCACATCTATTAAATAGATTTGAGAAAATGATTTCCCATATCCATTTTAATCCTTTTTCTCCAGAAGAGTATGAAAGATCTTTTTGTGTAATAAAAGCTAGCTACGTCTGGGTTTCGAAGACCACATAATATTTTTAAGTGTTGATTTAATTATTTTTTTCATTAATGTTGCACCTGTATTGGGACTTTGATAGTTCATACTTCCCATATACATTTATTGAATGATGAAGTTGTCTGTCTCCCATTAGACTCTTGGTCCCGTGATGGAGGGAACCCATTTGTTTTTGCTCAGCATTGTATTCCCAGCACACAATCCAGT
Organism: Proteles cristata cristata; assembly: GCA_017311185.1. Lineage (NCBI taxonomy): Eukaryota > Metazoa > Chordata > Mammalia > Carnivora > Hyaenidae > Proteles > Proteles cristata. The sequence goes on from JAESUZ010004066.1 coordinate 1,501,709, forward strand.
TCCTAACACATAGTAGGTCCTTACTGAGTATTTGTTGAATGAATGAATGAATGAATGAATGAGTGGATTTGTTTTTAATTTGCCAAAGTTCAAAGTCCTCCTTCCCCGTTATGCTGCTTCGCAGAGAAGAAGGCAAACCATGGGGAAAACAAGATTTTAGAAATTTAATGTAATACAATTTCCAGGAATTGTCCTGTGGCCATTTCGTTGATACTGTTTTTGATGTTTATGTGGTCCCAGTTGATGGTGTTAAAGCTCTATTGGCCACTCTTAGGCCTGGCAAGATTCTGGCATACACAGCATGCTGTATTTATAGAAAATGGACACTAAATTATTTTAAGTCTTCCAACGAAATGCTTAAAGAGTATTTTCTGGTTTACCTTACATCTCATTTCCAGAACATTGAAGTCCGTGGAAGTATGTCTGTAAATGTGAAGTCATTGTTCTATGTTTAAAAAAAAAAAATCCAAAAAAGTTGTTTTAAGTTTTTAAAAAACAAAAACACATGCCCATTTTGCTTTACAAAAAAAAATAATTCTTTTGAAAAACATGCATAGATACTAAAATAATTTTTAATGGAATAAAAGACTTCCTTATTTTTCTTAACCAGAAAATTTTTCATTTAGAGTTTTTTATTCTTTAATTTTGTAGTGTATTTTAAAAATTATTTTTTAATTTGAGAGAGAGCATGTGTGGGAGCAGGGGAGGGGGGCAAAAGGAGAGAGGGAGAGAGAGAGAGAGAGAGAGAGAGAATCTTAAGCAGAATCTTAATCTTAGCTCGAAGTCCAATGTGGGATTTGATCCCATAATCCTGAGATCATGACCTGAGCAGAAATCAAGAGGCTGCCACTCAACTGACTGAGCCACCCAGGCGCCCTTGTAGTTTATTTCAAATATTTATGGCAAAAATGTACTCTTTAAAACTTCAGTTATAAAAAATACTTGATTTAGTGGAAAAGAGACCGCCTTAGATTGTAGCATTGAGCTAGCGTGCAGCAACCCACCGTAATGATTGTTCGTACCTCACTCTAAGTCCTTAGCAGGGTTCATAAAATATTTTTACTTACTTCCTCTTAGCTGCCTCCCTGACTTTTCCAGTTTGTTGGGGTCTTTTCTGGAGCCCCCCAATTAACTCCAACATAATTTCCTTCTATTTCTTATCTTAGTGGACCTGAGTGGGTCTAGGTTTGTGGCCTGGGGATGGATGAGTAAGTGAGAGATGAAAAGGGAACTTGTCAGGGGTCAAGGAAGCTGCCTAGACACTGGAAGTGTCCAGGTTAGTGCAGGAGTCGCAATGAACAAAGAGACCATGAACCAGGCCATGAACCAGGCCATCCATCAGTGGGGGTGGGGGAGGGGAAGTTGGCAGATAACCACAGAAAGATGGGGGTGAATCCCAAAGTTGAGGAAGGAAATAAGGTACAGTAAATGAATGAGCGTGATAGAGGGTGGGAGAGTAGGGTTGGGGGTGGAATTTTCAGGAATGAAGGGTTACTGCATTGAGAGGCAAGGTGAAAGGTCATTGACTTCAGCTATCCCAGCGTCCCTCCACCTGTCCGAAGGCAGAACCAGGTAAGGTCTCTGAGCGCTACGTGGCTTTGTCTCAGGGCGGTGGAGGAGCTGGCCAGGAGGTTGCACGTGGGGTGGGGGTGGGGGGGTTCCTGTGTCACTGTGAAGGGCATGGCGCGCCACCTTCTGCTGACAGCGGGGGAGGGGAATGGTGTCGCAGTGTGGATTACCTGCGGCGAAAACCGTCGGACACTCAGAACACCAGATTACAGATCGGTAGATGTTAAGTCCTCATAGGCTAATGCACTATATCTTAGGACTCAGGGCTTTTATTGTTCTTAAAAAGAACGCAAGGGGTTCGTTTAAGGCCAATGAAATCCCTCAGGACAGGCTTACAGCAGAGAAGTGAAGTGCCATCAAAAGGGATACTTCCTGTGTGGCTCTTACTGCGTTTGTAATGTTGTTGTGTTTGACTTGAAATCCGAGAGAGGTTCAGTAAATTGCCTGTAACATACACGTAATTATGTGGTAGAACCATCGCAGGAATCCAAACAGTCTCGCTCTAGCAGCTGCACCTTAAATCTGAGACTTTTTAAAGGTCACTGTGACGCCTTGATTAAAATCACTCTTTATTTTCTTTGAATACACCTCCCCAGTGAACATTTTCACTTGTTCCCCTTCTGTGTGTATAATAACTTTGCACAGGAAGATGGTGTTCTCTTTTACAGACCAGCAAATGAAGACCTTTCTGATAACCACGAGGTTGAGCATTTTTGTGTATTTCTTAACCTTTTGAATTTAGTTTCTATAAATTGCTGATTTCCAGTCCTTTCCACACTTTATTTTCTTTGGTTCAAGCTCTTTATGTTAATAATTTTTAGGTTTTATGGTTTTCTGTAAACGTTTTCAGTGATTCCTAATCCATATAACTTTATGAAATCGTAACTGCAGCTCTTCTAAAATGTCCTATTTTCTTTTATCTTAGACTTTCCCTAAGTTGTCTTCCCAGTTTATATTCTTTTATTTAAAACATGTTAACTTGTGCTCTTTCTGGAATCCACTAAATGTTCCTCGAGGATGCATCAAGGTAACATTTTCCTGACTCGGGAACGTGCTCCGTGTGCTTGCTGACAAAGCCGCAGGTGTCCGTGTGCGGGTCGCAGCGGGCTGCTCGGTCGGTGTGCGGCCTGGGGGGCCGGACTGCCTCGTTTGCGTCTTGCGCCTGCCACTCCCCGCAGCCTGACTTTCCCTCTCTGATCCTGTTCCCTCATTTGAAGGATAACACTGACAGCATCACAGCGCTGTTCCAAGGCCCACGGGGATACCGCCTGTAAAGTCCTTACCTGTCCGTCTCCCGCTGGGGAATGTCTAGCGCAGGGAAGAGCAGTATTTCCATTGTCCTTACTCATCTGTGTCACTGCAGGGAACCTCTCACATTTGGAAGGGCCTTAGGGAACCATCTGGCTTGGATAGATGATTTGTGATACGACTGATTCCCGGACGGGGCTGCGGCTCAGAGCCACTGGAGGAGCCCCCCCTCCCGACCGAATCCCTGGGATGCTCACCCCTAGGGTGATTTAATGCCACCAGACTTGTGGTGTGGCGCTTACGCGTTTAGCCTCACAGTGGCAAGAGGTTGTCCAGTTTCTGTTTTAGAACTTGCCGTGTTGTACTGTTTGTGGAATAACAAGATGAGCTATGATAATAACAATAAACAGCGGTTTCTGATGTCTACTACTGACTGTGTACATGTATGAGGAAGGTTTCGTTCTTTTCTCATGGATCAGTTAGTCTCGTTTCTGTAAAAGAAAGATTCTCATCCTAACTGTCTTCTCCAGATTTAGTCCTATTTTTATATGTGAAAAGATCATCTCTTTCTTGTGTATGACCCATAGTACCAGGCATTTGTACTTTGTTCTGACAGAATACCAGATACTCGTTTTAAATTTAGTTCTAATGAAGCCCTTAATTCTGAAAGATTATATTTCTCTGTTTTTATCTTTAGAACTTTTTGACAACTACATGCAGCAGGATGCCCATGAATTCTTAAATTACCTACTAAACACAATTGCTGATATTTTACAAGAAGAGAGAAAGCAGGAAAAGCAAAATGGCCGTTTACCTAATGGGAATATCGACAGCGAAAATAACAGCAGCACACCAGACCCGACGTGGGTTCACGAGATTTTTCAGGGAACATTAACAAATGAAACCAGATGTCTTACTTGTGAAACTGTAAGTACGGCATACAGTTTTGCATAGAGCAGATTTACTTCATTTTTATCCGGAGTTCTTTGAGGATGCGTGTGAGAGATGAATGTGCGGTTGGGATTTCTCAAGTCGTAGGATAAGTGAATATTAAAGATGTACCTGCCGATTGAAAGGACTCTGTGTACACTTTTGCATAATGCTGCTGGTTAACAGTGACTACCTGAGATGGCAGAAGAGCACTTCCTGCAGTGTCTTGGACCATAGTTGACCCAACTTGAACAATAGGGTTCGAACCTTGGGGCTCCACCCATTTGGGGATTTCTTGTTGGATACAGTACCGTAAATGTATTTTCTTCATAATGTTTTCTTTCCTCTAGCTCACTTTATTGTACTGCACATTACGATACAAAACATATGTGAATTAAATGTTTATGTTATCAGTAAGGCTTCTGGTCAGCAGCAGGCCATTAGTAAGTACTTAGCTTATTGAGGAGTCAAAAGTTAAACGCAGATTTCAACCGCAGCAGGGGTGGTGGTGGTGGTGGTGGTGATGGGTTGGGGAGTTCGGTGCCCCTTACCCCCTTCTCCATTGTTCAAGGATCGACTGTATTTGATTTTGTTTCAGTAAGAGGCCATAGAGCCATGTTCTGGAAATTATATGTCTTATGTGTTAGTTAAGCTCCTAAGAAACGTAGGGCCAGGGAGGCACATTAATTTGTTTCTCCTTTCTCTACAATTATGTTTATTGTTGGAATAAAAACTAAAGCATACTTGTACACTGGACAAGGGAAAAGCACCTGCTTGCTGGATACTTTGTAAAGAAGGGCAGCAAGGAAGAAGCTTGAAGAAGGGATCAGATAACCCAGTCCTTTGGTTATATCATTATGTTGTTACCTAATTTCTCACCTGAGGAATGAAAGCTCAAACTCTTACTGAATCCAGCACCCATTATTCAGTTTTGCCAGTTGAGCCAACAGTGTCCTTTACAGCATTTCTTCCCCCTTGAATGGAATCTAGTTTAGAGTTGAGCAGTTTGCATTTCATTTAGCTGTCATGTTTTCGCTAGCCTCGTTTAATCTGGAACGTTTCCATAGTTTTTTTTTGGTCTTTTATGACATTTACATTTTAAAAGAAGATATGTCCTCCTTTAAAAAAAAAAAAAGTCGAACATTTCTCATACTGAATTTGTCTGATGTTTCCTTCCAGTTAAACGCAGGTACATTCTCGGCTGGGGGGTTCAGTTAATGTTGTGTCCTTCTCAGGGTGTCCTGTCTGGGCACACAGTGACCGTCTGCCTCTCACTGGGGAAGGTCATTTTGATCTCCCGTTCAAATTGTTGTTCAGTTTCTCCTCTTGATAACGATCGGCTCTTACGCCCTTGTAACTGGTGGGCAGTCTGTGGGGAGACACAGGTATCTTGTTCTTCATCAACATCCTCCCCCAAGATTTAGCACCCACTGAGGATTTTTATTTTTGCCTGATTCAGTCTTCAGTATGATGGTTGCGTGACTAGTTTTTAATAGCATAGGAGAGGAGTATTGTCCATTTGAGAAGAGCGCCCACAGCAAGGAAAGAGGAGATATTTTATGGATGTTTGGAAGGGTAACATATTTACTTGGTTGACTAAATCAGATGAACGTACACTGGCGGAGGCTAATAAGGAACTGGCTTCCTCTTAATTAATAGATTTCAGAAAAATGTAGTGAAAGTACAGAAAGTTCCCACATACCTCCTCTCCCCCACCCTTCCCTGTTGTTAACATCTTACATTCATGAGATGCCTTTGTTGCAGCTCATGACCAACACTGGTACATCGTTAGCTGATTCTGTGGTTCAGACTTGAGTTCCCTCTTGGTATTATCTGTTCTGTGGTTCTGTTCATTTTGACAAACGTATAATGACCCATAGCTTTCATCACAGTATGAGACAGAGTAGTTTCCTGCCCTGAAAATCCCCTGTGCTCCACACATTCATCCCTCCTTCCTCTCCAGATCCCTCCCTGGCACCCACTCATCATTTTACTGCCTCCATAGCTTTGACTTTTTTAGAGCGACGTGTGCAGTTGGAATTGTAGATGTGAGGCCTTTTCAGACTGTCTTCTTTCACTTAGCACCATGCAGTTAAGGTGCCTCCATATCTTTCTGCAGCCTGGTAGCCCATTTCTTTTTATCACGTAATTCTGTTTCATTGTGTGGAAATCTTTCCATTCATCTGTTCACTTCCTGAAGGATATCTAGGTTTGTCCCCAGGTTGTGATGATTATCACTTTGCCTTCCCTGGGCCTCTTGTCTCCCTGTGTAAACTGTAGAATCACACGAGATTTAGGAACTGATTTAGTATCCATAAAGTAATGTGCTGTGATTTTGAATGGGATTGCATTGACTCTATAGATCAAGTTGGGAAGAACTGACATCTTGACAATATGGCGTCCCACTGTCTGTTTACATGGACTATCATTTATTCACATCTTCTTTGATTTTTTCCGTAGAAAGAAATCGTGTTTTAGTTTTCCTCATGTTGATCTTGTACATATTTTGTTAGGTGTACATACCTAAGTATGGGGTGTTTTTTTGTTTTGGTGCTAATGTACTGTGGTTCCTTTTCTCTTAAAGCAAATAGTGATCCTTTTGATTCAGCCATGAATAAAAAGATAGGATCTTTAAATTTTTTTTTTTAATGTTTTCTTTATTGCTAGGAGAGAGAGAGTGTGAGCAGGGGAGGGTCAGAGAGAGAGGGAGTCACAGACTGAAACAGGCTCCAGGCTCTGAGCTGGCAGTCAGCACAGAGCCCGACGCGGGGCTCGAACCCACAAACCGCGAGATCATGACCTAAGCGAAAGTCGGACGCTTAACCACCTAAGCCACCCAGGCGCCCCAAAAAGATAGGATCTTTAAATGGAACCGTAACCTATAGCGATGAGTGATCTGTTGACTGTTGATTATGCATTTATCTTTTTAACGATAACCAGAGAGTTGCAGAATGACCATTGTCAGTGGTGTCATTTTAGTTCATGAAGGGCATAGCAGTAATAAATAAAATTCTCTTTTGTGAATACATTTTTATTGGTGAGCCTCTTCCATATCAAGTGTAAGAGGTGTAACCAAATGCTTGAATACATTAACATTCTGTGTAGATGTTTTTGGGTTAGAGTTAGGGTTATTGTTCATTGCTGTAGCTATCAGTTAGGTGCAGTAAGAACTCAACTGGGCAATGTCTGATGGCAGGAATTGGTCTTAGTACGCATCTTTAGTCAATCTATGTAACTCCAGCTATTTTAACATGAGTTGTATAGATACGTCTTACAAAGAAAAATTCTATGGTAGCCGACTTCCAAGCTTTAGGAAATATACTGTCCGGGTATTAGAGCAGTATTTCAATTGGGAAGAGTGGGTATAATCAAAGAATTCGGCAGTTGCTTGGTGTTTGGTATGGCAGAATTTGGTCTGTGTTAGAAGATCTGTATAATTCATCCCCTTCAATGCAACAGAAAATAGTTAAATTTGCTTAGCATGTTGAGAAATGTAATATCGGCCAGGCCGGCAGAGTAGATTTGGGGCCCTGTGGAGGTATTTGGGATGCTGTGATGTAGGGCCTTGGAGGCTTATGTTATAGACTGGGGATGATAGGGGGTGAGGATTAAATGTTTTTGAGGGAGAAAGTAGCATCACCCATCCTTGTTTGCTCAGCTACTTATTAATTTTATTTGTAACAGGTGGGAAGTGACCCTTCACCCAGTCTTTGCTAGGTCCTCCCGTGGCTTGCAGTGTATATTTGCAGATAGTTTCCCAAGAATTAAAGGTATGAATTGGGACTGTTTCCTCAGAATCTCAGTCATTCTCTTACAAGCTCAGTAAATGATCGTTAGTACCGTGCCTTTCTCAAGCTCAGCTAGAGGGATGAAATTGAGAATTTCTCAAGAGTGAATATATAGCATTTCGTTCGTTTTGCGTACACATTTCAGTGCCACCTGGGCCAGGTAGAAGATGGGTAGAGGCTGGCAGAAGGTGAGTAAACGTAGAGAGTCTGATGCGCAGCTGCTCATAGAGGAGTGGAGACTGATAACAGATAGGCACTTCCGGTCCAGTATGTTCTGGCTCAGGTAAGCCCAAGGGTCCACGTGAGTCCAAGAAGGAGACCCGACCTCTCAGGTAGGAGTGGGCTTCTCAGAGGAGCCGCATTATGGTAGATTTTAGTAATGGGTCACATCCCCATTGGGTTAGGAGGCTGGGTCCCTGTAACAACACCCTCTTGTGTTCTCTCCTCTTCTCTGATGGTTTCTTCTTGCCCTCATTCCTTTCCTACTGTTTAGTCTTCAAACACGGGTGTCCTCCAGGGTGTCATTTCAGGCTGCTTCTTGCTCTGCATTGGGAGGATTGCTCTCCGTTTTCATCGCTGCCTCTGCTGATGCCCCCCCTCTCCCCCCGCCCCCCATGCTGCCAGCCTAGACTTCTTCACTGAGTCTCCCACATCCTGGGTGTGACCTGACATTAGAACGTGGGATCCGACAACCACCAGGCGTGTTTACACACACTTTTAAAAGTTGAATACTGCCTCCCCTCCCGTGATGACCTGCTACCAGCACACTCGTGAACCCAAACATAGTAACTCCCATATAGCCAGATGACCCAGGACATCCTTCTGTAAAATTTCTTATCGTAAAGATGGAAATGTCAACTGGAGACCCCCGAGGCAGAGCCTGAGACCCACACCCCTCACTTTGAGAACCACCAGACTCCTTCAACTTCATTCCCCTTTAGCCTACCTGTCATTCTGTCCCTTGCCACCCGCCTCCCCTTCCTCCCAGACTAAGCTGATTCTTTTTCCTGAAGCACCTCACGTTCCCTTTCCTCTCTGCGTGTTGTGTGTCTTATTCTCTCTTTTGTACTGAGTCTTTTGTGGCCCAGATCACTTCTCTCATGGCATCACTGTCCATTGTGTGCTCAGTGCTCACCTGTTTACTGCTGTTCGCATAAGCACATGACATACGCGGCTGTACATGTGTAAGCTACCCAATCTGTCACAAGTTAATGCTACTGAGCTATTAAAACTGGTGTACTCTTGAAGCAGGAGAGCATTTACTGAGTGAATAGCCAGTGGGTGACAGGCACAGCCCGGATCTATGCATGCTCACCCTGAGCAGAGAGTCATTGAAGGAAAATGGCCAGCAAAACTGATGTCTAAAGTTCTTCCCTAATCCTATTCAGAGGAATAAGTAATCAATTATTTACCAGATGACTTACCCATAATTCAAACAGAACTTTATGTTAGGTTTTTAAGAGAAGGATTTAAAAAAGGTCATCAATGAAGATTGTAATTTGGCATTTTAGGCCCTAATTGTTTCCTTGAATTATAAAACAACACAGGTGTCCTGCTCTTTGCCAGGCATCCTCATTCATTCTTGGCATGTGTTGTGGGTGTGTGGGTGTGGGTGTGGGTGTGTATTTAAGAATTAGTGTACATGGGCAGTTTGTTTTTGTGCTTTGCAGTGATTTTGCAAAGTAATGGGATTTCACATCATAGCCTTTTCCAGTAAGGGAATCAGTCACAGGTGTACTTTGCTGTTTAACCTGCACACATGATGAGAGTCATTTCCTTAGCATCCCATTGGATAATCCAGATCAGGTAGATTTCTTGTGAGTTGGGGCGGGGGGAGATTCTTTGTATACTTTCGACCAATAGAACAAATTTAATCCTATCCTTTCAGAGCAGTGATTTACTGATCTTTAAAGAAATCAAAGGTAATTCCCTATTTTTACAGATAAGCAGCAAAGACGAAGATTTTTTAGACCTTTCTGTTGACGTGGAACAAAACACATCGATCACTCACTGCTTAAGGTAACGCTAGATGTACTGACTTTGAAACATAATGCATTGTAGACGTATTGATTTTGGAATGTAATGCATAGCTTTGGCTTAGAATATTTTTAAACTAATATACAGTTCTCTGGTATAGACGAAATAAATTTATTTTGAATTTTACACAGGGATTTTAGCAACACAGAAACTCTGTGCAGTGAATACAAATATTACTGTGAAGAATGTCGCAGCAAGCAGGAAGCACACAAACGGTAATTGAGAGTCTTTACGATGTTTTCTTGATTCTCTGGTAATGAATGGGCTTTTCTAGCTGAAAGTAATGGTTGAAAATTGACCTTGAGTAAGACTTGTTCATTTTATCATTGAGTGATTCAGACGCATTAAGTGATTACCGAATAAACCATATTCAACTCTGCACCCCAGGTCACTTTCTGCCCTTACTTAGTAAGAGTTGTTTAGTAATCCTAGCCCGTATGGTTAAAATAGTTGACCTTGAAGCTTTCCCGCCAATGTCACTTTTTCCTTGGTGGGGAGACATAGGGGGAACTCTACCCTAGTGTCCGCTCTCTCCACTGAGGATTTTGTACCTTCTCTTATTTGGTATTTGGTATTGAGGAGTGAAGTTCTTGTTATCTTCTTATTTCGAAACAATCTCAAAGTCAAAGAAAAGCTGTGTGAACACTGCCAAGAGTGCTTTTTTACCCTAAATCATTTGAAAATAAGATTCCTGGTACAATGTCCCATGATCCTGGACACTTGAGTAGCTGTCTCCTTACCACCAAGGACGTTTTCCCATGGCCATTATTCCCCCACACAGGGAAAGTAACGTTGACACATTACTGTTCTCATAGACCTGATTTTATCAGCACAGATAAAACAAAGGATCCTTTACAGAACAAAGGATCTGGTCCAGAAACACACATGACATTTAGTATTTGTTTCTCTTTAGTCTTTACATTCAGAACAGCTCTTCAGCCTCTTCTTGACTTGAAAAACTTTGACCCTTTCGGAAATTATAGATGAGTTATTTCATACACTGGTCTCTTTGGGTGTACCTCGCGTTTTCTCCTGAGTAGGTGCAGGTCATGTATGCTGGGCGGGACTCTCACAGACGTGATGTTCTGTCCTTCTCATTGTATCCTCTCACGTGACACAGGATGCTGATATGTCTCATGGGGGGTGGGCATGGGGGTGGAAGGTTCCCTGCGACCACTCCTGAACTCCCTAGAAGGACTCACAGGACTCAGCGTGTGTAGTCATGCTCCCAGCTGAGATGCATCACAGGGGAAGGTGGCAAAGCGGAAATTCAGGAGAACGTCCGAAAGTCGAGGCCCATGGAGTCACCCAAGGCCTGCTTCAGTCCCTTAGCGTCAAGTGGGACACGGGAGAAGTGTTCTGTGCTAGGGAGGCTCGTTAAGGACCCCACGTCCCATGTTTTAAACTGAAGGCTAGGCGCCCTCTGCCTAGCACGGACCAGAATTCCAGATGCTCAGAAGGAAAGTAGGTGTTGAGCATATGCGATATTTGTTCAGACAGTGTAGGCGTGTTGAGATGCCCTTATCACGTAGGGACACTCCTCAAGTCCAAGTTCTCATATGTTAGCCAAGGGTCGCCCTTGCAAGCAGTCGTTCTGAAGATAGTCTGAGGCTGCTCGGTTAACCCTTTTCCACACATCCCCGTTACTGGTGTTGTTACCTGAGTCCTTGATTGAGGTAATGTCTCCCAGACTTCTTCACTCTTGTGCTCTGTGTTTGCTCATTTATAATTTATAAGTGTTTGGTGTGAGATATTAAATGGCAAAGACACCCATTCTTCATCAGACTTCTAATATTCTTCATTTTCTAAATCTTAGTGTGGACTCAAGGTTTTTTGGGGTTTTTGGGGTTTTTTGGTTTTGTTTTGGTCAATGGGGTTATGATCTTTTGCCATTTTGACTTAGTTTTAGGTGCAGATTATCCCCGATTTGGCCAGCAGGAGGCCCTCTCGCTGGTGCCTGTGTCTCGTGACACGCCCCATCAGTCTTGAGCATTTCTTTCTGGCACCCCCAGGTGTTCGGGCCCATTTTCCCATCTTCCACTTGTCTTGCCCCACTCTGGCCCCGCCATCTCTCCAGGGAGACCTGGCTCCTCTGAGGAGGAGAATGAGGCTTAGAAAACAAGGCTTTGCTAAAGGTATGCACTCTGCTCTGGAGAGGTCTCTGTTCTTGAGCCCCCTGAGTGAGCAGAGCTGGGGTGTAAGCTAACATCTGTACCTGTCTCTCTTGCCTGTTGATCTTTCCGTATTGAACAACCACAAATTCACCATCATGTCCCCAATTTCAGCCAACACCACAGGGTTCATTCTAGTTGTCTCCTTAGTATTTGTAGTTTCCTGCTCAGAAAGTAAAAGTTGGTTCCCGTTATCCTTCTATATTTAATTGTTCAGTGACCCTGTAGGTAACCAGTCTTCTCCCCCCCAGCCCCCACCATACATACAATTGTCTATCATACAGACATGCTCTTTGCAGGCTTCCCCTCTCCCCTGCCTGCACAGATGTCAGGCCCCAACTGATGGTTGAACTGAAATGTTCATGAAAAGAACTTAGATTTTTAAATGATTATATTTTTGCTTTTCTTTGGGGCACAGATGCATTTATTAGGAAGGGAGGTGTTTTAGGTAGTGGACACAGGTAATCAAAGCAGATTACTCATTGTTCTCTTCTGTGAGTGAAGACGATGGGAAGTACCTCCCATAAGTTTGGGGGTTGATGTATTAGATTAATCCTGAAAATGTAGAAGATGCCCAAGACTGTTGGTCAAGGACTGAATGGAACTCGGGAATCCAGCTCGTGAACTGCTTTGGGTACATGGAGGAAGGCCCATCTGTGAGCCCAGCTGATCCTCATACACAGTGACCAATACCCATACACATGAGTAATTAAACATGGTTTACAAACTCCGCCTGTTTGTTTTGAAGACATCCATGAGAGTTTGATATATTACTTAATATTAGGTTTTTTATTAATATACATGGGGAATATGTATACTCTGTGAAGAACTTAGAAAATATAGATAAGTATGCATCAGTTAAGAATTGTAAGGAAAGCACTGTTAACACTTTGTGTACCCTAGATTTTTGAAGTGTGTAGATATGCACACGTTATTCTTGAAATGGAATCACAGTTGTATATGTGGTTTTGTAACTTGTTTCACTTAATGAATTACAAACATGTCCGTTAAAGTATATTTTTACATCATGCTTAAGAGGTGCTCCACAGACTCTTTGTAAGCATATCCCATAATCTGCCAGTTCTCTAAATCTGATAGCTTCGATTGTTCCCATTTTTTCACTGTCATGATGCTTTGACGAACCTACCTTTTTTATGTGTATGCCCGCCAACAGACACATATCTTCACAGTTTTTAGAGTATTTCTGTAGGATAAATTGTATGTAAGTTTACGGAAAGACAGCAATACAGAAATTATCTCTTTTCCCCTAAGGTACCTAGTGTCAGCCCTTCTGATAACTTGTGTTGTAATATTGAGCAAGTCTCATCGAATCTTTTTGGGTCTCACTTGGATTAGTTAACATCTACAAGCTCTGAAAGTCTATACTTTCTAGTCTCTGAAGAAGAGAATAAGATTGTGTCGGGTATACAGATCATCGTTCTTATTAAAGAAACAAAAACCAGTTTGACTTTAAAAGGTTTCGGTCTGGATGAGGTTCAAACACCATAGGATCATGTCCGTGGATACAGAAAAAGCATTTGAGAAAATTCAACACCTGCCCATGTTAAGAACGCTCAGCAAACTAGGGAAACAAGGGTCATACTTTAACCTCATAAAGGCCGTATATATCAAGCCTGCAGCTAACCTCACACCCAGTGGTAAAAAACTAAGAGCTTTTTCTCTAGGATCAGGAACCAGACAAGGATGGCTCGTCTAGCCACTTGTACCCCACGTAGTGTTAGAAATCCTGGCCAGAGTAGTTAGGCAAGAAAAAGAAATAAAAGGCATCCAGCTGGGAAAGGAAGAGGTCACATTATCTCTGATCACAGGTAACGTGATCTTATGGACAGAAAACCGTAAAGATTAAAGAAAAGCAACAACAAAAAAAACCTTGCTAGAACTAATAAATGCAGCAGATGTGCAGATACAAGATCAACATGTAGAAACCAGTTGCGTTTCTGTATCCTGTGGACAATGAAAGAAACCTAACAAAATAATCCCATTTGCAATAGCATCAAAAAGGGTAAAATACTTAGAAATCGGTTTAACGAAGGGGGCTCAAAGACTTGTAAGCTGAAAACTGTAAAATATTACGGAAAGAAATTAAAGAAGGTACAAATAAATGGAAAGATACCCTGTGCTTATGGATTGGAAGACTTACTACTGTTAAAATGGTCATTCTATCCAGAGTTGTCTACAGGTTCAGTTTCGTCTCTGTCAAAACCTCAGTAGCAGTGTTTGATGACATAGGGAAGAAAACCCATCCAGAATTCATATGGGAAGCCTTAAAGGATGCTTAAAGTCAAAACAGTCTTCAAAGAAAAACAAAGCTGGAGGCCTCACACTTCCTGACTTCAAAACCTGTTACAGAGCTACAGTAATCAAAACAACATGGACTGGGATAAAGACAGACGTACAGATCAGTGCAGCGGAGTGGAGAGCCCAGACAGGAACCCTCACGGCACACGTTCAAAGGGTCTTCAAGTGTGCCAAGGCTACACAGTACAAAAATAGGGAAAGAACAGTCTCTTCAACAAGTGATTTGGGACTACTAGATATCCGTGTGCAAAGCCTTACTTTACCCTGTGTACCAGACTTAATTCATAATGGGTTAAAGACTAAACAGAACAGCTGAAATTATAAAACTCCTTGAGAAAAACATGGGGGAAAATCTTCGTGACCTTGAATGTGGAAATGGTTTCTTCAGTAGGACACCAAAAACCCAAGCAAGAAAAGCAAAAGTAGACAGATGGGACTCTCTCAAGCTTAAAAACGTATGCAGAACAAAGGAGCCGATAAATGGAGTGAAGAGGCACGAGTGGGAGGAAATATTTGAAAACAAGTACGTGATAAGAGGTTAATAACCCAAAATATATAAAAGAAATATAAAGAACTCCTACCGCTCAACCACAAAAACCAGGCAAAGAACTCGAGTAAACGTTTCTCAGAAGAAGACGAACATATGGCCAACAAGCATATGAAAGAGGCTCAGCTACAACTAGTCATCAGGAAAATGCAACTCAGAACTACAGCGGGTTATCACTTCACACCAGGTGGGGTTGCCACTGTCAGAAAATGAGAAAATAAGTGTTGGTGACGACGTGGAGAAATCGGAGCCTCATACACTGTCGGTGGGAATCTATGGAAAACAGTATAGAGGTTCCTCAAAATACTGAAAATAGAATTCCCTTATGACACAGCCCTCCTGCTTCTAGATACGTATCCCAAAGGATTGAAAACAGTATCAAAGAGTCCTGTGTTTATTGCTGCACCGTTCCCAATAACCAAGAGGTGGAAACAACTTAAATGTCCACCCGCAGATGAGCAGATAAAGAAAACATGGATGAACATAAAATGGGGCCTTATATTATTCGGGGGTTTTTTCTTTTTTCTTTTTCTGAGAGAGACAGCATGAGCAGGGGAGGGTCACAGAGAGAGGGAGACACAGAATCCGAAGCAGGCTCCAGACTCAGCTGTCAGCACAGAGCCCAGCGCGGGACTCAAACCCACAAGCCACGAGATCATGGCCTGAGCCGAACTCGGATGCTTAACTGACTGAGCTACCCAGGCGCCCCTATTCAGCCTTAAAAATGGAGGAAATCTTGTTATGTATAACATAGACGAATCTTGAACATTTTAAGTGAAGTTACAAAAAGACAAATAATGTATGATTCCAGTTATATGAGGAATCTAAAGTAGTCACATTCCTAGAAATGAAATAAAATGGTGGTTGTCAGGGTCTGTGGGGAGGGGAAAAAGCATGTTACTCAGTGGGTATAGAGTTTCAGTTTCCAAAACGAAAAAGTTCAGGAGACCTGTTGCATAGCAGTGTGCATATAGGGAGCCCTGCTATACCTTATGTTTAAAAAGGGTTAAGGGGCCCCTGGGTGGCTCAGTTGGTTAAGTGTCTGACTTTGGCTCAGATCATGATCTCATGGCTCATGGGTTCGAGCCCCGCATCGGGTTCTGTGCTGACAGCTCAGAGTCTGGAGCCTGTTTCAGATTCTGTGTCTCCCTCTCTCACTCTCTGCTCCTCCCCTGCTTGGCGTTCCATCTCTCTGTCTCCAAAATAAATAAACATTAAAAAATAAGAAGTAACATTGTTGATAAGCCTAAGTTTTCTGCAGAGATCTAAAATTTCTGGAAAATTTAAGTTGGGGCAGGGATGTTTTTCTTCAGGAGGAGAAATAGGCTAAACTAATACTTTAAGACACTCCTTACAAATTTACCATTACTTTGTTAACTTAGGAATAGAAAAGACTCTTTCTGTTTTCACAGGTTTCTGGTCTTTATTTAGAAAGAACCTGAGGAAAGAACATCCTCGTTTCCTGTAGAATAACTATTTTGTCGTCACCAAGTGAGGTCTGTGTGCTGCTGGATTCGCTTTGCTAGTGTTTTGTTGATCCTCATTCACATCTTCGAAATATCAGGAGGGATATTATTGGTCTGAAATTTTCTTGTAATACCGTTGTCAGGTGTTTTTTTTGGTATCGGGTTTAGGCTGGTCTCAAAAATGAGTTGGCGATCATTCCCTCTTCTGTGAAAGAGTTTCCGTAAGGCAGGTGCAAACATACCTCATTTTATTGTCCTTTGCTTTATTGCACTGCGTTTTTTCCTTCTTAAATAGCTTTTGTTCCTTAAACAGTTTATAGACACTGCGTTTTTTAACATGTTGAAGATTTATGGCGTTCCTGTGTCGAGCAAGTCTGTTGATGCCCTTTTTCCAACAGCAGTTGCTCACTTTGTGTCATATTTTGGTACCTCCCACCATATTTCATACCTCCTCATTATTACTACAGTTGGTGTAAGGATCTGTGATCCGTGATCTTTGATGTTGCCATTGTAATTGTTTGGGGGTTGCACAGACCCCGCCCTTGGAAGATGATGAGCTTCCTTGTTGAATGTTGTATGTGCTCTACCTACCGACCATCCCCCACCTCTTCTCCTCTCCTCTGGCTGCTCTCTTCCCCGAGACACAGCAATATCCGAAGCAGGCCAGTCAGTAAGCCTACAGTGGCCCCTAGGCACGCCCGTGAAAAGAGAAGTCACAGATCTCTCACTTTGAATCCACAGCTAGAAGTGATGAAGCTTAGCGAGGAAGGCACGTGGACCGCTGCGACAGACTGGAAGCTAGGTCTGTGCCGAACACCAGCCAGGTTGTGAGTGCGAAGGGAAAGTTCTCGAAGGACATTAAAAGTGCTCCTCCAGTGAACACAGAAATGACGAGAAAGTGAAGCAGTTTTATTTCTGATACGGAGCAAGCGTGAGTGGCCTGGACAGAAGAGCAAACTGGCCACATTCCCTTAAGCCTAAGTCTGATGCAGAGCAGGGTTCCACAATTCTCTTCAATTTTATGAAGACTGAGAGAGGTGAGGAAGCTGCAGAAGAAGAATGAGAAGCTGCAAAGGTGGCGGGGGGGGGTGTGTGTCAGGGGTAAGGAAAGAGGCTGTCTCTGTAACATAAAACTACAAGGTAGGCAGCAAGTGCTGACATAGAAGCTGCAGCACATTCTCCAGAAGGTCTACCTTGGATCATTCACGAAGGTGCAGTGTAGACAGAACAGCCGTCTGTGGAAGACGCGTGCCCTCAGGGACTTGGACGCCCAGAGAGAAGGCAGTGCCTGGCTTCCCAGCTTCACAGGATAGGCTGAGTCTCTTATAAGGGGCCAACGCAGCTGGTGGCTCCAGGCTGATGCTCACAGGCCATTCTGAAGATGCTGGGACCCTTCAGAATTAGGCTAAATCCCTGTGCTCTGGAAATGGAACAAGGCCTGGGTGATAGCACCTCTTTTCAACACGGTTTCCTGAATATTTGAAGCCTGCTGTTGAGACCTGCTCGGGGTGGGGCGGGAAGGGAGGAAAGATTCCTTTCAAGCATTGTTACTCATTCACTGATAAAACGCTGCGCGGTCCCCCAGGACCTCTGATGGGGGGTCATGCATGGAGGGGACTGCTTTTGACCTCCGTTCCACAGCCTGTGGATCGAGGAGTCCTTCTGACTTTCAAGTCTTCTATTTTAAGAACTACATTTCAGAAGGGTGTGGGTGCCCAGATTCCTCTGATGGATCTGGGCAAAGTACGTTAAATTCCTCCTAGAAATGGGAAGCCAGTAAGAACAATGGGAAGGGGTCAGAATACCAACATTTGCAGGCGTTTGGAAGAAGCTGATTCCCACCCTCGGGGATGACTTTGGGGGCTCGAGGATGTCCGTGGAGGCGGTCACGGCGGATGAGGTGGAAACAGCGAGAGAACCAGAACGAGATGGGGCCCCTGGAGGTGGACGGCGTGGCTGCGATCTCGTGATGGCACGTGATCGGGTGAGGACCGCGCCTCACTCGGAATCTGCTCCTGGTGAAGATGCCGTGAAGGTTGCTGAGATGACAACACGGGATTTGGACTGTCACACAGACGTAGTGGATAAAGCAGCAGCAGGGTTTGAAAGGCCTGGTTCTCATTTTGAGGAAAGTTCTGTGGCTGAAATGCTCTCACACAGCATCTCCTGCTGTAGAGAAATCAGTCATGGAAGAGAGTCCATCACTGTGGCAGACTTTATGGCCTCTTCTTACGAAGTTGCCGCAGCCACCCCAGCGACCTTCATCACCCACTACCCCGACCAGTCAGCAGCCGTCGACAGTGAGCCAGCACCCTTCCCCAGCAAAGAGATTATGACTCGCTGAAGGTTTAGATGACGGTTTGCATTTTTTTTTTCTTTTCTTTTTTTTTTTAGCAATGAAGTATCTTTTCATTAGGGTATCTGCATTTTTCTGGACACAGTGGTATCGCACACTTAATAGAGTATAATGTAAACCTAACTTATCTGTGCACTGGGAGACCAAAAATGTCATTTCGCTGGTTTTATTGCAATGCCGACTATTGTGTGGTAGTCTGGAACTGAACCCACAACATCTCTGTGGCATGCCTGTCTCTAGGATTTTTCAGTTTTTCACGATCTCCAATAACTCTAGAAGTGACTGTTTTTCAGAAGTTGGGATTACAGAGGCAGAGGCCATAGAGGCTCTTATACTGTTGGGTTTCTTTCCGGGAATGAATATCTGTTTATGTTTATTCTTGCTCATGTTTTTCAAAGGCCAGGGTAGAATGTCAATGTTTCTGGAATAATAGGCTGCCCACCACAGTTACAATCTGTAGGATGCAGCTTGAGTGTAATGCTACAGAATATTTTTCTTCACTTCATTAGAGGCAATGGCTTAGTAAATTTCATTGTTTAATCATGAAGGGTTTTGCTTCATTGAACACACGCAGAATTCAGTTCTGCAGCGTTTGTCATGTATCTGTCATGTGTCAGGCAGGTTGCTTGATAGAGAAATAAAATGAAAAAAAAATTTCTACCTGCCAAGATTTTAGACCCTAGGAAAAGACCCACCATCGTCTAAATATTTTATGGTGTCATAAACTGTACTTAGAGTGGATCTGGAAAGTGCTGATGGATTGAAGAGAGGGATTATTTGTGCCAGGGGTTGGGGGTGGGAGGAATAGCATTTGAGTGGAGCCTTCAAGAATAGACTGTCATCAGGGGAAGCATGAGTGAGTGCAGTCGTGTCAGGGAGAAACGACATTTAAGGGCATAATAAAGATTATTTAGAATGTGGAAGATAGTCAGGGTTCTATAGGGAAAAAACTTAACACCAAATTTGCAGGTAATTTTCTTCCCTTTCTAGGATGCACATAGTCATTTTTCTTAATTCGGAAGTATTCCTTATCTCCGGCAAACACCTTTCGCGGAATGGTCTTTAATGCTTTCGTTATTGCGTCACTCTGTTATTGAATCATATAGACGGATAGAACAGATGGATTTCAGTCTCCACTCACATCCAAAGGAGTTCGCAGCTCTAAGGAACCGGTTTTCCCCCCACCAGTCACAGGCTCCGTGTACAGTTAGCCTCATCACTAGGGACCTAGGTTTCAGAATGAGGATTTCTTAACAGCCGACCGATGTCATTCCATCTTGAAGCCATATCGAGCATGAGTTAGATGTATGTGGTTTGTTGATGATGAGCCGGGTGGGACAGTCTTCAGACGTTTCGAATGCTGCTTTGCCAGTAGAAAAAAAGTAATCGGTAGAAATGGGCAAAACTGGGCAGTGCTGGGCAATTGAAACTATTAATTGTCTGTTAATGGAATCCTAAAGTGTGTGATGGTTCTTTTAAGGACGTGGCGTGAACGTCTTGTGTGAAATTGTGTTTCCGTGTTTATTTGAATAGGATGAAAGTTAAAAAACTGCCCATGATTCTAGCTCTACACCTGAAGAGGTTTAAATACATGGATCAACTTCATCGATACACAAAACTGTCTTACCGGGTAGTTTTTCCTTTAGAACTTCGTCTGTTCAACACCTCCGGCGATGCAACCAATCCTGACCGAATGTACGACCTTGTCGCCGTGGTGGTTCACTGTGGAAGGTAACTGCGTCCGTGGGGCGGGCTTTCGGGGTGGTCCCAGTGCACCTCTTCCAGAGGCTCTGGCAGGATCTCAAGGTTGTCGCGTTAGGATAGCTACGGCAAGATGGATGTTGCAGATACAGGGCATTTATCATTGCCTCCTAAAACTTTTGTATAGTGAAATATTATTGTATTGAAATACCATATGAGGTCCTGCGCCTGTGTGGTCACACAGCTGCTAGGTGGGTATTGCTCGCCATAACTTACTGCTGTGTCTGGTATCCTGTTTATCAGTTTGTATATCTCTTTCCCTATGAGAACAGGCAGTTCTTAAAACAGGAAATAATTTGTCCAGTAACAAAAGGTGAATGACAACAGTCGGTTGAACATCTGACTCTTGATTTCAGCTCAGGTCATGATCTCCTGGTTCGTGGGTTCAAGCCCCATGTCAGGCTCTGCACTGTCAGCGCAGGATTCTCTGTCTCCCTCTCTCCCTGCCCCTCCCCTGCTCGTTCTCACTCTGTCTCAAAATAAATAAATAAACTTAAAAAATAGATTAAGAACATTTAAAAATCTTTTTTATTTTTTCTCAGGTTTGTTTGTAGTTCTGTCCTGTGAGAGCACAGAGGGTTGACCTGGCCCGTGTCCTTAACTGCTGAGGACACTCATGCTCATGCGTCCTCTGTCCTGAATGTCTGATGCGTAGAAGATTTCTAACAGGCGCTTGCGGAATTACAAGTGTGGCCCTTTCAGCCTGTCTCAGGCCCCAGCTCGGCTGGGACCCACCTTCCTTGATTCCTCAGCCCTCCCCCTCCCACCACCTCTCTCACTGGATGGGGTCTGGGCCTTTCACTACCCCTGCAGCTCTGCTTTCATATTGTTTTGCCCTGTACTGTGTTTCTGGAAGGTTATCTGCCGTCCTGACGCGTGTCTTCAGGGCAGGAAGCGGTGGAGTCCTTCTAATGCCCACAGAAAACAACACAGTTCTTTGCACCCAGTAGGCATTCACACCTACTGAAGTGAGCGTGTTTTATGTTCAGAATGCAAATCCCTAAAAAACGGCCTTCCTGGGTGTAAGTGTGTTAGTTAGCCTCCGCCCTTCCTCATCGTATTCGTTTCTGTAAGCGGCCTCTGTCTGTTGTGCTGCAGACTACCTGTCGGCCAAAGGAAAAAGCCAGGCTCCTAAGGCCTCACTTTTTCGTCTCCCACCTGCTTCCCTCCCTCTCAGGCTCTGTTCCTCAGCCTTTCTGTGATTCTTTCTTTGTTTTCACCACCTTAAAAAATTAAAAAAAAAAACAAAAACAAAAACAAAAAACAACAACAAAACCTTAGCCTCTTACTGTAAACCTAAGATTCTTTAGATGAACCCCTAGAGAAATGGAGAAAATATGCTTATGTTAGTTTTTATTTCAGAATTTATTTCAGAATTAAAAGCCTTCTTAAAAAATGGTTCTGAGGGGTTTTTGTCTGTGGAGAAAGAGCAGTTGGTCCCCTTGGTGTCCGTTGTCACCTGGGTGCCCGGCGCCCTCACCAGGCCAGAGGGGCCGACCCCGGGGCCACCGAGGCTGCCTCTGCTCCTGGTGCCACTTTTAAGGTAATATTCCCATTAACAGTACTTTGTGTGGAAAATTCTCCCAAATCCTATAATATAATAATTACAGTGGAATTATAATTTAATGAAGAATTATGTAGAAGCTTTTATAATGAATCATACTTGAACTAGGAGAGGTTAAAATCTTTGCCATGTCTTTTATAAAGCAAAGGATTTCTTTTTTTTTTTTTAAGAAATAGTCCCACATGCATTTTTGTGCATTGCTGGATTTCTTTATTCCAGATTTGTTTCAAATGAGATGCAGAGACTTTAATAATGGTACTAAGATCTAGGTACTTAAAAATAGCACTAATAATACTAAATGTCATTTGGTTTTAATTGATTAATATTATTAATTTATCTGTCTATCTATCTATAACGTTTATTTTTGAAAGAGTGTGACCAGAGGAGGGACAGAGAGCGAGCGAGACACAGAACTCAAAGCAGGCTCCAGGCTCTGAGCTGTCAGCACAGAGCCTGATATGGGGCTTGAACCCATGAACCTTGAGATCATGACCTAAGCTGAAGTTGGATGCTTAGCTGACTGAGCCACCCAGGCTCCCCAAAATGTCATTTGTTTTTAAAGAAGTCTATGAAGGTCAAGCTTGATTAGATTTGCTCTTTGCTTTTTTAACTGTCATGTGATACCTTTTCTCAAGAGAAAAAGTTCTCCGAAGAGAGGACGACTTTGAAAGAAATTTTACATGTGTTGTTCTGTAGTTTAGCTTAGGCTGGAACCCCCCCCACTCCCCTCCCAAAATGCTAGAAAAATGTATTTATATCTTTTGTAGACACAAATTTGAAAAGTACTTTAAAAATAATAATTAAAAGTTATTTCAAAGACATAATGTGAATAGTGTAACTTTATATTAAATAGGATACTGATGATCTCAGAGTAGAGTGCTAGTTATTTAATTTTAAAATAGAATGCCAGTTCACATCAATGTAGCTTGATATTTGGGGGCAGAATAGGTAAGGAGTGTGTTTATCGGTTTCAGTTATTCTGCTTCATAGAACATGGAACTCAGGGCTTAGAAGACTGACGTTATTCAACACTGTATAAAATTATCATTTCTTTCTCTCTGTTTCAGTGGTCCCAATCGAGGACATTATATCGCAATAGTTAAGAGTCATGATTTTTGGTTGCTGTTTGATGATGACATTGTAGAAGTAAGTAGTTCCCTGAGTTTCTTATGTTTCTTCAGAGTTGGGTGTGTATTTCACTCTGCTCTTTTTTCTCCCGGCCTCTCCTTCGTATGACAGGTGACGAATTTTTAGACGACTGCTGAGGTCTTCAGGTTGTCTGAGGCCTGCTTCTTACTCCCCAGCAGGCCATGCCCATGCTTGATCAGTCAGGTAACCTTTAAAATGCTTAGGATGAAACAAAAGCTCTCGACCACAGAGCTAGTTAAAAAAAAAAAAAAAGTTTTCATTGTTAAAAACAACTCTGAGGTTGAAAAAAAATACCGAGTTATACATAAAGTACACAAATCTTAAGCAACAACTTGAATTTTTACGTGAATGTGCACGCACACATGTATACGTGCTCGTACACACAGTGTGACCACTGTCCAGCTGAAGACGGAGTACATTTTCTTTCTTTCTTTTTTTTTTATATCAGACAACCTAGATTTTATTTATTTTATTTATTTATTTTTTTAATAGTTTATTGTCAAGTGGAGTACATTTTCAGTGAGCCTCCTTACCCTCTTTCTAGTCGGTTCCACCCTTCTACCCACCACCCCCTTCACCCACTATTTTGACTTCTATCCTTATCATTATCGTTTTTCCTCTGTTTGAATATAAGTGGACTCACCCAGTATGACTTCTTTTGTGTTTGCCTTTTTCACTCATTGTATCTAGCAGTTCATTCCTGTTGTCAAGCGTAGTGTTTTCTTTGTTCTTGCTGAGTGACTTCCCATTGTAAGCACAAGACACGTTAGAAACTTGCCTTTTCCTCTCTTACTGAAATAAAACTGCCTCGATTACCCTTGTATAAGCCTTTTGCCAGACACACACACTCATTTTTCTTGGGTGTATATTAGGGTGGTTGGATCACATGAAATTGCCATTTTCGCAGGTCCCGGATGGTTGGGAATTCGTGGTTTCTTATTGTCCAGGTAGACATTCTGTTACCCGGGGAGCAGAATTGCCAGATCAAAGGGCACTTGTGTGTTCAGCTTTAGAAGACAACGTTAAACATTTCCCCAAAGTCTCTGCGCCATTTTCCATTCCTGCCAGCTGGGCCCCAGAGTCCTGTTTGCCTCGTGTCCTCCCCAGTACTTGACACCAGCAGTCTTTTTAATTTAAGCTCATCTTACCGTGCAGAGCTGTTCTAGAGACCGAGTGAAAGACCCGATTCTAAGAAACGCGGAAGGCTTTGCTGGATCGGCGTGGTTCCGAGAGCCCATTTCTGTACTAACGTTTCCATTTTGCCCCGCAGAAAATAGACGCACAAGCTATTGAAGAATTCTACGGGTTGACATCAGATATCTCAAAGAACTCCGAGTCTGGTTACATCCTTTTCTATCAGTCTCGGGACTGAGGGGGACCGTGATGAAGAGATACTTTCTGCCTCATTTCTTCTCTGGTTATTTTGGAAAGGATCAAGCACTGATTTTTCAAGAAAAGGGAGATGCAGGAAGCTCAGGGGGCAGTAGCACACTTTGCACACAATAAAGCAAAGACTCTGGATTAACACGCTCTTCCTATCATGGTGGTTCATTTATTTGCTCAGGTATCAGGCCGTCCGCGCACTTCCACGCAGCCAGGAAGTGAGGTCAGAGATAGCGGCTCCTCTGCGAAACCGCCTTCCAGTAACTGACACGCGTGTTCTCTTTATTCGCTGCACCGGTAGTGGTTTGGACTCCTTGGGGGTGCGGGAGAAAGAACAGGAATCTGTGCTAGGTTGTTGTCGATCGTTTTCGGGAGATGACACGGACCGCGCTGCCCGTGTCGCGCGTGCGCAGAGCTGCACGCGGTGGTCTTTTCAGGCGTCAGCCAGAACCACATTCGGGCCCAACACTTACGGTTGCCTTCCTGATGGAAACACGAACAGACGACTAGAACCCAGTGTCAGGAAGGCAAATAATGTTTTGCTTCTCTGAAGAAGCTTATAATAATATACAGTATATGTATATGTAGGGAACAATTGGTCAAAAGTGGCTCTTTGTTTCCCCCAGGGGAAAGGCTGGCTTTGTAAGTATAATTCTTTTTTCTTATTTATTTTACTGAAAACTGGTAGAGTTCTAAGTAGCGTATGAAGTGCCCACGATTCTGTTAGTAAATTGGAGCTTATTTTTATTAGTTTTTGTCAGTTTGAGCTTGTCCTTTGGTTTATTTCTATTTCTGAAGTGGAGTTTAAACTATTCTAAATCAGGCGATAACCTTCAGAAAAATTGCAGTGAGGAGGTGAGTACTCGTTTGCAGGAGGCACTGATATCTCTGGCTAAACGGTGGTCCTTTCGGCCATAGTTTAGAAGTCAGTTATTTTACTCAGCTTTGATTTCGAGACATAAAAACCTATCAAAAATCCCCTGTCGCGGCTGGAACGATGGAAGAAATTCTGGTGCGGTGGTGGCCCACCAGTCCTTAGGGTTCGTAAAAATTCTCGCGTTTCGCGTTGAAGCCGTGTTTGGAAAACCTGCGTCCTGGCAGTTAGCATTCTCTTCAAATGTCATTCTTTACCCTGGAGAGAAGGAATCTGGCATGACCCCAGCAGCCTGGGCACCTAGCTGCAGACCACACGAGGATAAACGCTGAAGGAAGCAGACCAGGAAGACACGAAACAAGTCCCTTCCTACCCCACCCCACCGCCCCCCTCCCCGTTCATCTTTGCAAATCGTACCGGAAGAGTGTTTGGAAACTAAGCTCTGCGTCTGTTAAGACTTCCCCGTCGGGGTTTCTAAGAAGTAATATATGTAATGTAAAATGTATGTAAGCCGTCGCGGTTGACGCTTTTCCGCGCAGCAGTGAGTTGGCTGACGGTGGCCGAATGTAACGTGCAGAAAATAATTGAATATATATTCAGAATAATAGCAATCAGGCCTTGGGTGTTCTTTAAGTCTTTTTAGGCGGTAATTTTTTTTTAATTGCTGTAATTTTCTAAACTTATTTTACTAATACTGTTGAATATGGGAAAAAAACATGAAAAATTTTTTGTCTGCTGCTATTTATTAACATTTTATTATCTGTATCTTTTTAGCTCAGGAAATGACTTCACCTATTCGTTCCGTGAACCGATCTTTAACAGGGTCGCTTGGCTAATTGGGCTGTTTCAACAGATACGCTGGGAGAAAATGATGATGTATTTTGACAGCTTGCTTTTTAAGATACGGTTGCTAAAGCCTTACGCGGCCGGCCGGAATGGGTTTCTACAAATTACAGAGCCTGCCTGACGACAGCATTGCACAGAGACTCACAACGGAGAATGTGAGTCTCCATTAGTACAGCTGCAAGGTCACAGGACGGGGGAAGTGGACACATTTTTTTTTTTTTTTTTTAATTTTGAGGGCTTAAACCAAATTGTCTTGGAATTTGAGGCTGTGTGTTTCTGCAGCTTTCCACGCACGCAGAGAAAGAAGCGAAGCGAGGCTGAGTCTGTTTTTTACACGAGTAAGGCCACAGCGTGTTGAAGAAAGATAGATGAAGTCATTTGCATAGAGATACAGCACTGGAATACCATGCTGTATTTGTTTCTACATTTTGCATTTTAAAAACTACAGTTAAGAAGCAAGGTCAAGTTTTCATATTAAGGCAAGTTCTAGCATTTTTCTGGTAGTTACACCCTGTTCACATCCACACCGTGTTTGATAGTGTGATTTGTCAGGGGCGGGGCCGTGGGGGTTATCGTTCTCAATTTCCTCTTTACTCTTAGTACAGCTGCATCTACATGAAATGTTTGGAAGCTTCTCAGAAACTCAGTATCCTTTAGAAACCTAGGGTTAGGGTTGGGGACAAAAAAAATGCAGGCATGGTAAGAAAAGTGAGCCGTATAGAAAGCATCGTGAGGTGGTCAGTTGGCTGTGATTGAAATGAGGGGGTGGGTTTCCGTTGTAAATGGTTGCTGATCGCTCTCTAACTATGTACGTGTTTGTTGGGATGCCTGTCCCATATTTTGTATGTTGGAATAAAAATTTCTATAAATTATCGTAACTGAAAGTAAATATTCTAAGTTAAGTCTCACTGCTCAGTCACACGGCTTCTGGCTTGGGAACTTCACCAGTAGAAGATTGCTCAAGACGGGGGCCGTGAGACTCCGGGAAAAGGGGAAAAAGGAAATGGGTAACACATGGGTCCTGTTGCCTCGAACCATCAGCGTCGGATTTTTCTTTTCTGGGATGGCAGTAGAAAGACCTCGCGTCCATAACATACTACTCTTGATACTTTCTTTAAGGACACTTTTCATTAACGATTCTCTCATGAGGTATTAAACTAGGAGCCGGGAGGCTAAGGCGCTCAGGTCCTGGCCCTTCAGTGAATTTAACTGTGTGACCTTGGGCAAGTCACTTAACCTCTCTGTGCTTCAGTCTCCCTGTCTTGTAAAACGGGAGTAATACCTACCTCACAGGGTTGTTGTGGGGATTAATTAGAAACAATGTCTGTAAAGCATCTAAGGTTCTTGAAGAAGGCGCTATATAAATACAAAATAATATTAAAGTTGGTTTATTTGTGCTCGTGGGTTTTTAAGTGTGTTTTTTCCTTCGTGCCTAAAATGTCTTTGTGAATTAGAAGTACAGACCCTTGAACGACATGGGTGTGAATGGCGTGGGTCCTACTTGCAAGCAGATTTTTTTTTTTTTCCGATAAATACAGTATAGTAGTACTGTGAACCTATTTTCTCTTGGGATTTTATGAACACTTTTCTCTAGCTTTACTGTGAGAACACAGTATATAACATGTATACAGAATACGTGTTAACCGCCTGCTTATGTTATTGGTAAGGCCTCTGGTCAAGAGTAGGCTATGAAGGGGCGCCTGGGTGGCTCAGTCAGTTAAGCGCTTGGTTTCGGCTCAGGTCATGATCTCATGGTTCATGAGCACTGACTGCAGAGCTTGCTTGGGATTCTCACTCTCTCTCACTCTCTCTCCTTCTCTCTGTCTCTGCCCCTCCCCACTTGCTCTCTCTCTTTCTCTCTGAATCAGTAACTTAAAAAAAAAAAACAAAAAGAAACAAGTTTTTAATAGTTAAGTTTTGGGGGAGTTGAAAGTTCAACCTGGATTTTTTTTTTTTTAATGTTTTATTTATTTCTGAGAGAATGAGACAGTGTGAGCAGGAGAGGGTCAGAGAGAGAGGGAGACACAGAATCTGAAACAGGCTCCAGGCTCTGAACTGGCAGCACAGAACCTGACACGGACCTCGAACCCACGAACCGTGAGATCATGACCCGAGCCGAAGTCGGACGCTCAACCGACTGAGCCCCCAGGCGCCCCTGGACTGCACAGACATGGTGCCCCAACCCCTGTGATGTTCAAGTGTCAACCGCATACACTTGGGGAACTGCCTCTACTGCTCTTGCTGGAAACCTGCTGCTTTTCTTGGCCAAAGAGATATTCCCAGAACAGCATTCCACGTGTGTAAAACAGCACCTGTGATCACGTGCCTGCGTGTAATCCTCACGTACCTTGAGTCGGTCTTCATGTAGTAGCATTGGCTTTCCAGAAATCCCAAGTTTAAACATGTAAATTTAGAGTCATAGAAGCTTACTGGGGCAGACACCTTTCAAAGGCGCTGTTCTTAGCGCTCCTTATCCCTTCCAGCGTAGTGATTGCTCCTGTGAAATACGTGGCTTGTGACTCTTCACCCTGTGCCTGAGTACTTGCAGCCCTGCTCTGTTGTTCAGTGACTTATTGGCTCCATACGGTGCCTTTATTGATACTGCCTTTATTTGTCATCCACTGCTCTTCATTCCTTCAGTCCTGGTAACGCTCTTATTTATTCATCTCTCTGGAAGAATGTTTGTAGAATAAGCACTGTAGCAGGTGAACTAGACCACCAGTGGGGACCTAAGATGGCGTTCACTTTCTTAAACGTCTGTATCACATGTTTCATACGGAACTAGTAATAAATGAAATTTGCTGTACTCAAGAGAGCTCTTCAGGAACCTTCCCTCCCTTTGTTCAAGTGTCTTTGTTCCCCAGCACCTGTTCGTGTTATCTTGAAGCTTTTTTACCTTTGTTCATTTATGTTTTTCTACGATAACCTACTACCTTTTTGTATTTCCAGAGCTGCTGAAGGAACCCGTCATTTGTTAGTTAGCAGGATAGGCCCTACACTCCACGTTTTACTTTTTCTTACCAATCTCTACGATGACCTCTGTGAATGAATTAGTGATCTCATTTTACAAAAGAAGAAACTAAAATTTCCCAGCGGTTGGGTAATTTTCCCAGAGTCCCTCAGCCAGCAAATAGCAGATCCCGGTTTCAAATAGGTGTAACTTCATCGCCAGTCTCTCCTCTGTGGCTTTCGTCATCAAAGGGTTTTCTTTTATGGTGGAAAATTCACATGACCCGAAGTTTTCCATTTTTACCGTTGTGGAGTGTGCGGCTAAGTGATGTTAAGCACGTTCATGTTGTACAGCTGTCACCACTGTCCATTGCTAGGATTTTTCATCTTCCCAAATAAACTATCTACCCATTAAATACTAACTCCCCATTTCCCCTACCCCCAGCCCCTAGTCACTTTTCTGCTTTCTGTCTTTATGAATTGGATGGCTCTAGGTAAGTCCTGTAAGTGAAATCCTACAGTATCTGTACTCTTGTGGCTGGCTTCTTTCACTTCGTGTGTCAAGATTCATTCATGTTGAAGCGTGTCAAAATCTCCTTCCTTAGGGCGCCTGGGTGGCTCAGTCGGTTAGGCGTCCGACTTTGGCAGGTCATGATCTCACGGTTCATGGGCTCGAGCCCCATGTCGGGCTTTGTGCTGACAGCCAGCTCAGAGCCTGGAGCCCGTTTCAGATTCTCTGCCTCCCTCTCTCTCTGACCCTCCCCTGCTCATGCTCTCTCTCTCTCTCTCTCTCTCTCTCTCTCTCTCTCAGAAATAAATAAAACGTTAAAGAAAACAAAAAAAAAAGACTCTCCTTCCTTGTTAAGACATCGTAATCGTCCATTGTGTGTGTGGGGGGGGGGGATATGCCCCATTTTCCTTCGTGTCTCGATGGACATTTGGGTGGTTTCCACTTTTTTTTTTTAAAGATTTTTTTTAATGTTTATTTTAGAGAGAGGGAGAGCACATGAGCAGAGAAAGAGGGGGACATAGAATCCGAAGCAGGCTCCAGGCTCTGAGCTGTCAGCACAGAGCCCGAGGCGGGGCTCAAACCCACGAACTTTGAGATCGTGACTTGAGCCGAAGTTGGACCATCAACTGACTGAGCCACCCAGGCGCCCCTGGTGGTTTCCGCTTCTTAGCTGTTGTGAGTAATGCCGCTGCCACCATGAACGTGGACATACAACTCTCTGTTGGAGGCCCTGACTTAAGTCCTTTCAGGTATATACAAGAAATTGCTGGGTCATATGATAATTCTAGGTTTAGCTTTTCAGGGAATTGTTCTCCATGCATTTTTCTACAACAGCTACACCCCTTTCCACTCCCACCAGCAGTGCACTTGGGTTCCAGTTTGTGTATAAACACTTGCTCCCTCCTCTGGAATGAGTTCAGGGGTACCCATCCCGGCTGGTGTGACGGGGTGTCTCCCTGTAGTTTGGATTTGCATTTCTCCAATGATTAGTAATGTTGAACAGCATTTCATGTGCTTATTGGCCATTTGTACAACTAGTCTACTCAAAGCCTTTGTCTATTTTTTTTTTTTAATTGGGTTGTGTGCTTTTAAAAATCGGATTGCTTATGTGTAGGGGCTCTTTTTTCTTTTAATTTTTTTTAATGTTTATTTATTTTTGAGACTGAGAGAGACGGAGCATGAGCAGGGGAGGGACAGAGAGAGAGGGAGACTCAGAATCTGAAACAGGCTCCAGGCTCTGAGCTGTTAGCACAGAGCCCAATGTGGGGCTTGAACCCATGAACCTCGAGATCATGACCTGACCCGAAGTCAGGTGCTTAACTGACTGAGCCACCCAGGCTCCCCAGTGTAAGGGTTCTTTAGAAGTTCTCAATGTGAATCCCTTTTCAGATAGATGTTTTCTCCCATTCTGGGAGTTGTCTCTTCACTCTCTGATGGAGAGTGTCCTTTGATGCATGAAAGTTTTTAACATTGACATGGTCCAGTTGATCACCTGTGCCTTTGGCGTCCTAAGAAATCACCAAATCCAGTGTCATGAGACTTCTCCTCTGTGTTTTCTATTAAACACTTTCTATATTTTAGCGCTCACGTTTGGGGCTTTGATCTACTTTGAGTTAATTTTTAAATATGGTGTGAGGTAGGAGTCCAGCTTCATTCTTCTGCATGTGGACACCCAGTTTTCCCTGCACCACTTGTTGAAAAGACTGTTCTTTCCCCATTGAATGACTTTGGCTCTTTTGTCAGAATCCATCAGCCATATATGTGAGGGTTTATTTCTGGGCTCCGTTCTGTTCCCCTTGGCCACTCCCACACTGTTTTCATTAGTAAGTTTTGTGTGAGGCCTCCAACTTTGTTGTTCTTTTTAAAGATTGTTTTGGCTGTTTAGGGCCCCATGAAATTTCATATGAATTTTAGGATATTTTTTAATGTTTTTTTTTTCTAGGAGAGAGAGAGACAGCGTGAGCAGGGGAGGGTCAGAGAGAGAGGGAATGACAGACTGAAACAGGCTCCAGGCTCTGAGCTGGCAGTCAGCACAGAGTCCTACGCGGGGCTCGAACCCACGAACCGCGAGATCATGACCTAAGCGAAAGTCGGACGCTTAACCGACTAAGCCACCCAGGCGCCCCAAGGATATTTTTTAAAAATGTGTGCAATAATTGCTACTGAGTTTTTGATAGGAATTGAATTCAATCTGTCTTCCAATCCATGAACATGGGTTGTCTCCAAATTTATTTATGTTGCCTTTAATTTCTTTTTTTTCTTTAATGTTTATTTATTTTGAGAGGGAGGGAGGGAGGGAGGTATGGAGGGACAGAGTCCTAAGCAAGCTCCACGCTGTCAGCACAAAGCCTGATGGGGGACTTGAAATTATGAATTGTGGGTGAGATCATAACCGGAGCCGAGATGAAGAGCCACACCCCTAACCCACTAAGCCACCCAGGTGCCCCACCTTTAATATCTTTCAGCAATGTTTTATAGTTTTCAGTGTGCCAGTGTTTTACTTCCTTGGTGAAGCTTATTCCTAAGTATTTTACTGGTTTTGATGCTACTGTAAACGGATCATTTTCTTAATTTCCTTTTTCAGACCGTTTGTTAGTGCATAGAAATGCAACTGAGTTTTGGATATTTTATACCTTGCAACTTGGCTGAATTTGTTCTAACAGTTTTGGGCGCAGTCTTTAGGATTCTCTTTTTTTTTTTTTTTTTTAATTTCTAGGAGAGAGAGAGAGAGACCGCGTGAGCAGGGGAGGGCCAGAGAGAGAGGGAGTCACAGACTGAAACAGGCTCCAGGCTCTGAGCTGGCAGTCAGCACAGAGCCCGACGCGGGGCTCGAACCCACGAACCGCAAGATCATGACCTGAGCGAAAGTCGGACACTTAACCGACTAAGCCACCCGGGCGCCCCATTAGGATTCTCTACATAAAAGATCATACCATTTGCAAACAGTTCATCTTTTTCAAATTTGCATGCCTTTTCTTTCTTTTTCTTGCCTCACTGTCCTGGCTAGAACTTTCAGCGCTCCATCGAATAAACATGGTGAAATCTGACATCCTTGCCTTGTTCCTGATCTAAGAAAAAAAGCTGCTCGCACCGTTGAGTGTGATGTTAGCTCTGCATTCTGCATTTTTCGTGTGTGGCCTTCATCCTTTGAGGAAGTTCGTCTCCCCTATCTCTAGTTTGAATGTCTCGAGAAAGAGTATTGAATTTTGTGAAATGCTTTTTCTGTATCATTGAGATGGTCAGTGGGGAAGGGAGGTCTGCTTCATTTCGTTAATGTATCATTTTGTCAGTGTATGACCGCGATTTTCATACGTTGAACATTCCTTGCGTTTGGGGGGGAAATCCTATGTGGTCTTGGTGTATAATCCCCTTTAATATGCTGCTGAATTTGGTTTGTCGTACTCTGTTGATGCTTTTTGCAGAGTATTTCTAAAGCACACTGGTCTGTGGTGTTTTTCATTGCCCTTGTCTGGCTTTGGTAGCAATAATGCTGGCCTCATAGAATGAGTTAGGAAGTGTGCCCTCCTTTTCGGTTTTTGGAAGAGTTGGAGACTATCAAAAGATTTTTACAAATAACTAATACGAATTACAGGAAATTTACAAATAAGTACTATTATGCTCTCTGTAGGTCATTATTAAAAAAGTCGAAGGCATAGTTTTTGTCTCTAAGGAGTCTACCACCTAGAAAAGAGTCAGGAAATGGCTTTTTAGGAAAGTCAGCTGTGTATCTGAGATTTACACAACTGTACAGAACAGGCAGAGAAGAATGGAGTAGAAAGGTAACATTGACCCCCAGAGAGATGTGGTCGGATTGCTTGGCTCACGGAAAGATCTGGGAATCAAAAACAGAGGGATTGGGGATACTAAGTGTAAAAGGAATTTGAAAACATTAATAATACTCTTTGGTAATAGAATTTCTAAGCCTGCTTCAGATATTTTCCTCCCTTTTTTCCTAAAGAGAAGCTCTAACTTACTCAGGAATTCCAACTCAGGACCAGATCCCTGAGGGAATAAGCTTATATTCTTCTGTATCATAGGCTGCTTATTATATAACTCACCTTAATAATCGGCTCCTTTTGGAGCGCCTGGGTGGCTCAGTTGGTTAAGCATCCCACTTCATCTCAGTTAATGATCTCACAATTCATGAGTTCGAGCCCCACATCAGGCTTGCTGCTACAGCACAGAGCCTGCCTCGGGTCCTCTGTCTCCCTCTCTGCCCCTCCCTCACTCGACCTCTCTCTCAAAAATAATCATTAAATAATAAGAATCTGCTCCTTTCTTAAATTTCCTCACCTGTTGTCAATGATTTGCCCTGTAATTAAGCCCTGGCATTAAGAATTACAACTTCCTACCTCCTAATTGTTTTCAAAGCAGCAAAATTCTCTGTTAAGTTCAAGAAAGATAGTCCCACTGTATATTGATTTGCTGAATCATTCTCATATCTGGGTGATGAGCAGAATCACTGGGGGGAGTTTGACAGAGGTGCAGATTCCTAAGACCCATCCCCAAGCGGGGATTTGAAATCAAAGGGATTTTGATTTCACTGGAGAGGAGAAATCTAGTTCTGGAAAGCTCACAAGTGACAATAATCGTCTGGGGTCTGGACTTCCTGCGGCAGAACTCCCCTGAAGTTCTAGTTCGTTTCTCTGTGCAGTCATTGCCAATCAGGAGTTGACCTGGACCTTATCAGGAAACGGAATCACTTAAAGAATGGTCATGGGAAGTT
Organism: Proteles cristata cristata; assembly: GCA_017311185.1. Taxonomy (NCBI): domain Eukaryota; kingdom Metazoa; phylum Chordata; class Mammalia; order Carnivora; family Hyaenidae; genus Proteles; species Proteles cristata. Next base: position 1,535,903 of record JAESUZ010004066.1, read on the forward strand.
TCGGGGGAAGGGAGGGGACATTGGGAAGGGGTGCCCCCTGGAGGGTGTTTTGCTGTTGTGGTTGAACTGAGGCGGAGAGGGGAGAGGTGGAAGGGGCAGAGGGGTCCTGTTAGGTCCAGGGAGAGCCTGATGGGTCAGCAGCGGTGGGGAACCGGCTGACTACAAAATGACGTCTGGGCTTCATTTGACTGTAGCTGGGGCTCTCACCCCGGCCAGGAGGTTATGCTAGAGAATCTCGACTTCTTCCTGGAGGAGGCAGGGAGCCCGAGGGTGAGCGCCCAGCCCTATTTTGCATCCCTGGGCTCATACTCTGTGTCCACACACGGTTGGACGCAGAGCGCTATTTGCTGTGGGGAGAATTTGGGTTGCCACTGGTCGTTGGGGTGGGGAGCATCCCGTCACCCCTTGGGAAGAGCGTGGTGGGTCGGATCAAACCCCCCGACTCAAGATTGCAGAAGTGCGGTAGTGGAGTTCGCTTTGGCTCCAGTTTGAGCCTGCAGGACGGGCTGGGGTGAATCTCCCTGCATGAACACAGCTCTGCACACCTCTTCAAATACTTTCTTTGGAAGGAACTTCAGGTCCTTTGGATTTAGAGGCTGCTGAATGGTGACCCACTTAACAGAAGACCTACTCAAAGCGGACTGAATCGTAACCTCCCCTTTCATGAGGGACGCCCTGCTCCCCCAACAAATCCGGGAAAACGCATGTTGGGTCATTTATAAGTAACGCTGCAGAAGAATAAAGGGGAATTTTGACTTCATTATACTCAGCCGTGTCATTACAAAGTCTTCATCCACTGCGAGGCCCAGATAACAAGGCCCTAAAATCGTGCTGTCTGTACAGTTTGGGATGATAAATGCAGTGATTGGTTGTGTCGTTTTTATTTATATGATTTTTTTTTTTAATTCTTTTTAATGTTTTATTTATTTCTAGGAGAGAAAGAGAAAGACAGCGTGAGCAGGGGAGGGTCAGAGAGAGAGGGAGTCGCAGATTGGAAACAGGCTCCAGGCTCTGAGCTGGTAGCACAGAGCCCGACGCGGGGCTCGAACCCATGAACCGTGAGATGATGACCTAAGCGAAAGTTGGACGCTTAACCGACTAAGCCACCCAAGCTCCCTAGTTGTGTCGTTTTTAACTGAAACTTTGGTTTGCTGCTAGCTTCTCCCTTCCGGTAGAAACTGGTTTCCAGGGGCACCTGGGGGCTCAGTCTGTTGAGCATCCAACTTCAGCTGCAGTCATCTCACAGTTCATGAGTTTGAGCCCCACGTTGGGCTCTGTGCTCACAGCTCAGAGCCAGGAGCCTGCTTGGGATTCTGAGTCTCTCCCTCCCTACCCTTCCCCCCACCTGTGTTCTCTGTCTCTGTCTCAAAAATAAATAAAAGTAAAAAAAAAAAAAAAAGACAAAACCAGTTTCCAAATGGTGTTTATTTTAGGCTGCAGAAACGCACATTTTCTTGGCTGGACTTCTACTGGCTAGCTTTGTATAACCTGCCAATTTTTGCACTTATTTTAAGGGGAAAAAAAACAAGGATGATAGAACAATGAGGAAGGTAAGCTTTCAGAATTGCACGTCTGTGGGTTAGATTATTAGAGGTAATGATGGAGGCTTCAGAAAATAGAACTACCGGTAACCCCTTTCCTGCTTTCCCAGAGTTACATGTATTTATCATTCGAAAAGTCGCATCAACTGTTGCACTCTGTTCAACAGATGTATTTTTAAATTCCTATCATAAACACAGTATGGGCAGTGTAACATCTGATCTCCGTACATCATATATAGACTATATACAGCTCTTGATTAGAACTGGTTTGAGGGGTTCAGTTGATTAAGCATCTGACTTTGGCTCAGGTCAGGATCTCACAGTTCATGAGTTCGAGCCCTGCATCAGGCTCTGCACTGACTGGAGCCTGGAACCTGCTTCGGATTGTGTGTCTCCCTCTCTCTGCCCCTCCAAGGCTCACACTCTGTCTCTCTCAAAAAAAAAAAAAAAAACAAAAGAACTGGTTTGAAATTACTGAAAGTAAAGATACACATGGGGGTAAGGTTTATGACCCTATGCCAAAGCAGACGGGGTAGGGAGATTGGTACTTTCAGAAGATGCTCCTGGCTGTGATGTGGAGAGGGATGTGGAGGGGGCCGATGTGGGTGTGATGAGACCTCAGGAGACCAGGACTTGGCATTGAACTTGCTGGCAGAGGACAAGGGAAGAGGCATGTCAGGGAGGACTCCTAGCTTGCACACCTGGGGGGAGAGAAGCTTTCTGCCGGGAGCCCACGAGGAGGACCAGGCTTGAGGGTCAGATCATGGTGCTCCGAGGAATGGAGGTACGATTTGTTTATGAGCATTTGCTTTTAATAAACCGGCACCGCCCGACAGTTTGGGTGGCCTCGCCATGATCGCGGGGGCGCCATTGAGGGTGTGCCCCACAGGCAGAGCCTTGACCTCAGAATTTAAGATGCAGTAAAAAGTTGAAATGACTTGTACTTCTGAGACCATTGGTTTTGGTGAACTCACCGAATGTGTTACAAAGTCAGCAGTGATTTCGGGGCATTTGATATCCGAGGACAGACGGATAAAATTAGCCTCATGTTGAAGAATGTTGGGTATGTTTTAAAAGCTTCTGCTGGAAATAATTATACCTGCATCATTTGCCCTTGCATTAAAACAACAGCAGCAAAAATTCTTTCACTTTTGGAAAGCTGATAGATTGTAAGGACCCTGGAGAGGCCTTAGGATTAAAAAAAAAAAAAAAAGTTGATGGGCAACTTGAAAACTTTTGGAAAGAAGTGATGCAAAGTGAATTTCCTGTTGGGCAGATCAAGCCATGGTCCAGCGAGATCTGAAGAAACTCCCTGAGGCTGGCTGTGCCCGCTGTGGGATGCAGACGGTGCGGTCCCATCAGAGGTAAGAGGGTTCTGGAACCATCTTTAAGTCCCTGCTGCTGTGTGGTAGTTCAGTGGACTCCCCGGGAGAATCTTCTCCGAGTGTCTCTGGGAGAGGTTTCTTGGTGTCCTTCCCAATGGGTCTGAACCATTGATCACTCAGTGACCGTAATGTTTACTGCCTTCTTGGCAAGTCATGGAATCACACGCACTTGAACTAGCAGGCTGACCCTTCCAGCATCAGGGCCTTAAGTCTCTTAGCCCCCTGAGCCCACATTTCCTCACTCATAAAATGGCAGAAGTAATACTATCAGGTAGGAACGTTTAGAAACGCCTAGTATACTTCAGGGCAAGAGTTGCTCAGACAGTGTTGTCTAGAAGCTTGGGCCGTAACCCAACACTAATTCCTTAGCTGCTACTGAAGTAGGGGAAGGAGGAATTATGGTAAAAACATCATATCCATTGTTGCAAGGGACATAAAGATGACAAGATGACCAAGACACAATTTCTCTTCTCGTGGAGCTTATGATGTAGAACATAAACTTGTTAAATAAAAAAAAGTAGGGAAAATGTTCAGAAGGAGGTTTTTAAAAAAAATTTTTAAGGTTACTTTTGAGAGAGAGAGAGAGAGAGAGAGCGCACAAGTGGGGAAGGGGCAGAGGGAGGGAGACACAGAATCCGAAGCAGGCTCCAGGCTCTGAGCTGTTAGCACAGAGTCCCCATGCGGGGCTCAAACTCACGAACCATGAGATCATGACCTGAGCCGAAGTCATGATTAACCGACTGAGCCACCCAGGCGCCCCTCAGGAGTTATTTAGAGCTAGTCAAGTGAGGTTAAGGGAGCAGGTTCTAGAGGCAGAGTACGAAGGCACCTGGGTGGCTCAGTCGGTTAAGCGTCTGACTTCTGCTCAGGTTATGATCTCACATTTCGAGTGTTCGAACCCCACGTCAGGCTCTGTGCTGACAGCTCAGAACCTTGAGCCTGCTTCAGATTCTGTGTCTCCCTCTCTCTCTGTTCACGTTGTGTGTGTCTCTCTCTCAGAAATAAATAAAATCATTAAAAAAAAAAATTAGAGGCAGAGTACGTTCCTGCCCAGTCCTACCATACAGTGTGTTCACTTGAGTAAACTCCTGTCCTTGGGTCTTTGGTATAAAAACAGACATTATTGTGGGCGTCTACTTACCACATCATGTTATGAGGATTCAGGGAGTGACGATTATTAGGAAAGTGCTCAATAAAAGTTAGTCATGATGTATTTCTCGGTACGCATTTATTGAGTGTCTACTACTAGGTGCCAGTTGCTGAAATCACAGAGTTGAATGAGACTGTATATTCAACTCAGGAAGGAAACAGACAAATCAATAATTAATTGCAGTGATACAGAGTGTTGAGAGCCATAATAGGAACATTAATAAGGTAATGGGAGAACAGAGGAGAGCATGCTAAATCAGATTGCTGTGCAGGGAAGGCCTCCCAGAGGAAATGCTACTTGAACCAGGCTTTCAGGAAGTAAGGTTATCTGGATCCAGGAAAGGGGAGGGGGAGGTGTCCCAGGTACAAAGAAACCGATGTGAGAAGGCACACTGCACAGAAGAGCATTGCGTATTTGGGTTTCATATGGCTAGGGCAGGGTACGTTTGGCAATTTGAGGCAAGCAAGGTAGCCTTCGAAATCCAAGAGAATTGATTTATTAAGCTAACACGTTTGGATTCTATGAAAATGGACATAGGGACCTTCGGAGTATTTCGAGTAGATGACGAATGTCTCAGAATGACATTTCGGGGATTATTTTATTAGCAGTGTCTCCTGATTGGAAGAGGGAGACCAATGAGAAGCTTGTGGGAATTCAATCAAGAAGACTCGAGAACCTGGACAAGATGGTGGCATGAGGAACAGAGTTGGGGGTGGGGGGTGGACACAAGATAGTGACATACAATCTGGAGGGCATGGCTGAGGAATTAGCTGTGGAAGTCAGCAGGAGGAAGGGTTCCACCTGGCCCCAGGGTATCGGTGTCTCTTCTGGGCTGTTTGCTCCTTTCATTTCTGGGCCGCTCCATCCACTCCCACAGTTTCAACAATCACCTGACGCCAGACGCTACCAGAGCCTCACCGCTAGCCCAGCTGCCTGGGGTTCCAAGCCCATGTATCCAGTTGTGTCTCCCAGGCAGCTCCCCACAGATGTTACATAGACCTCTCCAACTCAACTCACAGGACGGGGGCTGGGATCCAACAGGGAGTATCCCGAGAGAACAAGGCGGAAGCGCGTGGTGGCGTTTTAATGATCTGCCTTTGGAAATCACACAGCCTCGCTTCTGCCTCACAGCGTCGGTTGAGTCCGCTCCAAAGGTTCACCCAGATTGAAGGGAGGTGGACGTCTATCCCATCGTGTGGTGGGAGGGATGTCCCGGTCACAGTGCAAGAACACTGGGGATCGGAGGTACCATGGCCATCTTTGGAATATATGATCTGCCACAGTCAGTATCCCATTTCTTCTCCGTTTGACTCTGTTGAGGAGGGCTGTCATCTGGAGAGCACATTTATTTAGTAAATGCCCAAACGCATTTGGTTATGCCCCTTGCTAAACATTCAAGGTGCAGAGGAAAGAGGGAAAGGGCAGGAAAGAACTCTGGGCCTGGAGATGAGGGTGGGGACAGGTGTTGGGAGCAGGTCACATTGTGTAAAGGAGTCTCACACCACTGGGATGAGGCTTCCCATGGATCAGTCTCTGGGCCTGATGCTACTGTGCACACAGGAAATGAGAGGGAGCGTTGCCTTGCACATAGTAAGCGGCACGCGCGCACACACACACACACACTCCCCTTCTGTGATTTTTGTGGACAGAACACTGACCGATGGAGCACCTTTGCCCTTTGACGAGTCTGCCATGAACGCCTGAATGTGGGGCCAGCAGGTTGAGGATGCATCAAATTCAACAAAGGAGCTTTGGGGGTGTCTGGGTGGCTTAGTTGGTTGAGCGTCCAACTTCAGCTCAAGTCATGATCTCGTGGTCCATGAGTTTGAGCCCCGCATCAGGCTGTGTGTTGACAGCTCAGAGCCTGGAGTCCTGCTTTGGATTCTGTGTCTTCCTCTCTCACTGTACCTCCCCCACTCATGCTCTGTCTCTCAAAAATAAATAAGTGTTAAAAAATTAAAAAACAAAGGAGCTTTCGTTTGAAGGCAATATTTGTTATCTTTTGATGTCAAAGTGTTGAATGTAATCAGCCAACACATCAGTTGCTGTGGTTACAAACCCATGCCTTTTCAAAGACAGAGGGCTCTCATAAGTAGAATTACTTGAACTCAAGATCTACAAAAGCGAAACCAAGCACGGGGGGGCAGGCATTTAAAAGTAAAACAGAAGATTGAAAACAGGTTCATTAGTAAGAGTTGTGTTATGGTGAAGAGGAAAACATGTCGAGGGGCACCTGGGTGGCCCAGTTGGTTGAGCATCTGACTCTTGGTTTCAGCTCAGATCATGATCCCAGCGTCATGGGATCGGGCCCTGCGTCAGGCTCAGCCCTGAGAGTGGAGCCTGCTCAGGGTTCTCTCTCTCCCTCTGCCCCTCTTCCCCACTCTTACTCTTGCTCTCTCTCTCAAATTAAAAAAAAATTTTTTTTTAAAGAAAGACATGTCAGCCTCCTTGAAACAGGGAGTCATTTAGACACTCAGGACCAGGTACTCAAACTGAAGGGGTCATTCATTCAATGATTCATTCAAGAAGTAAGTGTTAAGCACGTCATTTGTGCCCAGCATTATTCCAGGCCACGAAGAAGTGAATGGGGTTGGCTGCCTTCAAGGAATGTGTGCTCTAAAGAAGGCAAACAGGACAGAGCATTAGGTACCATGATATGCAGGAAGGGAATGAGCAGGGCCGAGTGCTCGAGTGATGATGCGGGGGCCTGCCATAGATTGGGGTAAGAGGCAAGGCCTCTGCAGAGGCCACATTTGAGCTGAATCTGGAAGGTGAGAAAGAGTCGGGTGCCAAGTGCCACGTGGAGAGCACTGTGGCCACTGGGCAGGACAGTAAACATACAGCCCTGAAATGAGAACAAGTTTTCGGTGCAGAACGAGGTGGCATGGCTGATTGACTGGGAATGCTAAACAGAGTCTGCTGTGTTTCAACATAGTGAGGTTTTTTGCTCAGTGCAGAAGTTTGAATAGTCACTAGGTGGGGATGTGAAAAATGACCTAAAAATTATTACCTCCGTTTTCGGTGCACATCGTAGAATCTTTGATATATGGAATGAAGGAAGAAATCAAAAGGCTAGCTAGGTTTTTCAGTGCCATGCACGGAGTAAAACATCTTTGCCCCACTGGGTTGAGAAGTGCCATCTTCTAGCACGTACTGAAATCCCACACGGACTTGTAGCCTTTGGGACCCTCTCTTCAGTTTCGTTGATCTGCCTCTCTGGACCTGTTCCCAGGGCTGTACTGATTTCATCTCTGTGGTCCTCTGTCTTAGCCACACCTTATTGAAAAACAGCACAGGGGCGCCTCGGGGGCTCAGTTGGTAAAGGATGTGGCTGTTGATCTCAAGGCCGTGAATTCAAGCCCCACACTGGGCATGGAGGCTACTTAAAAGAAAGAAAATACAGTATAGACAGCTATATAGCAGTGCCTAGCGTTTTTCTTGTGTGACTATTATAGTACATTTCAGAAAAGATTTTTTGATATTTTGTCATGGAATACTATCAGCATCCCATGGAATGCACGTGCTCCCTAGATTTCAGTTTGAAAAATACTAGTACTATCGTGCATCAAAAAGAACTAGAAAGCCTGGCGTTGACTCTGGAAGAAGCCGGATTCACATAACATTTGCGGTGTGTCAGGCACTGTACGGAGGGTAACGTCTCCTTCAGTTCTTACCCTACCCTTTGGAGTAGGCATTCCGATCTCTGTTTTACTGGGAAGGGTCAGCGAGGTTAAGGGACTATGTTACAGTGAATGTCTGATAGATACCAAGCAGCGTGCTAAGTGCTCTAGATGGAAAGATCCTTTTGCCCATATCCTACCTGCAGTCAAATCAGGCGGCCCCCGACACTAAAAGTAATAGCTCATATTTGTGGAGCACTCCTACGTGCAAGAACCTGGTCTAGACCTTCACACGCATCGTCACATCGTATCCCCACACCCCTGGGTGTGGTTTTGTCCTGCGGGAACTGCAGCTTGCTCATAAGTGGTGTGAGAGAAAGTATAGGAAGCTTGAAGCCAGATGGACTACTTCTCGTTTTACAGGCGAGGAAATGAGGATGTGGAAGGGGAAGGCTAATTCACTCACGGGCAAAGTCACACTGCTGACAAAATGGCGAAGCTGGGGTTCGGACCCTGGGGATAGCACAGCAGACCGTCCCCCGAGTCCTGAGCTGTTCTCCTTGGAGGCCTTTGGGTATGCCGTTCCCTCTGCCTCTGTTTACCCTTTGAGGCCCATCTGGAACACCAGCCTTCATGAAGCCTCACCCGTTGTGCAGCTGGGTGTAATTGCTTTCTCTCACCTCCCCTGACCTGCCATGCTTGGCAGGAGCGTGGTGCCCCGAAGACAGACGAGAGGTGGCGAATGTTTGGAGTTGAAGCTCTCAAGGGGCCAAACCTGAAACCTTCTATAGGGATGATCGCTGGACAGAAGTTGGAGCCCATTACCCTGGACAGACGAGTCCTCTCTTGCGAGCACATAGTAAGTGCTACGGAGGAGAGTATTAGGCCCAAAGGCAGGCAGAACCGGTTTGGAAATCGTTTCCACCACGTTAGCTATGTGCTCTCTGGAGCTCAGTCTCCTCACTTAGGAATTGTGAGTTTTACATAATGTGCTAGTGCAATAAATACAAAATGTCCTGCGGACATGCCAACCTCCGTCCCCAACTCCCCAGTCTAATCAGCCGATACTTGAGGCACTGGGCTAACTGTTGTGTTTACCAGGTGTTTCTACGGAGTAGCCTTTCAAGTCTCAGGCTGAACGGAGACATCGTCGCAAACTTGTGGAGCTGAGGACAATGTCTGTGTTGTGATGATGGTGCTCCCCGCTCACGTGCTGCGGGTCACATCCCCAACACCTTGCTCCACACCGAACCCGGCTGTGGAAGGCTCATTCTCCAGTTCCTCAGGGGACGCCTTCATGTGCAGTGCGTGATTTTATCCAAGTCCCACGAGAGCTGCTGTTTGGATAATTGAGCTCGGCTCCCTGGTGTTCTCCCTTCCCCGCTGTTACAGGACCCAGAGCTGATGCAGCCCCCCCGTGGGGTGATTCCGAGCAGGGGTTATCGGGGGGTGTGGGGACAGAAGAGAGGCCTGTCCCCACACGGGCTTTTAGGCTGATGCTATGGGTTCTTTATCCCTGGGGGGTTACTTCTGCAATTACAAGGGCTCTTTGTTTTGGTATTTTGTGCACCGAATTCCACTGTCCCGTGCGTGAGTATGGTCAGAAGCAGGCGCTGCAGTTTGTCTCTGACATCAGGGTCAGAGAGAGTTTAATGGGGAAGGTTATCGTCTTCTCCAGTATTAAAATAAGCAGTGAGGATGGTTATTACCCCATCAATAACATTGGCCCCTTGATTAAAAACACAAATATGATTTATCCTCCAATTATCCTTTAGTTTGTTATCCTACAAAATTAGGTTACAATAACGGATGTGGTGGGCCTCTTGAACACGGACAGTTATTCTCACGTCAACAGCCTCTGGGGGAACAGTCTTCCCAGTCCAGATTTTCTATGGATGGAATTTGGGGGGTGGGGAGGCATTACTGATCCAAACATTGGAACCATAGATCTTACAGTCGTTAAAGGCTAAGGGACAACATGGCTTCACTGGGGGAAAGCTTGGACTTCAGAATCAGATAAGCCTGGACTGAGACACTGGCTTCTTTCCTTAACCAGTTGCCCAAGTTTTGGTCAAGTTAACCCTCCTGAGTCTGTCTTCATAGTGAAAAAAGAAAATAAAGCACTTAAAAATGGGAATAACATGGGTACCTGGGTGGCTCAGTTGGTTGAGCATCTGACTCTTGATTTGGGCTCAGGTCATGTTCCCAGGGCTGTGGAATCCAGCCACGAGTTGGGCTTGAGTTGGGCCAGATGGGCGTGGAGCCTGCTTAGGATTCTCTCTCTGTCTCTCTCTCTACCCCCACCTGCTCGCTCTCGCTCTCCCTTAAAAAAGGAGGGGGGAGTAACAGTATCTACCTTACAGGATTTTTACAATTGTTTTAAAATTTAAAAATTTTATTTTTAATTTTATATATTATTGAGAAACAGAAAGAGAGCATGAGCAGGAGAGGTACAGAGAGAAGGGGAGACACAGAATTGGAAGCAGGCTCCAGGCTCTGAGCTGTCAGCACAGAGCCCAACGCAGGGCTCAAATCCACAAACTGCGAGATCATGACCTGAGCCGAAGTCGGATGCTTAACCAACTGAGCCACCCAGGAGCCCCTACAGGATTGTTTTAGGTTTTAGTTTTAGTTTTACTATATATGACAGTACATAGGACTTGGCATATATGAGGCCCTCAGTATATGGCAACTGATGATATTACAAGCACTTAGTAGAATACAGATCAAAAGACTGTTTAAATTGGTTCCAGAAGCCGAGGGCTTTGTCTTCATCTTAGAAAGAGAGAGATGCTAAGCCGGCGGTTCTCAACCCTGGCAGCTCAGAATCTTCTAGGGAGCTTCTAAGAAAAGTTACTGGTCCTGGTCTCGCCTCCAGGGAGTCTGCTTTTAACTGATTTTAGCCGAGGCCACGGGTACGGATGACTGCAGTGCCACGGCCGAGAATCCGTGCTCTGCGTGGTCATCTTCTAGGGCTGGCCGACAGCACGTCGGGAAACCTTGCAGAGGCGTTTATCCGGGGTCTGGCCTTCAGCCTCGCAAGTTCAGAAACTATCTTGTTAGGCCTTCAAGGTCATTGGTCTCAGGCAGACCCATGCTGGAAAGAAGATGCAGAAGCCGTTAATTTATAATTAAAAATACACATGCCAAGCAGGCCAAGTACAATATCTACCTTGCAGAACTGCAGGGTCCAAACAGCATGTTCTCCCTTTAAGCAAAGGCCAGAGGAAGCCAGATGATGGAGAAGCGAGTCAGAAGGACTTGGCATATATGAAGTCAGAAGGAGGAAGTGGTTACACACTGTAAATGTTGCCTGGCATCTGGTTTGATGGCCCATCCAAGACATGTGCCCTTCAGATGCTAGCTTTCTTCCCAGGCCCCTTCTCACCCGTGAGTGACACTTTGTGGGGGGGCTCGTCCAAGGTTTGCCACTGAACAAACTTCGCCGTGTGCTTCGGGGTCTCCCTTGCATTTTACCATCGTCAGGTCCCTCCGAAGTGGGCCCCGTGATGTGAGTCAAAGCAGTCGAACGAGCTCACACCTGCATCTACGAAACCAGCTTGCCAACGCACCAGGGAGAGGAGGGTGTGAGCTCAGCTACGGTCTGATGTAAGCGAGGGTCATAAACATACGTGAGAGTGCCCCAGAGGAAAGGATTTTGGCTTTGACCTTCATCCTTCTCATTCCAAAGGAGCATTTGAAAGCTGTAGCTAAAATGCCTGCAGGATCATAAACATGTGACATTGCTGTTAGAGCCCATTACCGAGTCCACAGGGCCCTGGCCTGCCGGGACCGAGGTGCAGCGTAACACGTCGGGGATCACCAGAGAGAAGCTGCTGGGCTTCTGGAGAGGGAGGATGACACGCCCCGTGAACAGCGCGTGCCTGGGGTTAGCCTGCTGGGCAGGACCCCAGCCCTGGGGCCAGTAGGCAGGGGGTCTCCGTGAATGATGGGATGGTGAGTGTGATTGGGACAAGATCCATACCCGAGGCCAGTGTTCTCATCCGCATGTGGGTGGCAAATGGGCAGAACAACAGGGTGGTTGAGACGCCTGGGTTTGGCATAAAAATGTCACCAAATGAGGAAAGCAAGAGTCAAGGGTTCGGGTCACTCTGGATTCAGGAGTCTTATACCTGAAGGGAATACTTCATTCAGGATTGAAAATCACTGCTCAGTCATTCTTCCTAGAGAGTGAGAGCTGTGTTCAGCTGATGAATCAATGATCCAGGATAATTACATTTATCAAAGTCCAACCTTCACTACAGCTCTAAACTAATCTCCGTTCCTTCGCTTGCTGGCCCCGGGAGGGGCAGAAGAATATTTCTTGCCTGGGTTCTGTTTGGATCCCTGTTGCATTTAGCCAACCTGATTTTGTTCACCCATTCTCTTGGGTGGGGTCCACACTGTTTTCCGTCAGAGTGGCCATGTGCTCATGCCAGGATTTTTATACTGCAGAACAAGTTTTATTTTCCAACCTCCTAGAAGCCGGCTCACCAGAGCAAACTGGCTGGCAGGTGCCCACGGCCCGATGAACATGGCGGCCCTCCAGCTCACCCACACCCCTGTGAGTTGAGTGTCTGTTCCTAAACCAGCTTAAGTCCACAGTGCATGTTATAGTAATTAAGTGATTTAATTACCTACTATGTCAGCCAACTTAATATTATGTAAAAGATGATGAGTATTAAAAGGAGGGGTTGTTTCTTTGAGAACTAAGTTAAATGATTTGGAAAAACCCAGTAAAGAGCAAGTTGACTTAAAGATTTGCTTTAAGGGAGCTTGGGAGGAAATAATATGAATATGGAAGAATTCTGTACTGGAAGTCCTTTTTAAGAGTCTTTAAGATATCATGCCACTTCTTTTTAATGTTTATTTTTGAGAGAGAGAGAGAGGCAGAGCGTGAGTGGGGGAGGGACAGAGAGAGAGGGAGACACAGAATCCAAAGCAGGCTCCAGGCTCTGAGCTGTCAGCACAGAGCCCGACACAGGGTTTGAACTCACGAGCTGTGATATCACGACTTGAGCCGAAAGTCAGACACTCAGTCGACTGCGCCACCCAGGCACCCTTCATGCCACCCTGAAGAAGTTGAAATTGTTGCTAACACATTATAGGTGTGATTTGTGCAAAAAATAGACAGTAAGGATCCCCAGTGAGGCCACCATGCTCAAAGGAAAGGCTTTGGTCCTATGTCAGAATATTGGCAAATAGGGGCACCTGGCTGGCTCCATTGGTAGAGCATGCAATTTCTGATCTTGGGGTTGAGTTTGAGCCCCACGTTGAGCATAGAGTTTACTTAAAAAGTATGTATATATATTTTTAAAATATTGGCAAACAAATGATAGATATGTTTTAAGTTAAAATGTTTAAAGCATTAAAAAAATTGTTTTCACATTTATTTATTTTTGAGAGACAGAATAAGACAGTACATGAGCGAGGGAGGGGCAGAGAGAGAAGGAGACACAGAATCCGAAACAGGCTCCAGGCTCTGAGCTGTCAGCAGAGTCTGACATGGGGCTCGAACCCATGAGCCGTGAGATCATGACCTGAGCCAAAGTCGGATGCTCAACCAACTGAGCCACTCAGGCGCCCCAAAATGTTTAATGTATTTATAGAACATATATATTTTTCATGGATTCACCATTTAACGTTATCTTTATTGAGTGCCTACTGTGCGTCAGAATTCTAGGCTCCAGGAATGCAGAAATGAATAAGGCACCAAACTCCCTGTGGTCCGATGAACAGTGTGGTGAAGCACATGGTGGTGGGCAGCATATAATAATAATGTACACCGCTGCGCACGTGTATGAACTTCAGGGCGAGCACACGCATGACTCGGTGGACAGGCAGGCAGAAGACAGGCCTTGCCCGTGAGGAAAACAGAGCGGAGACGGAACTCTGTGGGCAGCGGGGAGCCACGCGCAGATCCAGGCGGGAGACGTTCTGGGGCAGAAGGGCCAATGGAACGAAGAGCCCGAGTCAGGCCTGGGCCGGTATTCAAGGCAGAGCAAGAGAGCCAGCCTGCCTGGAGGGACAGGTCGGAAGGAAGGCGACCGGAAATGACTTTGGATCTGAACCTGAAAACGAGAGGAAGCCACTGGGGGCTTCTGAGAAGGACACTGGCCAGGTCTGCTTTCTGTGTTTCACAGGCCACCTGAGGCCACATAGAGAATTGACGAAGAGCCGAGAGCGGACGCCAAATGCCACAAGTGGGACAGACAGGGAAGAGCTGGAGATGTGTGAGGGGGCCCAGTGGAGAGGCGCCACCAGAAGGCAAAGCCAAGGCAGGACTGGGGGGCACTCTGGAGGCCAGGAGAAGCTTGGCTGCTTCTGACGGGAGCACTGGAAGTAGAGCTGAGGAGTTGTACCCCTTTACAGTGGCTTGGAGGGAAAGGGCAGGAGGCACAGAGGGGTGGGGAGGGGAGGACCCGAGTCGGGGAGCAGTGCAGGTAAGAGGCCGGCAGGAAGAGAACAGGACCTTGCCCTCCCCGGGCTGTAGAGCTTCCTGTGAACTTGAAAAGAGATAGCCTTGTTTATGGCTGTAAAATAACAAGGCGGAACTTGATTTACTTCACCATTAGAAGCAGTTTTCCTGACTCGGGAGCTACTTCCTTACTGTCTCCTGTCCCTCCGGTTTCCTTCTCCCTCCAGTGGTGGTGGGTGGGAGGGGGGGTGGCGAGCCAGGGAGTCGATCCAAGCCTGGTTTTTGTCGGTTTTGCAGCAGATTTGACCTGGGTGTGGGGGGGTCTGGAGGCCCGTGGTGGGGCCTGCAGAGTATCAGGGAAATGGCCCGGTGCCCAAGGGGGGTGATCTTGCCCATTTTTGGCAGTCACTGGCGGGGAACGCTCCTCGGCAGGGTTCCCACGTCAGAGGAAAAATAGGCTCAAGGCTTACATTTCTCAGGCTCTCTGTGGTTTTCAATCTTTAGAAAAAAATGTCTGTTTATGAGAATCTACCTTATATACAGGGGTCAGCGATCAGACTGGGAAGAAAGAGGTTTCTGGAAACCACAGGACCTGGCCGGGGTGAACTGGAAGTGTCCGGGCGTCAGGTCACTTTGGAGGATCAGATCTTTCTGGAATGGGAGGAGACTGGTTCAGAGACTTTATTTACCCCAAAGGCCTGGCTTTAATTTTTTTGCCATTTTTGCCTCCTCCCTCAGGTACTGGACTTTGGGAACAGATGAGGTCACGGGGTTGAAGATCTTCAGTCTTCGAATTCTGGCCCCCCACGGCCTTTCCTCCTCTTGATGTGCCCAACACAGGGAGAAGGCAAACATATGCTTCTGACACCAAAGCCCAGGGTGGACCCTGATCAAAGCTGGTGTTGGCTCTGGGGAGTATGCCCAGTTCCTGGGCTGGAGGCAGGCCTGGGGCGCAGACCCAGAACAGGCTGAGTGGGCATTCCCTGCAAGCCCACGCCTGAGTCTTTCCAGTAGGCATCCACGTAGGCGTCCCAGGAAGGGCCTGCGCACTGTGGGCCACAGCCGGGAGCCTTCACGATGGGACTTGTAGCCTGCAGGCCATCTACCGTGCCCCAGGCCACCTGAGAGTTTGGGGGAACCCATGTGGGAGGAGGCTGAAGGTGAGTGAAAGGAGCAGAGAAACAGAAAGGCAGAACTTCACCCAGGGGGCGCTCGGCCCAGCCTTTCTTACGTTTTTGAAATATCGCTTGTAATGGTAAATATCACCAGCATGCATAAGCTTGCATAAAAGCATATGTACACATAACAAAGAATGATGAAGGAAACACCTGGGTAATCACTGTGGAATTAAGAGGTAGAATGAAATGTGTACCCTAGACCCCCCATCTGGGAAACCCACCCCCACCCCACCCAGAGTGAAGACTGGCCTGGCCTGTGGTGACATCTTTTCACTTTCCCTTATAGTGTGATCACTTATGTATGTATCTTACACAACACACTCTTGCTTTCCCTGTTTTTAAACACTACGGGTATAGAATCATACTAGAGGGTTTTATCTCGCCTCTCTCGCTCAACATTTTTGAGGCTCATCCATACTGTTGTGTTAGATCACTGATATTCACTGAGGTGTATGGTTCTCTCAGATGAATAGGCCGCGATTACATATTCATCTGACTGTAGATGGGAAATTTGCTGTTGGCAATGGATGACGCCATCATGGATTATCTCACGGTGTCCCTGTGCACAGGGATATTGGCCGTGTGTCACTAGAAGCGGAAGGTCTGGGTTTGCGTATCCATGATTTTAAAGATCATGCCCAACTGTTTTCCAGAAAGATGGCGTGACTTTTCCGAGTCTACATCCTGGCTTGTTTTTGTCTGTTGGTTAATTCCTGAGAGAAGCCTGTCAATATCTCCCACCATGTTTGTGGATTTGTCTGTTTATCATCTGAGCTCTGTTGGGGTTTTTTGCTGTATACGTTCGAAGCTCTGTTAGTAGATGTATAAAATTGTTATATCCTCTTGGCGAGTTGATCAGAGTCAAAACAGTTTGGGCTTTTATTCCAGAACATTTATAAGAGCATTGTGCATTGATTGCCAACTATGCTCAACGACAATCCCAAATGGGAGATTGTCCAGCTGTTATTTTATCACTAGGAAATGGCCCGCATTACCTCCGCTAATGCTTTTTGCATTAAAGTCTATTTTGTACTTCTAACCTTGCTGCTTCCAGGATCTTGGGAGAAAGAGAGATCAAGACAAAGTGAAGTTGCTATGAGCAAACCAAAGAGGGCTGGAGAGAGGAAAATAAGGCTGTTCCCCAGTGAACGTCCAGCCTCTCTGGGCTCAGGGAAGTTGAGGGAGCCTCAGCTCACTCCCTTGGGGGGACTGGAATGAGGCAGGGGAGGAGGCGCAGAGCCTTAAGGACAGCCACTGCCCAACAGCAATACCTGCGAGACCCGGGATCGGAGTGCAGGACACTCAGCTGTGTGCACACAGGCCTCTCCACACAGTCACACCACCACCCCGTAACAGGTCCTTCCCGTCACAAGAAAATATGTTCAAGCCTCTCATGAAAGAGAACTGAAAACTAAACTCTCTTCCTGGAGTCCACTTCCCTACACCTCCCGTTTTTTTTCCTTCCAGCACTAAGCTTCTAGAAGAATTTGTCTGGGTTCTCTGTGTCCACTTCCTTTCCTTTTATCCCGTAACCTGCTGTAAACTGCCTTCTGCCCCATCTTCCCCTCCACCAATAACCTTACACCTAACCCCACGTCCACCTCTCTCCTTACTGTACACGCCTTCTTGCAGATTCCATCCCTGTGGACCCCTCCTTCCTTGTTGAAGTTCTCCCTCCCTTTGGCTTCCCCCCACCACCTCCTCGTAATCTCCTCCTGCCCCTCCATTGGCTTTACAGGCCATTTCTGCCCATCCGTGGTGGTTAATTTTATTTATCAACTTGACTGGGCCACAGGATACCCAGCATTATTAAGCATTATTCTGGGCGTTACTGTGAGGCAGTTTCAGGATGGAGTTAACATGTGAATCAGTGGATTGGATAAAGCAGATTGCCCTCCCCAGTGTGGTGGTCTTCATCCAACCCACTGAAGGTCTAAGTAGACAAAAAGGTGTGAGAAAGGGTGAATTCGGTCTTGCTGCCTGTCTTTGAGCTGGGTCATTGGTCTTCTGCCTTTGGACTCAGACTTGGACTAGAGTTGACACTGTCTCCTGGGTCTCCAGCTTGCTGACTGTAGATCTTGGTTCTTCTCAGCCTCCATAATCACGTGATTCCTTATAACCAACCTATCTCTATCTATCCTTGTCTACATACCTATCTATCTACTGCTACTATAATGTATATAATCTCCTACTGGTGCCTTCTCTTTGGGGTACCCTGGCCAAAGGGCAAGATCCCTTGAGCACTCTTCACTCCTCGTCCCCATAACATTATGTCTGTAAGAATAGAATTGGTTTCCCGTTATGATAGTCTAATGAATTTCTTACTGATTATGTCTTCTTCGTCTACCTAATCCAAAATAAGTGCTCAGAAGATGTTTGCTGAATGACTAAACAAACTATAAACTTGGATATACATAGAACTAAGTACCATATGTACAACCATGGGTGGGACTCATTGCATGTCCAGGTGCTCATGTTGGTGATGTGGACTGCCATCCAGGGTAAGTAATCTTCATACACCTTCGGTGTAACAGAGGCCTAAATCCACCCAAATGCACGACTTCAGTCACACTTTCTGTGCTTTGGTCTCAATGACCAGACATTCTGGTTGGTCCAGTAAATGATCTGTGTAGGAAAGAAAAGAGTAAACGTATATTATCTTTCCAACCCTACGGACAAAATTTCAAAATCTCACCCCCACGCAAGGCCTTAAATTCCCCTTTGTGCACCGTGTCACTTTCTCTCTCCACCTGTCCCCTTCCTGTCGCTCAGTCGTATTTGTGGGGTGGAGTTGCTGGAGAAGAGAATATGCCTGCATGCCTCGTCTGTGTAGTTAGAAATTATTTGGCAGGTTAACAGTTGGCCCTGGGCCTTATTCTCTATCTTGAACGTATAGATGAAGTACCTAAGCCCCCCAGGCTGACCTAAAACATCAAGAACCCGGTTCAGCTTTTGTTTGGGGTGAACCAGGACCAATCTGCAGGTACTTGCACAGACGGGCCGTGTGGACGTTGGAAGGCGTGTCCGGCCTAAGGGCCGTAGGTAGGAACAGCAGGAGGGAGTTTTGACAGATGCCCATAAAACAGAAAAGGGCAGAAAAACAGGTTGTGAGGGGTCATGGCTCCAATTACGTAGAACATTCCATCTCATTCCTTATGTGGTTTTCCCAGTGACACAGAGCTAGTTCCCACCCCCCCCCCCCAAAAGTCCTGTGCTTTACCTGGGACACAAAGTAGGGTATGAAGTGACAGAGGAGAGGCATCAGCGCTTGCCTCCAACACGGTCAGCCCATGATAGGATCTTGGGTTGGGCCACAGTAGCTCCTTCCTTTAAGAGATGTGGGAACTCTGCCTCCAACATCCATTGGCTTCCAAAGCATAGCATGGGAAGTTTCGCTCGTTCCCACCGAAACGTCCATTAGACATCATGAAGGGCACTGCCTACAGCTAATGTTCATACTGAAAGTAGCTGGTGAATATTGGGGTTACTCAGACTGACACCCCTCCATGGAGCTTGTATACAGCTGAAATTCTTCTGTAATTTTGGAAGGAACTCTAGAGATAAAAGCAAATGCCCACAATCCTGTGGTACCAAAGGGCTCCACCCCTGCTGGGTGGCGTTTCCGCCGAGTTCTTCCCCCCATGGCTGAGAAGGTCACGTCTAAGGCGGCATTGAAATCAGTTACCTGCAGGTTTGAAGTTGATGAATTCTTGGCGCGTCCACCCCTCATACCAACAGTACTGAGGCAGAGCCTGAGGACCTTTGTGAGTCTCGATACAACTCAAGCTACCTCTCCATGACTCTCTCTTCAGGGCCAGGGTCTGGCTTAGTCCTCATCAAGCCAGATCTTTTCATGGCTAAGAAAATCTGAGCCTGGAGAATTCCGCCCCTAGTTATTTAGCAGCAGAACCAGGTGTTAGACCCTAGTCGCTCACCTGGGGCTTGGGATCTCCCCGATACCCTCTCAGTGTCCTTTTCATCACTCCTTTGGGCTTGTTCATTCTGTTGCCCTTTTTCCTGCTCTCCAGCGAAACTATGGAGAAGAGCCTCTTGCTCGCTTACGGGGATGCTTCCCTGAGACAGCCCTGGGAAGCCCAAACGCCTGCCGAAACTTTGATCCCCGCCCCCCGCTCCTGTGCCCAGGGGATATCGTGCTCCAGGCTGTGCGCTGCTGGCCGGCAGTGCCGGAGTCTAGTTCATCTTTGCGTTCCTGGGCTGGGTCCCACCTGGAACCCGCTACGCGCTTGGTATGGACATAACCTCCTCCTCCTTCACCTCCGCGTGTCCTGCCGACTCCTGACCGCTCCTTCTAGAAGCCTTCTCCAGAACACTCTGTGGCTGCCGGAACAGCTCACCACAAATCAGGCGTCTTAAAGCAACAGAACGTATTCTCTGTCCTGGAGGCTGGAGGTCTGAAATCAAGGTGCTGGTGGGGCCGTGCTCCCTCTGAAGGCTCTAGAGGGGAATCTGGTGTCTGCCTCTTCCAGTCCCTGGAAACTCCAGGCGTTCCTTGGCCTGGGGCCACATATCTCCAAACTCTGCTGCGCTGGTCACATGGCCTCCCCCTCGGCTCTCTGTGAACTCTCCCTCTGCCTCTCTCTTATGAGGACACGTGACGACATGTAGGGTCCACCATGTACCGGTGACATGAGTGACCTCCTCTCAGCATTCTTAATGCAGTCACATCTGCAAAGACCTTTCTCCAGCGAGGTCATACTTACACTTCCCAGGGCTCAGGACTTGCTCTCTTCGGGGACCAAGGTTCAGCTAACCCCAGTCCTTGAGGAACGGGCAGGGAGGGGGTCCAACGTGCAAGTGAGGGAGGCATCAGGAGGGGCCCGGCCGCTGTCAGAGGAGAGACGGGGGCAGCTGGGACTCAGGGAAGTGCGGAAAAGGAGTCAGGGCGGGTGGCGGGAAAGCGCTCACAGGAAGATGAGAGAGAGTGTGCAGTGGCCTCTGCGAGAGCTGGAAAAGTGACGGGGGACCAAGACAGCCGCCAGCAGCAGCTCGGAAGCCAGGAGATGTGTAGGGACCCCGAGTTCGTGCCCCGGGGCACATCCTCTGATAGTCTAAGCAGCCTGTGTGTGTGTGTGTGTGTGTGTGTGTGTGGATGGGGGGAGGACCATGGCACAGAGAGCCCACCGTGTGCCCCAGGGACGTTTTGCCAGGCAGGTTTGCGGGGCCGGGGGGTTGGCGGTTGGCGGTACTGGTTCGCCTCTGCCTGCCCAGGAGGGAGGCTCGCTGGGAAGAGCACACGTGGACTGTGTGGTGCCTGTTGTCAGAATGAGTGTTTAAAGCTTCAGAAAATTGCCAGCTAAGTGGATAGAGTTGAACGTTTGGGGTGATGGTGCGTAGTGACAGATACCAGGGGAGGCCGAGATGTGGAGGGGGAGGGAGTGAGCTCTGGTTCGGGCTGGTGGTGGGTGAGACCTGCCAGGTCACAGGGGACTTGGGGACCACGGCCTTCCGTGAACACAGCAGGGCTGGACAGGCAGCCGGGGCACACGAGCCTCGGTGGCAGGCTTTCATTTTGCTAAGCGAGGGTGGAGGAAAGGAGTGTAGCAGTGCTTTATTTTTATTTTTTGTTTCCTTTATTCAAAAAAATTTTTTTAATGTTTTATTTATTTCTGAGAGAGAGAGGCAGCGTGAGCAGGGGAGGGTCAGAGACAGAGGGAGACGCAGAATCCGAAGCAGGCTCTGAGCTAGCTGTCAGCACAGAGCCCGATGGAGGGCTTGAACCCGTGAACCATGAGATCATGACCTGAGCTGAAGTCAGACACTTAACCCACTGAGCCACCCAGGTGCCCCTAGCAGTGCTTTTTTATTTTTATTTTATTTTATTTTTTAATATTTTTATTTATTTCTAGGAGAGAGAGAGAGAGACAGTGTGAGCAAGAGAGGGTCAGAGAGAGAGGGAGATACAGACTCTGAAATAGGCTCCAGGCTCTGAGCTGGCAGTCAGCACAGAGCCCGACGCGGGGCTCGAACCCACGGACCACGAGATCATGACCTAAGCAAAAGTCGGACGCTTAACTGACTAAGCCACCCAGGAGCCCCATAGCAGTGCTTTTTTAAAGCAGACATGCAGACAGGGATTGGAAGCGAGAAGCGCATGTAACAGTAAAGGCCAGGAAGTAAATGACCCTTTCCTTGATGAGACTGAGGATGTAGCAGACTCTACCATGAAAGGAGAGTTCCAGAGGCACAAGACGTATGCAGGCCTGAGGGGAGCAAGGGCTGGGGGAGTTTGGGTCAGTGCACAGAAGCCCAGGCACTACGGGGAGGGTCGAAGGAGATCTAGGAGGTCTGGTGGGACTGACCTGCCTCAAGGTGGCAGACATAACTCTAGTCTCTTCAAGACATAGCTGTGCCAAGGCCCTAGATGGTCTGGGGCGTCAGCGCTGGTAGCTTCTATTCCGTATTAGTCGACTGTTCCATGCTTGAGAGACATAGCTAAGGTTGGCATGAGCCAGTGAAAGACAGTTCCAGAACAAAGGAAGAAGAAATGGCCTACTCACCAGCTAGGGCCTGATGCAGAGTTGTGTTGCCCAGGACAGGCATCTATTTGCGAAAGCAAAGGCGCTTTGCTTCAGAAGCCTGCGCAGTCTGGGTAGCTGATGAAAGCCCCTGCCATCAAGGGGAGAGAAATAGAAGTGCAGGGGCTGCCCATGGACGTGGGTGGGGGGGGCCGCCCGGGCAGGACCCAGAGCTGGGGGAGCTGGACAGACCGGCTCGGCTCGCGCTCCTGCAGCAAACCCGCTCAGTGGGGAGATGAGGCTCTAGGCCACTCCGGGGAGGGAGCAGGAGCTGCAAACAGGGGAAGGCTTTCAACCTTGGAGCAAGGGGTGGCCGCGTTTTAGGCAGGAAGTGACTTTCGACTTGTGTATTTCAAGCTCTATTTTGCCACAGAAGTAAATACAAAGTAGGAAGACCGTGACTTCTTAAAGGACATGTCCTTAATGATTATTGTTTATTTTATTTTATCGGCCTTAAATCTTCTCAATCGTTGGCTTGTAATATTTTGCAAAATTCTCTCTCCTAAATTAACAGGGAGTGCGGGGACTCGGGGTACAGACTGGGACTTCTCTACAACGTGTTTTGTCACATTTACCTTCTGCTCCAAAGCTAACGAGTTTCAGGCAAATTTTTCACCACCTGCGCATAGTGAATACTTGGATGACATTTTTATAGGTACCAAAAATACTTTCAATTATAATGTTAGCCAATGATAAAATAATAGCGCGCTCGTCATCAAAATCACTCACAGGGTTTGCAATGTTCAACAACAGTTTGACTCAGGGGATTCTGAAACCAGTTTCCAGCTAAAATGGCACCACCGTTGTGATATTGTATATGAGAAAAAATATTTATCTGATCTTTGTCTCTGTTCCTGATACTGAGCTCCTCATGTAATACAATAAATTAATGTTGGGTTTTCCTCTCCTGGTCTTGGCATAGTAGAGTTTCTAGGACCTTGGAATTTCCTGAAGGGTAGGGGTGAGATGAGCTGCTTTTGTTATTCGTAACAAGTCCTTATAACCACACCGATTTTATGTTAATGTGGTGACTCTTGGGGCATGGGGGCTGGTTGGGGAAGGAAAGGAACCAACCTGGTGATTATAGGGTTGGAACTTTCAGCCCCACCCCTCAACCTCTCAGGGAGGGAGGATGGAGATTGAGTTCCATCACTGATGGCTAACTGAGCGATCTGTGTCAGGAAGTCTCCACTAAGGCTCAAACTGAAACGGTTGGAGAGGTTCCAGGTAAGTGAACACGGGGAGGTGCCGGGAGGGTGGTGCACCCATAGAGGGTGTGGAGGCCCCGCGCCCCCTCCCACACACCTGCCCCATGCATCTCTTCCATCTGGCTGCTCCTGGGTTGAATCCTTTATACAGATGTGAGCTGTTCTAACAAATTATTGAACTTGGGGAACTGGGGGTGGGGATGGTCGTGAGAACTTTTGATTTGTAGCCAAGCTGGACAGAAGTTGTGGAAGTCTGGAGACCCACTCTTTGTGATTGGTGGCCGAGGTTGGGAGGCAGTCTGGTGGGACTGAGCCCTCAGCCTGTGGGGTCTGGGCTAACTCTGGGCAGTTAGAGCCAAGGGTGAGTTAGACCGCAGGACACCCAGTCAGTGTCCCCTAAGAAATGGAAATTTGCTTGATGTGGAAAAACACACACATTTAGTGTCAGAGCATGAGGAGCACAGAAATAGGTTTTTCTTTTAAGCGAGGTTAACAGGTTAACAGCCAAAACACAGCTTATGATCTTCCTGTCCTGCCAACTTTGAAATCCTGTGACTCTCAATGAATTCTTAGCATTTGAAAACATTTGAATCACTTCAGGTTTTGCAAACAAAGTGAATCTTTACCAATATTTCACACAGTATTATTTCAGCTTTGAATAATTTCAATTAGTGTGAAATATATTCATCCATTCAACAGATATCTTTGGAGTATCTTCTGTGGACTGGACTCTTCCAGGTGTTAGAAATTCTGCATAAACAAAAAAAGTCCCCACACTCGAGGATGTCATGGTCAGTTTGTAACTATGTGTGGTGATGGATGCTAACTGGTCTTATTATGTGATCATTTTGCAATATATACAAGTATCAAGTCATTATGTTTTGTATGTGAAACTAATACAATTTTATATGGTAGTTATATCTCATTAAAAGAAATCTCCAGGGGCGCCCGACTTTGGCTCAGGCCATGATCTCATGGTTTGTGGGTTCGAGCCCCGCATCGGGCTCTGTGCTGACAGCTCTGAGCTTGGAGCCTGCTTCGAATTCTGTGTCTCCCTCTTTATCTGCCCCTTCCCCTGCTCGTGTTCTGTCTCTCTGTCTCTCAAAAATAAAGAAAAATTAAAAAAAAAGAAATCTCCAAAACAAAAAAAATTAAATAAAGCAGAGGAAGGGATAAGGAAAGATGGAGACAGAGGTAGGTGCCTTTCCAGACAGGATGCTGCATGGAGTTGTGTGGATATGGGCTTGGGATCTGGGATGTGCAGAGGGAGCGGCAAGGAGGAGACGTGCCCTTGGTGACTATTTAGCTCATAAATGACGTGTTCTGGCATTGACACAGAGGGTGGGGGAAGCCCACTGGTTATGGAGTCAGACCTGAGTTCCAAGCCCAGCTCTACCACCCCGTTAACTGCGTGTCTCTGGGCAAGTGCATTAATCTTTCTGAGTCTATGTTTGCTCATCTGTCGAGTTGGGATAATAGTATACTTGGCTCATAGGATTGCATAAGAATAAAATGTAATAATGAACATAATACTTTATCTCTGACCCTAATACCTACGATGGGCTCAAAAGTGATGGCTGTCTCTATTAGCATTGTAATTACCGGGAGTAAGCAGCCCTTTGAAAACAACGTCGGTGCAGGTGCAGTTACTACTGTCAAGTCAGGAGACTTGGGCGGGGCGCAGAGGCTGTCTCCGCTGGGAAGAGTAAAGCATAAACATGTCTGGGTAATCAAGCCTGTTCACTCTCCTGACGAGTGCTGGTGAGGGCGGAGGGCCGGAGAGCCCAGTTCAGAGCAACCCAAGAGGAAGAATGAGCGGGAACAGGACCCACGCAGGCCCCGCTCCACGGCATCTCTGGCTGCTAGAATAGATCCTGGGTAAGCATTGCTTTGGGAAGGCAGAGCTCATGGCCTGTGTGCAGAGCCCAGGGTCCCGCGCAGCAGCTCCGCGAAGACTGGTGACTCACCTCTGCTATTTGCAGAGCCTGCATATGCTGTTTGCAGGGCCCACTTGGGGGCTTCCTCTTAGCGTCTAGATGCCCAGAGCTTTAGCCCACCCAGCCCGAGGTGACCGCAGTCAGATGTCAGCTTCGGGTGGAGGACCCTTGAGTGCAAAACAGAGAATGGTCTTTGGCAAAAAGAAGCGTCTGTGTTTTCATAAATCCAGAATTTGAGAACACACCCTTCCCTTACCCCTGTCAGTGACATACCGGCTGCATTATACCGGCTGCAGAACAGGAACTCCTGGAGACGCCAGTGTAGTTTCCTTGTGTCCCCAGAGCCTAAAACCTAATGATACTCAAGAATGAATGAATGGGGGGCCCCTGGGTGGCTCAGTTGGTTAAGCGTCCAACTTCAGCTCAGGTCATGATCTCGCGGTTCGTGGGTTCCAGCCCCACGTCGGGCTCTGTGCTGACAGCTCAGAGCCTGGAGCCTGTTTCCGATTCTGTCTCCCTTGCTCTCTGACCCTCCCCTGTTCACGCTCTCTCTCTCTCTCTCAGAAATAAATAAAAAAAATTAAAAAAAAGAAAAGAATGAATGAATGAATGCATGGATGACGGGAATGCCAAGAGAAGAAAAGAATCCACAGTAATAAGTAGCCTTAATATAACCATGCACTTATGTGTAAATGTGTGTGACTAAAGTACAATTTTATTTCTTGACCTGTGACTTATTATTATACCATGACACTTCCCCCCACTATCAAAACTCTGAGTATCTTTTTTTAAGCCGCTGCACAATATTGAACTGCGTGGCCTGGTTGTGTTGCCCTGTTAGCCACCTCAGCTACCGGCTGTCTCCGTGCACCACGTGTGTTATCCCAAAAGGTTGGGCCCTGCTATGTTTTCATACGTGTGAGCTTCTCTGTATAAAACAAACAAGCAAACGCTCTTCCAGCATCCCAAACGTGTCTAAGGGCTCAGGTTCCAAACCCCAAAGAGTACGTGCAAGGTGGAACACGATATTTCTGTATGAAGATCTTAACGGAAATTATGAGTCCTGCAGAAGTGACGCCATCGAGTGCCAGGAATGATCGGCTGAGTGGATTCAAGTGTTGCTCCAGTTTCCAAAGCACTGAGTGCAGATGAGAAAAAATGAAGTCAAAAGCCAACCCCCGGCAGTGACACAGAATTGTAAGTGAAGCCTGTAACGTTGGATTCGATTTGCAATTTTGACGCAACAGGTATTTATCATAAACACATCCCACAGAGGACCTTGACCTCCAAGGCAGAAGAACACGCCAGGGGGTGTAAGTTACAGAAGATTGCTTACCTTTGATATTTGGCACCGGGGAAACCAAGAACAGTAAACCCCGGCCACCAAATGCGTCCAACGACTTCCTATTCAAGTTCAGGTAATGCTCTTTCCACCACTTGGCATCCACACACACCGCAGCCCTCCCCTGCCCCTCTGCAAGCACACCTCAGTTTCCAGGGGGAAATGCTGTGTTCACTATAGTAATTTTGCATTTGTTAACCACTTTATGTGTTCAAGCTGTTCCTGTTTTTATTAGGGTCCCATCTTCTTTCTTGAAGCATGTCACTAATGACACTTAAAGCTGTTCCTCAACCACATTTACTCCTGTTAGCCCTGTGTTGTTCACTGAGTGACTCTGCGTTGTCTGATGATTTTTAGGAATACATACGTCACATGAGAGTACCACAAACTGTGTTTGGAAATGGCTTGTCGGCTGCATCACAAATTAGTTTTAGTAATCTGGCCACATGGCCGTTAGTGACTCACGAGATGCAGGGGAAGGCTGGGGTGGGAGGCCTGAGCCAGGGAAGATTCGGAGCACCCCATGTTTATTTACTTTTTATTATACGGATTTCCAGATGGACACACATGTTCCTTGCCTTTTAAATGTTGAAAAATATCGATGTGGAACTTCTTACATAAGACGGTCCTGGAACTGGCCAAGTTTGAAAAAGACACCAGAGCAAGCGTTGGGAGGGAGGTGGGACCTACCCACAAAACCAACCGAAGACAATTAGAGCACCCTCCTCCCCCCCGAGTGGTGGGTGATCTGGGCAAACTCTCGGTCAGTGCAGAGCAGGGTCAGAAACGTGAGCTCCAACTGTGGGCTGCTGCTGGCGGAGAAGGTGTCCTGGGGAAATGGCGGGGGGAGGGCTGGAGGGGCCCACGGGAAGAGGTGGGAGGTGGGGGGCTTATAAGCAAGGGAAACCACACACTTGGAAAGCCTGGGTGCAAGAAGGAGGTGACCAAACACCACACCCGAACAAGACCAGGAACTCCTCTGAGCTCCTGACAACCAGCGTTTGGCTCTGCGGATGATGCCCATGTTGCTTTGATGCCTCAGACAGTCAGTCAGCAGGTTGGAGGCATGCGGCTGCTGTCTGAGGTCTCTGCAGCCTAAGGGAATGCATTAACGCTTGCTAGAAACGCCCAAGTAAAAGCCACCAAGTCCATTATTGAAGGGAGGAGAGGGAGAGAGCATAACTCATCTTGTGGGGGTGTACATGGATTGCAGGAGCCTCCTCGCTCCAGTAAACAGAATCAGAGAGAAGCTGTACTAGGCAGGAAGGGCAGAAAGAGAGGGGGAGAATGGGGTGGGATGCTGGTGACCTGCCTCGCCACGCCGGCTGACCCCACACAAGTGACCGGAGGGGCCAGGAAGGGATCAGGTCTAAACTTTGCTCATTGCATTGTTCAGCTGCTGGGGATGGGAAGAAGCAGAGGGAATAATCCCTCCTCAGCTGCTCTGTGAAGACTTCCTCATGTTCCTCAGGGTCCGACCTCGCCCTCTGGCATTGCTTTCTGTTCTGGTCTTGAGGCTGGGGTCCCCTCACTTGTCTGGTGAGGGTGAGGGTGACGCCACTGCCCTGACAACTTTCCGCTAAGGACTCCCCCTCCCCACCCACCTCCATCCATTCCCCTCCCTCCCCCAACTGCTCTCTCAGATGGACAATGTGTCTGGGGCGCCTCTGAGCAATGTCGACATAGGTGGCCCAGTATCTCTAGAAGATGTGGGTACTTGTGATTCTCAGCTACGGGGCATCAGCTGAGACACCAAGACAATGAAGGACGTCTTTGGTTACAATCCTACACGCATGGACCTCGTATGAAATTGCTGCTCTATTCCTTTTGTTTGTTCCTTTGTGTGTCCCATGCCGTGACTACCGTGTTTTTACTATGAAGACCTCGTTGCACGTCTGATTCTCTAGAAATGTGGCATATCTGTCATGTGGGGTATAGTCGCAGGTCAAAAAGAACAGAGAATTGCATTCAATTTTATTTTATTTTTTAAATTTTTTTAATGTTTGTTTATTTTTGAGACAGAGAGAGACAGACGATGAGCGGGGAAGGGGCAGAGAGAGACACAGAATCGGAAACAGGCTCCAGGCTCCAAGCTGTCAGCAGCAACTAAGCCACTCAGGCACCCCAATTTTACTATCTGTAGTAATGTTGGCATGGTCATTTTGAAGCTCATGTATATTGTAGGATAAAATAGGCAAATTTGTTGATGTAACAAGTCAAGATTGTCAAGGGGAGAAAAAAGACAAATATTAAAGTTAAGAAAAAACCTTTCATGTTAATTTTGAACCGATAAGATGGGTGTGAATTCACAATTGAAAATAAAAAGTATTTCCTAGCTCTGTCCACAGACAGGCATCGAAACTATTGACACACAGCAGCAATGAGCACATTTGGGTCCAAACTCTAGTTTCTTAGTTTTCAGTTGAAAGCTGGGAAAGTGCCTGTATAATATAGTATAGTACAATTAAGTCTAATACTGACCCTCACTAAAGGATTCAGGGGCACCTGGGTGGGCTTAGTCCGTAAAGCATCTGACTTCGGCTCAGGTCATAATCTCATGGTTGGTGGGTTTGAGCCTTGCATTGGGCTCTGTGCTGATGGCACAGAGCCTAGAGCCTGCTTTGGATTCTGTGTCTCCCTCTCTCTCTCTCTGCCCCTCCCCCAATCATGCTCTGTCTGTCTCTCTCTCTCAAAAAATAAACATTAAAAAAAAAAAAAAGATTCAGGGCTTGTGGAGAAATGGCTGATGCCAGATCTAGGCAGAAGAAGGGCATAAGGGTGACCTTGATGTATCATGTGCCAAAAAGTAAGAGAGCTGCCAAAGATGAATGGAATTTTACCCAAAACATACAGACCTGAAGGGGTCTCCTAATAGCCAAATTTGGCACAATTTGAGCATCAGGAGAAAACAAAAGACTAAGATTGATTATAAATAAGTAAATATTTTATTAGTGGTTGAATAAATAAAAGTCCCTGGCTCCATAGTTTTAGACAAAGAGAGACGCAACAATTATGTAACAGATTATGGCGGTTACACTAATTTCTTTCTCTGAATATTTGTAATCATAGGGAAAGAATTAAACAATTATCCTGCCTTTTCAGGAAAAAGTACATTGCATTCCTCGTTGACAAGAAGCAGTTCCTTAGAGAAGAATGTCCATTAATACATATAGGAAGGATAATTGAATTAGAAAATTACCCTTTTGTGAAACCCAATTGAAATAATTGACTTGGGCACAAAATGAATTCTCCAACCTACCATCCACCAGTCAAATCCAGCCCACCTTCTGTCTTGAGTTTGTATAGCCGATGAGTTTGAGAATGTTTTTAAAAAGTTTAGGTAGTGGGGAAAATCCAGAGGAGAACAGTATTTCTTGACACATGAAATTCATATGTATTGAAATTTCAGTGTCTGTAAGATTTTATTGGACCACAGCCATGCTCATTCATCAACATATTGCCTATGATTGTGCTACAATGGCAGATTCGAGATAATTGACATAGAGACACAGCCTAAATTATTTAGGGTCTGGAAATAACTTTGCTGGCTCATGCCATGAGCATTTGTAGAAAGGGAATTGAGGAAGAGGATGGGTGCGTGGTGCCAACATATTGTTCTATAAATCATTCATTAATTGCAAAAGGAAAATGCATTCTATGATGGGAAGGTCTGTGGTCACCACTTTACCAAGTTGTGAACACTTAGCATCACTAATAGAGGAATAACCTGACAGTCCGTACCTACTGGTGTGGGGCAATATCAAGTCCATTGCATCACCTTGGAAGTACTCTTGCTAAATGTTTTTAACCTGGCAATTTTTAAATAGCTTTATCGAGGTAGACTTGACAGACAATAAACCACACACATTTAAAGTGCACAGTTTGATATGTTTTGACACTTTATACTAACTGGTGAAACTACCACTACCGTCAAGATAATGAACATAATATCTATACCAACAGAAATTTCATCAGCCCTTTTATTTAGTTTTAAACATTTATTTATTTTGAGAGACAGTGAGCACTTATGCATGTATGTGCACCTGAGCAGCAAAGGGGCAGAGAGAGAGAGAGAGAGAGAGAAAGAGAATCCCAAGCAGGTTCTTTGCTGTCAGCGCAGAGCCCGATGTAGGGCTCTGTCTCATGAACCATGAGATCATGACCTGAGCCAAGATCAAGAGTCAGATGCTTAACTGACTAAGCCACTCAGGTGCCCCTGTCTTGTCCTTTTGAAATTACCTGCTCCCCAGTTTCCTCTCTCATTGTCTCATCGACCTGCTTTCTAGCACTACTGATTAGTTTACATTTTGTAAAACTTTAAATAAATGAAATCCTACAGTGTGTACACGTTTTTGTCTGGCTTCTCAAAGTCAGCATGGTTATTTTGAAATTGGTCCATATTGTTTCATGCATCGATAATTTATTCCCTTTAATTCCTTTTAAAAGTACGGATATATTACAATTCATTTTTCCATTCACATGCTGATGGGCATTTGGGGTGCTTCCAGGTTGGGGCTGTGACAAATAGAGCTAGTGTGGACATTCATATCTAAGTCTTTGTATGGTCATGTGCTTTTATTTCTCTTGGGTAAAGGTCTGAAAGTGAAACTATAGAATCAGATGATAGGTTTACGCTTAAATTTTCGAGAAACTTCCCAACTGTTTTCCAAATGAGAGTTCCAGTTGCTCTGTATCCTTGCCACACTTGGCATGACCAGTGTTTTTAATTTCAGCCATTCTCACAGATGCATAGTGGTATTTGTGGTTTTAATTTGCTTCTCCCATAATGACTAACGATATCATGTTTTCATGCTTTTTGCCGTCTGTATGTCTTTTGCCCATTAAGTTATTTTCTTATTCTTGAATTTTGAGAGGTTTTGAAAACAGTACATTCTACTTGCAACAATATGGATGGAGCTTGAGGGCATTATGCAAAGTGAAATAATCCAGACAAAGAAAGACAAATACTGCATGATCTCACTTGCATCTGAAACAAAGAGCCCAAACTTATAGGAAAAGATCTGGTTTGTGGTTACCAGAGGTGGAGGTGGAAGTTGGGGTGGGAAACTGGATATGGAGGAAAGTGGTCAAAAGGTTCAAATTCTTCAGGGTGCCTGGGTGGCTCAGTTGGTTGAGTGTCCGACTTCGGCTCAGGTCATGATCTCACGGTTCTTGAGTTTGAGCCCCAAGTCGGGTTCTAGGCCGACAGCTCAGAGCCTGGAGCCTGCTTTGAATTCTGTATCTCCCTCTCTCTCTGACCCTCCCCTGCTCATGCTGTCTCTCTCTCTCTCAAAAAAAAAAAAAAAAACCAACCATGGAAAAAAATGTCATTTTGGCTAGTCTGCTTTCTTTGGCTATTATTCTTTACATGTCCATATAAATTTTAGAATCAACTTGTCAATTGCACTGAATCTATCAGTCAGTTTGGAAAGAATTTGTATCTCACGAATATTACGTCTTCCAACTCATGAACATGGTATATCACTCCATTTACTTAATTCTTCTTTAATTCCTCCTGGCCATGTTTTTGTAGTCTTCACTGTGTGGGTTGTGGTTGGTGGGGTTCAAAGATACCCCCCAAGATTCCTGCATCCTGGGATGTGCACCCTGTGTAATCTGCTCCCCTTAAGTGTGGGTGGGACCCATGAGTATAGCGATATGATGGGATTTCATGCTTGTAATGAGGTTACCAATCAGTTTGTTGATTTTGAGTTAATAAAAAAGGATAGAATCTTACATGGGCCTGACTTTATGAGGGCAGTTCTTGAAAGGGAATGAAACACTGGAGAGACTCCTGTTGACCCCAGGAATGAAATCTTCCATGAGTTCTGCAGGTGCAAGTGAACTGAATTCTGCCTGCAAGGTGTTTTGAGTTTTTAACAGGTCCCCAAGCATCCCATAAGACCATAGCTCCAGGTGACACCTTGCTTGCAGCCTGGATGATGCAAACAGAGGATTCAAGATAAGCTATGCCCAGACTCCTGACTCACAAAAACTGTGAGTGTATTTCTAGGCTGCTAAAGCTCTGATCGTTTGCAGCTAGCACTAGCAAAACTAATACATGGGCCTTGAACATCTTTTTTCAGATTTACTCTATTTCATATCTTTCTAACAACTAAAATATCAATGAACTTCTTTTTTTATTTCTTCTTCTTCCTCTTCTTCTTCTTCCCTCCCTCCTCCTCCTCCTCCTCCTCCTCCCTCCTTCTTCCTCCTCCTCCTCCTCCTCCTCCTCTCCTCCTCTCCTTCTTCTTCTTCTTCTTCTTCTTCTTCTTCTTCTTCTTCTTCTTCTTCTTCTTCTTCTTCTTCTTCTTCTTCTTCTCCTCTCCTCCTCCTCCTCCTCCTCCTTCCTTCTTCTTCAAATGTTTACTTACTTATTTTGAGAGAGAAAGAGAGAGGGAGTGTGAGTAGAGAGGAGGGGCAGAGGGGTGAGAGAGAGAGAAAATCTCAGGCAGACTCCATGCTCAGTGAGGAGCCCAACTCTGGGCTTGATCTGATGACCCTGAGATCATGGTCAAGAGTCTGACGATGAATTCACTGAACTACCCAGGTGCCCTTGAACTTGGTTTCTTAATTTCATTTTCAGGTTGTTCTTAGCTAAAATAAGGAAATACGGTGGATTTTTGCATATTGATCTTGGATTCTTCAGCCCTGCTAAGTTTATTCATTCTAATAGTTTTTCATAGATTTCTTAGAATTTCCTGTATACAGGATTAATAGAAAAAAATTCCTATGTAAGATCTACATATAGAATATTGTGAAAAATAGAAATGTTATCTTGTCTTTAATCAGCGTGCCTTTCTCTTGACTTACTTCCCTTCAGTTCAGTGTTGAAAAGAAATGGTAAGAGAGGATGTCTTTGCCTCGTTCCTGATTTTGGGGAAGATATCTGGCTTTTCACTCAATTATGATAGTGGTTTAGGGATTATGGTAGATGCCTATTAGCAAGTTGAGGAAGTTCCCTTCTGTTCAGGTTTTTGGTTGTTGTTTTGTTTTGTTTTTTGTTTTTTTAATGAGAACTAGATGTTGGATTTGGTATAATTTTTTTGCAAATTGGGATGATCATGTGGTTTTTGTCCTTTATTTTACCGATATAGTGAACTACACTCATTGATTTTCTCATGTTAAACCAACTTTGCATCCCTGGGATACATCTCACTAGCTAGCCCATGATGTATTATCTATTTGATATATTGTGGGATTCTATGTGTTAATACTTTGTTTAAAATTCTGCATGCTGGTTTGCAGCTTTTTTTTCTTATAATTTTTTTGGTTTTAGTATCAGATAATGCTGAACTCGTAGAATGAGATAGGAAGTGTTCTCTCTTGCTCAGTTTTCTGGGAGAGTTTGTATAAATGCGTGTTACTCTTTCCTTAAATATTTGATAGAAATGAACAAATTTACCACCAGAATTGACCACCTTTGGACATCTCATTTTCCTTGCGGGAATATTTTAAGTTACCAATTCAGTTTCTTCACCTTTTAATAGGTCTTTTAGGATTTTCTATTTGTTCTTGAGTCCATCTTGGTAATCTGTGTCTTCCTAGGAATTTTTCCATTTTATCATATGTTGGTGTCATATTTTGGTTTATAATAACAAAGCTATATTTGGTCTTCGTCCTGGCACAGAACTCTTAAAACCCTTGAGATTTTCTAAGCAATGAAAGTGATAAAGGGGTCTTTTGTTATGTTAATAAGGTGATGTGTGGAAAGCCCCTGGAGAACCCAAAGATGGGAGCTGGCTGCCAGGGAACCAACCTGTTATTCAAGGACTGGAAATTTCTGTCCCCCTCCCACCACCTCAGGCAAGGGGAAAAGACCTGGAGATGGGGTTCAACCAATAGCCAATGATTTAATCAACCGTGCTTCTGTGCTAGAAGCCTCCATAAACCCTAAAAGGATGAACATACAGAGAGTGGCAGGGGAGAGCCGAGCGCAGAGAGCACAGAAACCCCACCCCTTTCCCCATATCTTACCCTTTGTTCCAGCTGGCCTTTCCTGCATTGTATCATTTTGTAATAAGTCATCTAGTAAGTTAGCATGCTTCTCTGAGTGCTGTGAGCCCCTCTAGCAATTTAATCAATTGCTAGAGGAGGGGGCTGGGAAGCTCTGATTTATAGTCAGTCATTCTAGGGGCGCCTGGGTGGCTCAGTTGGTTAAGCGTCTGACTTCAGCTCAGGTCATGATCTCATTCATGGCTTGTGGGATCAAGCTCAGTGTTGGGCTCTGGGCTGGCCTTGTGGAGCCTACTTGAGATTCTCTCTCTCGTTCTCTCTGACCCTGCGGGCCTGCTGGTGCTCTCTCAGAAACAACAAACAACAACAAAACCCCCAGCTATTTATCATCAGTCATTCTGAAGCTTAGGTGGCAAACTGGACTTGCATTTGGTGACTG
This sequence comes from Proteles cristata cristata, assembly GCA_017311185.1. Lineage (NCBI taxonomy): Eukaryota > Metazoa > Chordata > Mammalia > Carnivora > Hyaenidae > Proteles > Proteles cristata. The sequence goes on from JAESUZ010004066.1 coordinate 1,570,613, forward strand.
AAGTCATGGGGTGAAGCAGTCTGGAACGACCGGATCCTTAACCTGTGGGATCCGATGCTTATCTCCAGGTAGATAATGTCAGGATGGAGTAGAATTTGTGGGATACCCAGCTGGTGATACAGAATTACTTGGTGGCATGGGGAAGGAAACCACACACTAGAGTCGGCATAAAGTTATTCATAATTTCCCCTTATCATCTTTTAATTTATATAGACTTTGTTCTTTTTTCTTGGTTACTCTGACAAAAGTCTGTCAATCTTTTATTTTTTTCATTTTTTAAATTTGAATTTTAATTAAATTTTAATTTTTTTAAATGTTTATTTATTTTTGAGAGAGAGAAAAACAGAGCACTAGCAAGGGAAGGGCAGAGAAGGAGACACAGAATCCAAAGCAGTCTCTAGGCTCTGAGCTGTCAGCACAGAGCCCAATGCGGGGCTTGAGCCCACAAACTGTGAGATCAGGACCTGACCCAAAGTTGGAAGCTTAACTGACTGAGCCACCCAGGCACCCCTCGTTTTGTTTTTTAATGTTTATTTTATTTTTGAGAGAGAGAGACAGAGCATGAGCATGGGAGGGGCAGAGGGAGAGGGAGACAACAGGCTCCAGGCTCTGAGTTGTCAGCACACAGCACGATGCGGGGCTCGAACCCATGAACTGTGAGATCATGAACTGAGTCGAAGTCAGATGCTTAACTGACTGAGCCACCCAGGCCACAAAAGCCTATCAGTGTCAAAATGTTGTTGACGTTTTTAAAGAACCTGCTTCAGTTGCTTGATTTTCTCTATTGTGTTCTGTTTTCTACTTCATTGAATTGTTCTCTGCTATTTATTATTTCTGTACAATTACTTTGGGCATGATTTATTTTTCTTTTACTAGTTTCTTTAGGCAGAAACTTAGATTGTTGGATTTAGATATCTAATTTTTCTAGTGTTATGTATTTAAAGCTATAATTTTGTCTCTAGGTATGGCTTTCTCTGCATGTCATAAATTTTATGTTGTGTTTTCACTATTATCCCAGTCACGATGTTTTTAAATTTCTCTTGTGATTTCTGCTTTGACCCAGGGATAACTTAGAAGTGTATTGTTTAATTTCCAAATTTTTGGTCATTTCCCGGTTTTTTTTCTGTTTCTGACATCTGACTAATTATGTGGTGGCTAGAAAACGTATGTTCTATTATTTAATTTTTTTTATATTTAGTGAGACTTAAGAGTCTAGCATCTGGTCTATTCTGGAGAATAAATGTGTGTTTGAATGTGTAATTTTGCTGTTTGGGGAAAGGATGTTGTTCAAGTCTTTAAATCCCTATTGATTTTCTGTCTTGTTCTATCAATTTCTGAGAAAGGAATAATGAATTCTCTGACTCTAATTACTGCATTGTCTATATTTCCTTTCAGTCCTGTCAGTTTTTACTTTATGTATTTTGGGGCTCTGTTATCAGTTGCTATTTCATTATTATATTTCTCTGATGGATTTTTCATCATATTTGTAAAAATTTTGGCCATTATTTTTTCCAAATGATTTCTCTGTACTTTCTCTTACTCTTCTGTTTTTCTTAGATTCCCACTGCTAGTATGTTGCATACTTGATGTGTCACTGTCTCTGTCCTCTGTTCATTTATCCTGAGTCCCTTGTTTCTTTCTGTTCTTCAGATTGGATCATTTTTTTTTCAGACTGGATCATTTCTATTGATCTTTAATGTCACTGATTCTTCTGCCATCTCTAATCTTCCGCTGAGCCTATCTCATGAATATTAAATTTCAGTTATTGTATTTTTTAACTCTAAACTTTCCATTTGAATTTTTTTAATAGTTTCTACTTCTCTATTGAGATTTTGTGAAGTTGGTGTATTGTTGTGTTCTAGCTATCATAACAGAATACCACAGACTAAGTGGCTTAAACAACAGAAATTTATTTCCTCAGTTTGAAGTTTAGATATTCCAGATCAAGGTCCTGCAAGATTGATTTCTGCTGAGGATTCTCCTCCTGGCTTGCAAACAGCTGCTTTCTTGCTGTGCCCTCACATTGGTGGAGAGAAAGAACGAGTATATCTTTCTCTTCTCATAAGGGCACCAGCCTGCCCCTATGATCTCATTTAACCTTTATCACTTCCTCGCCATCATTATCTCTAAGTACAGCCACATTGGGGGTGAGGGCGGCAATAAATGAATTTGGGGCGGACATGAACATTCAATCCATAACAGTCATTGATAGAATATTTTCTGTTAATTATTTGACATAGTTTCCTTTACTTCTTTGAACACAGTCTTACTAGCCACTTTGAAATTTTTGTTTACTAAATTCAACATCTGATTCCACTCAGAGTCCGTTTCTATTGACTGTATTTTTTCCCTTGAGTACAGCCTGTAATTTCCTGTTTTTTTGTTTTGTTTTGGTTTGGTTTGGGGTTTTTGCGTGTAATTTTCTTTTACTGAAAGCCAAATTTTTTAGATAATATAAGGACTGTTGATGTTATTTTAGTAATTGCCCCCCGTTTGTGTGCTTCTGGTAATAAACCTCTTGGCTTACAGTCATAATGTGTGCCTCAGGACAGAGACCTCCTGGTACCATGGTCAGTTCTCGAGAACACCCATTTAGTGCTCTTGTGTCAGAGAGATCTTCACTATACTCTCCCCTGGCCTTCTAACAACTACCCTCCTTGTTATGGTTGCCCAGTATTTGAAGTGTGGGGGTACAGGGGCAGGGGGAGAGATACAGTTCAGGGGCTAATCGGTTCTCCTTGGTTGTTATCTGTTCACCACTCAGCCCATTGGCTGCGATTATCGCCACATGTTTACTATGGTATTTCTCCATCACAGGGGCTGTAAGGCAGGCAGCGAGCACCGAGGTCCTATGGAGGAGAAAGCAGCACAAATTAGCTTCTTCGCCAGTAGCGGACCATGCGTGCCTCTCACCAGGCCGCTCCATACCAGGTGGACACCCCCCCTCTCTTCCCTCAGAGTTTGTCACTGTCTTTAGTTCTTCAAATTTATACATTTTCCTTGTAGGTCTTTGGCCTCTCCAGGGTTAGGCCCGGTGAAGGGGTTAGCAGCCTGCACTAACATCTCGGCAGGACCCCTACTTCATGGTTTATGCCCTCGTAGACTGCTGGCTTTGTGAAGGTTGGCCTTGTTCCTCACTGCCGGGGCCTAGCATGGTGCCTAGATATTCAATAAAAATGTCCCGAAGGAATTGCCTACTTCCTTCTTGAAAGTCTCTGTTGTTTATTGATTTTTTTTTACTCCTTCTCAGGATCCTTCCCAGACACTTCCCTCTCGAAATGGCCTGAAATATTATATCTAGGTCTCTGTCCTCAAACTACATCGTTACCCTTTCCCTGGGAGTCTCATCCATATAAATAACTTAAACTGCATGATGACAACTCTTGATTCTGGAATTTGTGCAGCCTAAATTTCTTTCTTGAATCTAAAGCTGTAATCCAACAGTGATGGGCCTGGCTAGGTGTCCCACGACGATCCAAATTCAGTGTGATGAGCACCAAAAGGACGGATATTTCCCTGCACCTGGTATCCGTCGGGACGTTCTGATCTGGAGGGACCTCCATGGACTCTTCCCCCCCACCCCGGCACTACTTCCATGTCACATCATTCGTGAGGTCATAAAATCCTACAGACTCAGTCTCCCTTATGTGTTTTATACTTACCTTCTTCTCCCCAACCCCATGACTATGGCCTTGACTCACACCTTGATCACTTTTCACCTAAATCACTGCATGGGACGATGGTCATCTTGCCTTTAGTTATAGCTGCCTCTAGTCTATCCTCCACATGGGCCCCAGAGGGAACTGTTACAGAAGTAAGGCATATTATGCCATCAATTAATTATGCCATTATGTGATTAAATCCTGTGTCACTTGGCTCCCTTTCAGGTAACTTTCAGATAACTTTGAATTCTTCAGTAGGTATCTCAGGTACCTCTATGATCCAAATTGTTTTTTAAATTGTTTTTAATGTTTATTTATTTTTGAGAGAGAGAGAGAGAGACAGAGCATGAGTGGGGGAGGGGCAGAGAGCGGGGGAGACACAGAATCCCAAGCAGGCTCCAGGCTCTGAGCTGTCAGCCCAGAGCCCGATGCGGGGCTCGAACCCACGACCTGTGAGATCATGACCTGAGCCAAAGTTGGATGCTTAACTAACTGAGCCACCCAAGCGCCCCCTCTATGATCTATATTGCATTAGGGTTGGGAGCATGCATCACACTGTATTCACAGTGTGCAGTAAAGCACCAGGCACACAGTTTCCAAATTCATTTCTTAGCATACCCCCCCACTCCACTTTTAACTACCCTAAAAATTACTACCTAGTAACATATAACTGCACACATCATCTTGAGACAGCTGAGATTAGGTAGGTCTGGCGCACAGAAGTGCTATCTCTCCCCACCCACCCCAACTATCTATGGCTACTGATTTAAATGAGGGCAGAGGAGCTTCTTGCGGAAAATGCTCAAAATACATCTGAAACTGGGCTCCATGCAATTCGCAGTTCAGGAGTGTTTAGCTATGAGGCTGAGACCAGGGCATGGAGAAGGTGCTGGTGGAAGGGAGTCACAATGTGAAGAAGGGCTCAGAGGCATTTGAGAAAATTCAAGAGTAGGCCCGTACAAGACAGATGGGGGGTGGGTGGGGGTGGGGCAATGCCTTTAGGAACGGCCTGAGGCTGGCATGTGGACCCGGCACTGATATGGAGGAAAAGACCTCGAGGGCTGACCTGTGGAACACCTCCCTGGGCCTCAGGTGCTTCCTGGCCAAGCAATGGGGAGCCAGTCTCTCTCTCTCTCTCTCTTTTTTCTTTAATGTTTTTTAAACTGCTTTTTATTATTTTTTTTTTTTACAAATAGTTTATTGTCAAGTTGGTTTCCATATAACACCCAGTGCTCATCCCCACAAGTGCCCTCCTCCATGCCCATCACTCCCTCCTCCCCTCCCCCCCACCCATCAGCCCTCAGTTTGTTCTCAGCATTCAAGAGTCTTCAAACTGGAACATTGGCTCTTCTTGGATTTAAGAGCCTGCTGGCCTTCCAACCGAAACTTACACCAGTGACTCTCCTGGTTCTCAGGCCGTCAGACCTGAGCTGGAATGACGCCATTGGCTCTCTGAGCTTCCAGCTTCTAACTACCCCTGCAGATGTTGGCACTTGTCAGGCTCTGAGATCGTCTGAGCCAATTCCTTATAATCTTTCTCTCTCTCTCTCTCTCTCTCTCTCTCGCTAGATAGGTAGATCAGTGAATATGCATATATCTCTATCTGCATATAATATACATATATATTCTGGGAGAAGATGTAATATAATAAATATAACACAGTTAATATAATAAAATGAATAGAATATGATTAATATTCCGGGAGAGATTTTTCTCCCTGGTGAAGGGAGAGCCCTGTGAGGAGAAACACCCTGCTGTCTTTGATTCTGTTATGGGGAGACAGATGTCTAGAGCTGTGAGAGCCATTGTTCGATGCTAAGAATGTAAGATGAGGAGAGAGGGGGGCTGCGGTCAGCATGAAAGAAAAAGCCTGAGCCCTTGGGGACCTCATTGAAGCACCAGTCCCATCATGGGACCACCTGATCCCCATATCCTGCTCTGTGTGATAAGATTCCCCCTTGATGTTTAATTCTTGCCGCCGCAAGTTGTGGTCCACAGCTCAACTTGATTATATTGTCAATTACATCCTGCATTTCTGCTTTTTTTTTTTTTTATTTGAGAGAGAGAGAGAATGTGAGCGGGGAAGAGGGGCAGCGGGAGAGAGAGATTCTCAAGCAGGCTCCACACCCAGTGCAGGGCCTGCCAACGGGCTTGATTTCACGACCCTGAGATCAGTCACCACCGAAGCCGAAATCAAGAGTCGGATACGCCACTGACTAAGCCACCCAGGCTGACCCCTAAATGCCAAGCTTTATTTTTACTTTTTTATTTTGTTATATTTTTTTTGTAGGTTGCATGCCCAGGGTTGAGGCCAACGCTGGGCTTGTACTCACGACCCTGAGATGGAGACCTGAGCTGACATCCAGAGTCCGACACTTACCTGACAGAGCCACCCAGGTGCCCCCTACCTTCTGCATTTCTCCTGAGCTAGCCTCCACCCCAGATCTCAATCAGTGCCTTCCTTTAAAAAAAAAAAATAAAGTTTTAGTTTTTTATTTGTTTATCAGTGTCTTGATTTTAACAAGATCCCTGGTGATTTGCATGCATACCGGCGTCTGAAAAACCCCGGCTCGAGTGACTTTTATCTGGGTGTTCTTTTTCTCACATCTGAGCACTGATAGAATTGCTGTGACCTCATTGGAATCTACTGACTGAGATTTGTGGCTATTTGGCTGATGTGTTTCTCTGGCCATGGGGTGCCCTCTACTCTCTTGCTTGTTCCTTTGACAGTCTGGTCTGTCTCTCCTCCTCCCACTTATCTCCATGTCTCCTTCAAGACTCAGCAAAGGCGTCACCTCCACCAGGAAGCCCGCCCCGATTCCCTCCAGGTTGAATCGGGAGCACTTACTTCCTCTAGCGGTTCCAGGGTCATCTTCTCTGCGTCTCTACTCATCTGACTCTTCAGCTTAGAACCCGAGTGCCTTGAGGAAAAAACAAATTAACTCTTTGTACCGTCTGCGCCTACCCGCCGTCGGGCACGTCCTAACGGCTGAAGAAGTGCCTCCGGGCGATGGAACGAAGAGTCCCTTGCTGACTTGCCGCCGGCTGCCCGGGTCCTGCTCCGCGGCCAGGGCGCGCGGCCCCGGCGGGACTGGGGAACCAGGGACCCCCGGCCCAGCAGCTGGCCCTCCCTCGGCCTCGCCTCGGGGGCACGCACGGCAGAAGCAGCTGCTCTCTTTCCCGGAGACAACCGTCGCGAGGCCAGCAGCTGGCGGCTGGGCCCGGGCGCCCCGCACACAGGCGCTCCCGGCGCTGAGCGCGCTTCGCCTGCGCGCGCCTGGACGCGCGCCTGTGCGGCCACCGGGCTGTCCCCGCGTGCATTCCCCGGGCTTCCTGACTCGGAAGTGACGAACCCGGGGCCATCGCTCCCTGGCTCGGTGCCGTGCCATCCGTCCTCATGAGCCGAGGTTTGTAGTAAGAGCAGCCCGGCCGGCCCTGGCCGGGACGAGCGGGCTCCCAGGGGCGCCAGCGGACCCAGGTCCCGGCCGGAGGCAGAGGTAGGGAGGCGCAGTGGTCGGCTTTCCCGCAGGCTGCGGCGCCGCGTGTGTCCCCGTCCCCGGGGTCCCCAGCCGTCTGGGGCGAGCACGCCTGGTAGGGGGCTTGGGAAATCAGCCCCCAGCCCAGCTGCACCCCTCCAGCTGGCGTGCAAATGCGCTACTGGCTTGGCCTGACTTCCAGCAGAGGGAAGTGCGGTGACTCCGGATGAGGAAGCATGAGTGTCTGACCTCAGAGCGGCCCACAGGCAGGGGACAGAGCCATGGTTAATTCGTTGACCTTCTAAACGCGAGCTGAGCAAGCCCTTGTGACCAGCAGCTAGGGTCCTGAAGGCGGGTTGTCGGGATTCAGGCCCGGAGGACATGCTCCTGCGGTCAAAGAGCCACCCACCCCGCGGGGGAGACAGACGGACAGACAGACACATCCAATCTAGTGGGATGAGGGCTGAAATAGGTAACCACCGGGCTTGAGGGGAACCAACAACCCAGACCAAGGGGTCGGAGCGTGTCCTGTGTCCTGCGTAAGGACCAGTGAGCTGTTCTCGGGAAGACAAGGCTGGAGAGGAGGAAGCTGACATCCACTCAGAGCCGCTTCCACGCCCAGCAGAGTGCTGGCGGCATCTGTTCCCTGGGCCTCCACAGATGGGGAGCCAAGGCTGTGAGAAGCTTCCTGGTTGACCTGAGGCCACATGGGAACCTCTGGAGCCTTATGCCGTGACCCGCTGCCCATCAGTTATGCCAGCGATGAAGGGAACGGCATTCCAAACTGTGCTGACCACACCTTCTGGTGTATGCACCTGCTGGGTTTTTTTAATGTTTTATTTATTTCTGAGAGAGAGAGACAGAAACAGCATGAGCAGGGGAGGGTCAGAGAGAGAGGGAGTCACAGACTGAAACAGGCTCCAGGCTCTGAGCTGGCAGTCAGCACAGAGCCCGACGCGGGTCTCGAACCCACGAACCGTGAGATCGTGACCTGAGCCGAGGTCGGACACTTAACCACCTGAGCCCTCAGGTGCCCTGGCACCTGCTGTTTTGACATCTAGAGCCCTGCTGACCAGAGAGGGACCACTGCTCCCAGTGTGGGCTAATTCTTAGAGAAAGCAAAAGACAGGCCCAGGAGCTCAGTTTTCCTAAGCAAACCAGCAACAGAGCCCACACCTCATCACTTCTTTTAACAGCTCTCACTCTCAAGGCCCCTCGACACCTGCTCTAAACCCCCAGGGCCAGGGACCATACGAGTACCGGCAGCTGTGTGCCCCAGAGCTTGCTGAAATGTCTCCGACCAGCCGATCCTAAGCCTGCTTGCCCTGCCTCAACAGTTCCTTCCCACAGAAACCAAGAGAAGTCTCTTGCCCACATCTTGCATTTGCTCTTTCCATCCTGAGTGGCCCAGGGCTTCCCCGGGTAGCACGACGGGCCCAGCTCTTGGGAACTGTGACTAACAGAATATCTTTTCAGCGGCAGCCATCCCCTGATCTGTTGGCCTCACAACACCTGACTAACAATAAATCCTATGTTTAAAACACAGGCCGAAAGAAGCTAGTGCAATGAGACTGACAAGAGTGAGTCATGTATGTTCCGCGAGCTGTTTGAAGGGCTGGCGCTGGAGGACACGGGGACCCGGGAGGGTGGGCGGAGGCCGGCGGCTATGCTGAGAACTAGCCTTGCACCCAGAGGTGCCGAGGGTGCTGTTGACGTTGAGAGACAGATGGTGCTATATCACAGTCCCTTCCTTTCTCAGTAGGTCAGAGAATGGTCGGGGGGGGGGGGGAGGGAGAGGGAGAGAGGCAGAGACAGAGACAGAGAGAGGACCCTGTGTAGTAATCCCAGTGTAACAGGAAGGGAGAGTTACCTGGGGCCATATCGGTAGGAATGGAGTGGAGGGGACAGACCTGAGAGCCATGGAGGAGATGTAATCGTCAAAGCTTGGTGATGTCAAAGGTTTGGTGACGAGGTGGGCTGAGAGGGAGGATGTGAGTGTGGGCAGGTAAATTCATTGGTGGTGGCTCCTAACCAGGGTCGGAACTGCTGAGTTGACCACCTTGAACATCCATTTGATGGGAACCCTAGACCACTGAGCTTCTGGATTCAGAGCGCAAGGGAGCGGATGAAAGCCAGATCCACAGCTTGCCCTTGTCAATACCAATGTCAAACTCATCTATCTTCCGTGATTAGTTATTGTTAAACATGTCTCACAAAAATCTAACGGTAAACGAAGGAGTTTTATGTATCTTTCAATACTGATGCCCAGAACTGCTAATAACCATGCAGCAAAGTACATGTGTTCTGGAAACGACCGTGTTCTAACAGAGGTCTCGGAGATGCTCTTTGCCCGCATCACTTAAAACATTACCACCACCATGTCAAAGGACCTGGGAAAGCTTCTGTTCAGGAGCCAAACAGCTGCAACAAGGCAGAGAATTCCGATGTGTGATCCAAGGTCGATTGGGCAGCCATCCAGTATTCTGGAATCACAAACACTCAAAGGTCAGAACGGCCAGAAATGACTGACGAAGAAGAGAAAACATCCGCGTGCTGGTTGGGGGAAAGAAGCAGTGGGGGACGCTCACGGCTGGGTTCCTGTTCCGCGCCAGCTCCCGAGAGGCTGTAGGAATCTTCCAGCCCTGGCCCGGGGACCAGGTGTGATGTTGGGCCCTGGGACCGACCTCTGAGCCCTGCTACTTTGGAGGCAGCTTCACAGCAGACTGACAGATGGAACAGTGTGTGTGTGAATGTATGTTGAGGGGATAAAAAGGTACCGATGGGATTTTATCATAATAGCAAAAGGTGCAGAATGAGAAGAGCCGCTCAGACATCCCGTGCTTGAGAGATCCCAGAGTAGGTGATGCGATCCTGATTCCCAAGGAACTTCAGGCTGGTGGAGGCGCCCGGCCCCATGGGAAGGACCTTCAGGCATTTCTGGGGTGAAATTAACAGGAGCATGGAGGATCCATTCTGTAGCTGTCAAAGCCTGAGCAATTTGAACTGGGGGAGGGAGGGCAGATCTCCGCAGATGGTCCTTAGGGTGCTCTGAAAAGCGATGAACTTCAAAGTCGAGCACAGCGTCTTCTTTATTACTCTCGTGTCCTTCTCGGAGGGGCACTGGGCCACGTTCCACACCCCGGGTTAGGTCCCTTGCCTCCGATGTGATCAGGCCCCTGAAAGCCTGGAGAGTGACTGTTACTGTGAGGTCACGCACCTGTAGAGAACAGGAGGGAACCCCACGGGACTGAGCACATTGCAGGCACCTGTCCTTGGTCCGCCAAAATGGATTTCTCTCGGTGTTTTCTGAGAGGGGAAGGAAGGCACACAAACTCTTTTTTAGTCTCCTAAGGAATCACTGAGTTCATTTAGTGCCTCAAAAACAGAAAAGGCAAATGCACTTGGATCAGTGCTGGCCACACAATGAGAGACGAAGCGTTAATATCCTTACCCCATAGAGCTCATGAAAATGGTAAGAAAAATGACGAGACTGCACAGGGTGTGGGGTGGGGGCACCTTCTCTGCTGGGGAAGCCCACCCCCGATGCAGAGGCAGAGCAATGTCACACTTGCAGCTTCCTTTGCAGGTATGTCACGGCGTGTGTCCAGCTGTGACCCATTAGACATGAAATGTGTTGTGAGGCTTTGGGGGAAAAGACAAGAGTCATGCCAGGGGAAATCCTTTCCTGTCCTCCCTGCCTCTGAAGAGGGCTGTGCTGAGGGCCCGTCTGGTGCTTGGAGGGCATAGCAGGCCATGACCTTGAGGGTATCCCAAAGAAAACGACAGAAAACTTGACCACAGCCCTCACGTCACCTTAAGCACAACCAGGGTTCTAACAGCCTGCCTCTGGACTGCGTGTGATGCGAGACTTTCAAATAACCTTGTGTTGTTTAAGCCACTTTTAGGTTAAGTATTCTGTTACTCAGGATGAAGTCATCCTGACTAATAAAAGATGACCTAGGTAATTTTCAGAGGAGGAAATTACGATCAGCTAATAAAGATATGAAGCATGTTTTGCCTCGCTAACGGTTAAAGGAAACGCAAACCAGAATGGCGCTGTTATTATTATTTGATTATCAGATTTGCAAACATAATGATGTGTGGTAGATGGCTTCCTTGTATATACCTGCTGAGAGAGCTCACTGGCACTACATGTCTGGAACGGAGTTTACCAATACGTATGAGGATGTAAAATACAGAATGGAGCGATCTCTCTGGGATTCACTTTTCTACGGCTGAACATAGAGATGCAAACACACGTTTATTTACTGTCTGCCTGACAGTTTGAGTGTTTTCTCTACCTTGACTGTTTTACGGGCTAATTTAGTTTTCCGTTGCTCCTGTGACAAATAATCGCAAGCGTAGTGGCTTAAAACAACACAGATTTATTACCTTAGACTTCTGGGGGTTGAAAGTCTGGAAGCAAGGTGGTGGCAGTGCCGGATACCTGCGGGTGGCTTCAGGGAAGGATCCGTTTCCTTGCCTTTCCAGCTTCTTGGCCCCTGCCACTTCCTGCCGTCACTCCGACCTCTGCTTCTGTGGTCACCTGCTCCTTGTTTATCTCTGAATTCCTTACCTCCATCTTGTGAGAATCTTCGGGTTACACTGGGCCCACCTAGAGCATATTCCCATCTCTGGGTCATTAACTTAATCACACCTGCAGAGTAGCTTTGCCATGTAAGGTCACACAGTTATGGATTCTGGGGATTAGAATGTGGATACCATTGTGGGGGGAGGGTCATTATTCAACCACACGAGCATTTCAAACTTAAAATATCAAGAACTTCTATTCTGTGCTCTTCTCCCAAAACACTGTCCCCGTTCGGCTTCAGATCTCTGTGGCATCATCCTCCATGCAGCTGTCCAGCCCAGCAACCTGAGTGTCAGCCCTGGCCCTTCCCCCTCTCATCTGCCACATCCTGTCGCCCTCTGTGGCTGTCACCTGTGTACCAGGCACTGTTCTAGGCACAGAATACACAGAGATGAGGGGACATATGGGGTCTCTCCTCAAGAGGGCAAACACACAAGAAAATATCACTCAGGCTTTAATGCTTAAAAAAACAAATGAACAGGCAATGTGATGTGTAGACTGGCCGTGATGTGTAGACTGGCCAGAGAATCGGCGGTCAGAGGTGGTCTCTCTGAGGGTGTAGGATTTAATCTGGGCTTTGATAAGAAGGAATCAGTCATACAAAAGTCTCAAGGCAATGCAGCCCAGGTCGGGGAAACAGCTTGTGCAAAGGCCCCACGGTAGGGACAAGCTAATACTGCTCAAGAAACTGGAAAAGCGGAGAGAACTGGAAGAGCAGAGAGATCAAGGGCAAGGGAGAGATGTGGCCAGAGGAGAAGGTAGGGGCTAGTGGACCAGAGCAAGTCCAGTGGACATTAATCAGGAGACTTAAACCTCCCCACCTCTGCCCTTGTAAGCTGCCCAGCCATCGCCTCTCACTGACTACTGACCGTGCCTTCCTCTTGCTCTCCCCCTCCCATTTTCTGCATAATAGGCAAAGGATCTTTTAGAGAGGACGCAGTACTTTGGCATATTTGACACCTGTCCCAACCTCCTCCCACTTTACATTTCTCTCCTCCAGAGGCCGGACAGCCGAACACCCTGTTTTCTGAACTCTGTGCATCTTGGCTTCCAGAGGAAGTCCAGGCTCGGCTTAAGTCAGATGTGCCAGTGGACCATACGAGTCAGCACCAAGAGAGCCAGGGAGAAGCGGGCATCATTTTTGCAGGCATGGGTCTTGCCAGCGTGGCTCTAGCAGGTGCAGTGTTGAGTCCGTGGTGTGTGGACAGGGGCTTGCTGCCTCCGTGGAGTGTTCCGAAGCCAGCAGCTGCAGCCTCACCTTCGGATCCCTCAGAGCCTGGACTGCGGTCCAGGCCATCACCTCTCTGGCAGGCGAGCTCTGACGCAATGCTCTCGGAATCCCTCCTCAGGGCCTGGTCTACAGTCTGCTCCTCCAGCCCTTCCAATAATCCGTAAGCAAGTAGTTCCCTGTGTTAGATTCCTTTCTGCTTAAAACCATGAGAGTGCCTTCCATTATCTTCTATGAACCTTGGAATACAAAAGGACCACCTGATCATATCACTTCCCTGCTCATTGACAAAGAATGAACCCCAAGAGCCAATGCCAATAAGGCCCCTCATCTTCATTTTGGCACATTCTCAGGTCACAGCCAAATGTCACTTCCTCAGAGAAGCCTCCCTCTAGGGCTACCCTGACAAAGTCACAGACCTGGCTGCTTAAACCGCAGACACCTATTGTCTCCAGTTCTGGAGGCTCGGAAGTCAGCAGTCAGGGCATCAGAAGGGTTGGTGCTTCCGAAGGCCGTGAGCGAGAGTCTGTTACAGTCCTCTCTCTCCTTGGCTTGGAGGTGGTCAACCTCATGTTCATATGATGTTCTCCCTGTGGCTGTCACTGGGTCCAAATTTCCCCCCTTTTATAAGCACACCCATGATATGGGATCCCACCCAAACGAACTCATCTTAATTACCTCTGCAACGATCTCATATCCAAACTCCAAGTCTGTTTTGTTGTACTAGGGGACAGGATGTCAACGTATGCATTTTGGGGGGGACACAATTCAGCTCATGGCAGTCAAGTTCCCAACTATAACCTGTCTTCAAACTCTGCTTCTTTTTTTGTTTTTTATTTATTTTTGAGAGACAGAGATAAAGCAAGCAGGGGAGGGGCAGAGAGAGAGGGAGATACAGAATCCAAAGACAGGCTTCAGGCTCTGAGGTAGCTGTCAGCACAGAGCCCTATGCGGGGCTCGAACCCACAAACCATGAGATTATGACCTGAGCTGAATTCGGATGCTTAACTGACTGAGCACCCAGGCGCCCCCAAATTTCACTTCTTTCTTAGAGTGGTCAGTGAATTGGACAGCAATGCAGGCATTTTGGGCCAGTTAATGTCTTGTAACCAGGCCATAAACTCCATCAATCGGACTTCTTTGTTGATTGCTGTATCCCCAGAGCTTTGCTCAGCAGTCCATAGCAAGTGAGCAAAAATGATTCATTCAATTAATAAATTAATGAATTGATAAATAATGATTATCTCTAATAGCTAATGAAAGACCTAAAAGGCTAATGATAGACAAATGGCCAAATCAATCAAGATAAAGCTGATTACATAGTTATTATGGTTATTTAGTACATGGCTTCTAAAGTCTGTTTCTGAAGAATTATTTTTCTCTTTTTGCTCCCACCTCCCCTCTGGTAACCATCTGTATGTTCTCTATATTTAAGCGTCTGGTTTTCTGTGTGTCTCTCTTTTTTGTTGTTTGTTTTGTTTCCTAAATTCCACCTATGAGTGAAATCATATGATATTTGTCTTTCTCTGACTGGCTTATTTCGCATAGCATTGTACTCCCTAGATCCATCCATGTTGTTGCAAATGGCAAGATCTCATTATGGCTGAGTAATTTTCCATTGTACATATGTACCACATCTTCTTTATCCATTCATCTATGGATGGACACTTGGGTTGCTTCCATAATTTGGCTATTGTAAATAATGCTGCAATAGACATAGAGGTGCATATATCTTTTCAAATTAGTGTTTTCATATTCTTTGGGTAAATACACAGTAGTGGAATTACTGGATCATATGGTATTTCTATTTTTAATATTTGAGGAACCTCCGTACTGTTTTCCACAGTGGCCACACCAGTTTGCATTCCCACCAGCAGTGCACAAGGGTTCCTTTTTCTCCACATCCTTACCAACGCTTGTTGTTGCTGGAGAATTTTTAATAATGTGGGAAATGCTTATTATTTGCAATTGACTGACAAAGTAGAATACAACTTTACGCACTGTTATTTGAAAAAAGAAGAGGAAAAGGAGCTGGAGTTCAGCATTGACCCTCACAAAAACTGGGAAACCCTGATACAAATTCTGATCGGGTTTGTAAATTTCCACGTTCAATTTATTCAACTCTTCTGACTCATTTGCTCACTGCCTGCCTGTCAAAGCTAAAAAAATGATTCAGATCCAATGAACTATCCTGTATTCTTTGGGGCATGAAAATGGGGATATGAGGTAATAAATAGGGCCTTGATTGTACTTCTCTGGGCAAAGATAACCTTATTTTTAGTCTCTCATTCTGTCATTAATAATATATGTCTGATTATATGTAGAAATGATGGGGTGGAACTTCTCATGATGCATGTTTGTTCTTTAAAATTAAAATATATTTTCTGATTACAGAATACGTGCTTATTATCAAAAAATTAAATATCAAAGTAAAGTAGAATTTGACCTATTCTTTACTTTCTTACAGTAATCATGTATTGTATCATGGTAATATTCTTCCAGAACTTACTCTAAATATGCACAGATGCATATACTGACAACATACAAACATTGTATAGAAAGAAACCCACACTCTGTGATGGTCTGCAAATTGCTTTTTCATTTAAAAACATTTCTTAAATCTTTTTTTTAATCAGTTATTTATTTTGAGATATCGAGAGCTGGAGGAAGGCAGAGAGAGGATGAAAGAGAGAATCCCAGCAGGCCCCGGGGCGGATAGCAGGGCTCACCCTCATGAAGTCTGAGATCATGACTTGAGCTGAAACTAAGAGTCGGACGCTTGACCGACTGAACCACCCAGGCACCCCTAAAACATTTTTGGGCCACTGTTAATGCATCACTGGCCATGCGCCTCTCCGGTTCTTTTTATCTGGGAGTTTCTCAGACTTAGACTTGGTAACTTAGGGTCTGAGCGAAGGAACCAAAATACAGGAAGGGACTGGTCTTCTTTCCTGGGACGGAACCGTCAGGGTCCAGGTGCCCAGACTGGTTCGGACTCCGTTGCTTGCTGCTTTTCCTGGCTGTGGAGACCATGTTCACTATCCACATGTGCTGGCGTGACTGCATGAACGGTCTGGGGAGCCCTGTGTGTGCGGGAGCTGCAGTATAAGGAGCAGAACAGACCCAGGGCTGACTGCAGCTAAAAGTCCTCCCACTTTGCGGAATTCTCTAGAGCTTCCAAAAGTCAGAGGTGTTGTTTTGCCATTATTCAGAACCGGGACCCGGTATGTGAAACTGTGCAGTATGGCTGAGAATACAGATTAAGCTGTGTGGGGATGGCAGGCGCTGAGGTCTGTGCGTACGTGCGTGCGGGTCCGCATTACTGTGTGTTTTACTAACAATCAGGTAAATCTTGGTCTCCACGTTTTGCTCTAACTCCCCAGTCTTCACATGTCCTCAAAATTTCTGGATGTTTTATAAACATTGTTTTTTTGTTTGGTAAGTAAAAAAATCATAACTGTACATGTATTGATATATCAATATATCTGAAATATCAATTTTATTTTGAAGCATCTGATGGAAAGTAGAGATTAACGGCAACCTGTAAATAGCCTTTACTTCATGAATTTGTAATAACATGAAGGTCTAGGTTTTAACAAATGTTTTTCAAGACTGACTTTCTGAAGGAATTCTTGCTCTATTTCGGGGGGAGGGCTTGTGCCGGGAAGACCCAGTCACATTCCCAGGCAATGATGAATCCTACAGCACTCAAGGTAGACAAGGATGTCAGTTTCCAGCAGTGGGAACTCCCTCTGTGGAGAGGAAAACCTGCAATTTGAAGTGTTTTTTATGATTTCATCACCTTGCATTAAAAGATGATATAAAATAACCTATCAATCTCACACTCAGGACCCTTTTTAATCAATTTAACAGAGCGACTGTTCACCTATTTTCAAGGTGTGGTACAAAGTTTACCAGGCAGCAGTTAGGACAGAGAGACTCTGGGGAGCACTATTTCTGTCCACGTTGCATACATCAGCCAAGTTTATCGGCTTCACCTTTGAAACCAAGCAAGGCACCCAACACGTCCTTGGATGTCAGAATCAGGAGATGTGTTTCCCAAAGCAGCAATTGCACATTTTTTCACACCGATGAAGACGTAGGTAGAGCAAGTGACAAGGACACACAAAGAAGGACCTTGAGCCTAACCCTTGATCTTGAACTCTCACTGGCACATTATGATGGTATTTTCCTTGTCTAGCATCTGGGCAGCAGGTAGGAGGAAACTGTCTACCTTACTCTCAGCCCACAGTCCACCCTACACGCAGCCCTACGGCAAGTTCAACCTTTTCCCTGTCAATTTGCACCTGCAGTGGGGCCCCAAACACAATAAGAGTGTGCTTGGCAAACGTTACTCTGTCACTTAGACTTAATGCACTTGGAGCTTCTTTCTGTTTCTAGCACAGTTTCTGAAAGGAGTTCAAGAAACAGAGGTAAATGGAGGCTGGTGGTAAACCCGGCTCTACTGCATGTATTGCAGCGAATATTTATCCTTTTCCCCTGAGACTTGGAGTTGTGATGGCATGAGCCTGGGCGGTAGACCTCCAGTTAATAGTTCCTGCTGAAAACATAAAGCAGAGTACAGAAAGAACCTGCTAGGTTTCGCTGTACCTATCTGTTGAGCCCCACTGTCTTCTGTGACTGGCAGAGCCACCGGGCATGGTGACTCAGACCTAACAGTCAGTATCTCCGGTGCTGTGGACTCAGGGCTGCCTTGACAGTGGGATCTGGTGTTATTTGTCCCACCCCCCCCCATTTTGGGCCAATAAGTATTTCTTGTTTCTTTAAAGACATAGTTAATTCCTCTGTGTCAGAGACCAGGGCATGTACCTTTTTCATAGGAAGATCAGGGAAGCAAGCTGTCTAGAGCAGGAATGAAACAGGAGAGAAGAAATGGAGAAGCAGGAATAAAGAATTTAGTGAGTGCTTACTATGTACAGTGTACGGAGCTAGGGGTTTCAAGCACAGTATGTAAATTTCCTATCCGCCTCAAAAGGCTCTGAGTTAAGTATCATTATCTCGGGGAGATGGAGCGTCTCCCCCAGGTCACAGAGGCTGTTATGTGGCAGAGCTGTGGTTTGAACACCGGCTTGACTACTCGAGTCCACAGTTGTTCAGGCTGAGGCATGGCCCACAAATACAAGGAGCCTGGCCTCGCCTTCTTGAAGATGAACACAGCACATGCAAGTACATCATACCTGTTACTCTGGAAGAGGCAATAACTCATCAAGGGAATTTTTCTATCATTTTATATTAATGGAAATTTTAAATACATAATTTACTATGTTCCATGCTAAGTGCTAACTGCTTTCTATGCCTTACCTCATCTAACAGACACACACAAATGGGATTTGGTGAGGCAGATGTAAGTACCATCCCCATTTTACAAGTGGCGAAATTCAGGCTTTCAATACTAGATAGTCAGGGGCGTCTGGGTGGCTCAGTCGTTGAGGGTCCAGCTTCACCTCAGGTCATGATCTCACAGCTTGTGAGTTTGAGCCCTGCGTCGGGCTCTGTACTGATGGCTCAGAGCCTGGAGCCTGCTTCGGATTCTGTGTCTCCCTCTCTCTCTCTGCCCTTCCTCCACTTGCACTCTGTCTCTCTAAAATAAGTAAAAACATTTTAAAAATACTATGTAGCCAAAACAGTCTTGAAAAAGAACAAAGTTGGAAGACTTCAACTCCCTGATTTCAGAACTTACTACAAAGCTATGGTAACTAAAACAATACGGTACTGGCCAAAAAATTGATATGTTGACCAACAAAATAGAATAGAGAGTCCAGAGGTAAACTCTTGCATTTTTGGTCCTGTGATTTTTGACAAGAGAGCCAAGAGACGTGCAGTGGGAGAAAAGACGATCTTTTCAACAAATGGCTCTGAGAAATTACACATCCACCCGCAGAAGAATGGAATCGGATCCTTCCCTAACACCCTATATGAAAATTAACTCAAAATGGGTCAAGGACCTAAACATAAAAGCTAAAACTATAAAACCTTAAGAAGTAAACAGGACGAAAACTTCTTGACATTGGATTTGGTTATGGTTTCCTGGACATGACCCAAAGCCACAGGTAACTAAAGAAACATATACATATTGAACTTTGTGAAAATGAAAGAAAAATGTGTGCATGGAATGACAGTATCAACAGAGTTATAAGGCAACCGTAAAATGGGAGAAAATATTTGCAAATCATAGCTGATAAGGGATTAGTGGCCATAATATATACGTAACTAAAATACACCACCAACAAAACCCAAACAAACAATCCGGGGGGGCATAAACAAACAAAGGACTTGAAGAGACTTCTCTCTCCAAGGAGGATGTACAAACGGCTATTCTGCACATGAAAAGATGCAAGATGTCACTAATTAGTAAGGAAATGCAGATCAAAACCACAATGAGATAACACTTCACACCTGTGATGGGTTGGCTATTATCAAAACAAGCCAACGACAACAAGAGAAAATAACAAGTATAGACGACGATGTGAAGAAGTTGAAATACTGTTCACCCTTGGTGGGAAAGAACTATGGCCACTGTGGAAAAATCACTGGGTAGTTCCTCAGGAAATTAAATAGAGAATTATCATGAGATCCAGCAATTCCACTTCTGGATGTGTGTCAAAAAGATTGGGCAGGGTCTCAAAAGATATTTGTGCACTCATGTTCATAGCAGCATTGTTCTAACAGTTCTAACAGTAGTTAGAAGGGGCCGGCTACCCAAGTGTCCATGAACAGATAAACAGAATGTGGCAAGGCGTATGCTGGAATATTATTCAGTCTTTAAGGAGAATGAAATTCCAGCACGTGCTGCATGGCCCTTGCAGACATCATGCTAAGTAAACTTAACCAGGCATGAAAAGGCCAACCCTATACGGTTCTATTTAAAGGAGGGACTGAGAGTAGTCAGGTAGACAGAGACAGAAGGTATGACGGTGGTTGATTGGCAAGGGGAGGAAGGGAGAATGGGATTTAGTGTTAATGGTGTGATGGTTAATTTTATGTGTCAACCCAGTTGGGCCATGGGGTGCCCAGATATCTTGTCTGGATGTGTCTGTGTGTATATTTGGAGAGAGCCCCGACTCATACAAATGGATATAGGGTTTCAGTTTTGTGAGACGAAAAGAGTTCTGGAGATGGATGGTGGTGACATCTGGATGGTGTATAATGCCACTGAACTGTGCCCTTAAAAATAATTAAAATGCTGGGGCTCCTGGGTGGCTCAGTCGGTTAAGCGTCTGACTTTCGCTTAGGTCATGATCTTGCGGTTCATGGGTTCAAGCCCCGCGTCGGGCTCTGTGCTGACTGCCAGCTCAGAGCCTGAGCCTGTTCCAGTCTGTGACTCCCTCTCTCTCTGACCCTCCCCTGCTCACACTGTCTCTCTCTCTCTCTCTCTCCTAGAGATAAATAAAACATTAAAAAAAAAATTTAAAAAAAATTAAAATTCTGGGGCTCCTGGGGGGCTCAGTCGGTTAAGCGTCCGACTTGGGCTCAGGTCAGGAAATCATGGTTTGTGTGTTCGAGTCTCACGTCAGGCTCTGTGCTGACAGCTCAGAGCCTGGAGCCTGCTTCGGATTCTGTGTCTCCCTCTCTCTCTGCCCCTCCCCTACTCATGCTCCGTCTCTCAATAATGAATAAACATTCAAAAAATTTTAAAAATAATTAAAACAGTAAATTTTATGTTAGATGTATTTTACCATAATAAAAAAATTGAGGGTAAAAAAAGGGACTGTGCGTGATTCGCTGTCAGCCACATGACTGAACTAGTTAATGATGGAGTTTGGATTTAAAGTTGGCTTTTGCAGATTCCAAAGTTCTTATGAGACACCACGCAGTGGGTCCGTCTGTGTGAGTGAGCCTGATCATATGGTGCTTTATCGAATATTTTGTAGTTGAGGCGGCTGGCTTTGTGGTACGTTAGGCTGAGAACTCTGGAGAATCAACAACCCGCAGATCAGAGAGAGCAGGGACATCTGAGAAGTCTGTAGAGCCGCAGACGGGAAGCCCTAGGGATGCCAAACATGGGTGGGGCATGGCCGAGTCCTAGAGGTCACCATGTCCTCTGCGCTCCCCTCAGGTGCATGGACCTTCATGACCACATGGCTCCTCCTTCTACGGGCCAGTGGTGAGGAAGTGGGTGGAGCCTGAGGTCATCCGCCCCCACTCCCGCCCCCACTCCCACCCCCGCCACAGTCTGTAGCTCAGCCACGGTGTCTTCTGACCCTGCTGCAGAGCCTGTAAGAAGGAAATTAAGATCTGGTTGGAAAGACGACACACATGAGGCAGAAGTCCCTCCCTGTGCCTGGAAAATTCTACTGAATAAATAGAGCTATTAAGGATGCTGGCAGAACAGATACCAAGGTCATGATTTCGAGAAAGTCTCTATCTCTGTTTATCACGTTTGGATTTCAGGTACAGACCCTGGGGCAGGGTGCAAGTAGCTTAATAATAATAGCTGCCAGAGGCCCCTGGGTGGCTCAGTTGGTTAAGCTTCCAACTTTCACTCAGTCACACTTTTGTGTCCATGGGTTCGAGCCCCGCACCGGGCTCTGTGCTGATGGTTCAGAGCCTGGAGCCTGCTTCAGATTCTGTGTCTCCCTCTCTCTCTCTGCCTCTCCTCCCTCCCTCTCTCTCTCTCAAAAACAAATAAACATTAAAAAAAATATAATAGCTGTTGATATTCAGTGACTGCGTGCCAGGTACTGTAATAGCCCATTATTTGTACCCTCTCTAATCTTCCCTCAACTTCATGAATCTGCTCAATAAATTCCTTTTTTTTTCTTTTGCTTAAGCCAGTTTAAATGGATTTCTGTAACTTTCAACCAAAGGTCTGTGACTGAAGTGGTTATATCCATTTTAATTTTAAAAAATTTTTTAATGTTTTTTAAAAGATTTATTTCTGAGAGAGAGAGATAGTGTGAACAGGGGAGAGTCAGAGAGAGAGGGAGACACAGAGTCTGAAACAGGCCCCAGGCTCTGAGCTGTCAGCACAGAGCCCAACAAGGGGCTCGAACCCACAAACTGTGAGATCATGACCTGAGCCGAAGTCGGACGCTTAACTGACTGAGCCACCCAGGCCCCCCAGTTATACCGATTTTATAGAAGATGAAACTGGCGCTTCGAGGAGTTTCATGCTATGCCCCAAGCTAGCCAACAGAGGCACCAGAATTCGAGCCTAGGTCTACTTGGCACTAAGGTCAGTCTTTACTGCATGCTCCCTCTCCAGATGGATGTGCAGCGTGTGGTCTGGTGGGCAGATATCGTCACTGGCCTTCATGGAAGGGAGAGGAATGGCATGAGCAGGGGCCTGAGGTTGGCGACTGGACAGGCCCGCAGGGAGAGTCGGTCAGGGGGTGGAGGTACGTAAGGGGCACCCAGGGAAGGGCTCAGCTGGAGGGAGAAGCTTCTGGGACGGAGGCTCCTGACATACCCAGAACATTCAGGTCAGTCTGGAGCAGGCTTCCTCTGGGTCATTGACATCACAAGTACTGGCACAGGTCTTGTGTGTAGATTTCTGAAAGAAGTAGGATTAACAATATCTTATGTGGAAAATTGTTAGCCTGAAGGTAGTTTTGGCTGGAAAGTTCTTAGGTGAATTTTGATTTCCTACCTTCCTGTTCCCTGCCCTGCCCCAACACACACACACACACACACACACACACACACACACACCCCAGGGTGGCAGAGTCCCCGTCTGCTGCGGACAGAATGCCCCTACGGAAGGACAAACACCCTATCAAGTGCTTCCCCCAGGCCTCCAGATTCTTTGGAACACGTACGTCCCAATTTGAGTTGTTTGCTCCTGGGTGGCGGGACGCCCAAGGTGCCGGCAGCGGCCGGGGGAGCCCAGGCGAGGGCCGCACGGGTCAGCTCTGGCCGTGGAGAGCTTTTCCACACCTGAAGGACGGTCCGTGGGGTGGGAGGACCCATGTCCTCTGCCGGAGGAAGCCTGCTCTGCCCCTGTTCTTCACAGACAACCGGACGTGTCCAGACCTAGAGACGGCTTTTCTTACTGGTCGTCTTCTCTGGGATCACTGGCCCGGGGCCAGAGGATGAGAACACCATTTTTTTCTAAAAATTTTTTTTTAATGTTTTATTTCTAGGAGAGAGAGAGAGAGAGACAGCGTGAGCAGGGAGAGGTCAGAGAGAGAGGGAGTCACAGACTGAAACAGGCTCCAGGCTCCGAGCTGGCAGTCAGCACAAAGCCCGACGCGGGGCTCGAACCCACGAACCGCGAGATCATGACCTAAGCGAAAGTCGGACTCAACCGACTAAGCCACCCAGGCGCCCCGAGAACACCATTTTTAAAAGGATGGGAAGAGGAGGGGGATCCCTGAAAGAAGGCTGGGGTGATGCAGCCAGAGAGGAGGGAAGAAAACTGGGGCCGTGAGGCTTTGAGGGGCCAGAAAGTATTTTAAAGAGGACAAATGGATCAAAACTACTAAATACGCTGAGAGGCTGGGGACAAAGCCAAGGGCCCCATCAGAGATGAGGCGGGGGAGTGGCCAGCCTGTGTGACAGGAGCCCGGGGACGTGGGCCAGAGGAGGGGGTGGCAGAAAGATGACGATGAGGGAAAACGGCTGGAGAGGTGACTGCAGACAACTCCTTTAGGGGGTGTGGTTGGGGCGCGGGGGGTTCTGGAGGGGACCCGGAGGGGCTCGGGAGGTTCTGGTTAAGGTGAGAGGAACTCGCGTGCCGGGCCAGTGGTGCTGGGAGGGGTCGTGTTGAGCGTGGAGAGGGCAGGAGAGACGGCCGAAGACTACAGGAGGGGCCAAGGGGACAAGAGGGGACAGGAGACTTAGGAAGAGCCGTCACAGAGAGCAGTGAGGGAACGGACAGCAGAGAAACCAGCGATGGCAGGGCAGAGGGCAGAGCTGGGCACCGGGGGGCTGGAGGCCGTGGATTCACGGCGACACCAACCTTCGGGGTGCGTGGCTTCCTCCCGCGCAGCTCAGCCGCCGTGAGCAGCCGAGGAGACAGGCAGGCCTGGGGACGGACATCAAGCAACGGCGTGGAGGGCACTGGAAAAGGGGGTTGATGGCATCTGTTGAGGGGAGCACGAGCCCCTGAGGGTAAACCGTGCCAGCGGGCGCCGCGGTCCCTGTCCTCCTGTTGAGGGGCCCAAGGGAAGCGTTGCAAGCCCGGAGCCCTGTGTGCCGTCCCTCCGGCTCTGGGAGAGCACGGGGGCAGAGGTGACGGGGTCCACAGCGATCGCCAGGCTGTTCCAGGTGGGTTCCCCGTTTTATAAGACCCGTTCTGCTTAGTGATCCAACCAGATTCACCCCTGCAGTTCACACGTGAAGACCCTATGGCCGGAGGAGCAAGGGACTCATTTATTCAATGACTTCAACTAGTCCAATGACCAAAGAGCTGTGGCCGGAGCCTGGCTACGTCTCAGGCCATGTTCAGGGCTTCGTGCCCAGTGAGTGCCTTGGAATTTCAGCCGGAAGGATTTTTTCAAGAGCACTAATCAAATGGTGCCAATTCCTTGCTTAAGCCTTCCTAATGTTTCCCATCACATCAAGGATACAGTGCAAGTCCACGGTCAGGGTCTTCCTGGCCTTGGGCTCTGCCTGTAGTAGAGCTCATCTGCCTTGCTGTGCCTTACATCTGCTCTGGTATCCACTTCTCAGCCTTCCTACCACTGGGCCTTTGCACTTGATGATACCACAGCCCGAGATGCTTTCTAATTTCCCCAGGATTGACCTTTTCTCGTCATTCAGATCTGGCCTCCATGCCGCCTACTCAGGCCTCTCTATTGAGTGTCACACCATTCAAGACCCTCTTCTGCAACCAGGCAGTGCTGATCATGTTTCTTGGTTTATTTCTTTTTTCTTCATTTTTAAAGATGTTTATTTATTTTAGAGCAAGAGAGAGAGAGATGCACAGAGTGTGGGCAGGGGAGGGGCAGAGAGAGAGGGAGACACAGAACCGGAAGCAGGCTCCAGGCTCTGAGCTGTCAGCACAGAGCCCAACACGGGGCTGGAACCCACAAACCATGAGATCACGACCTGGGCCGACCCAGTGGGACCCTCAACCAACTGAGCACCCAGGCACCTCTCTTGGTTTATTTTCTTTTTAGCATTTACAGTGGTTCAAATGACCTTGTTCTGTGGTTGCTAATTTACTTCTCTTTGTCTCCTCCATGAGGATGTAAGATCCCCAAGAGCAAGGACCACATCTAGTTGGATGCTTTGCCCCTAGTGTGGAACCCACGTAGGGTCACCTAGATGATACTGTGCTTTGTACAGTGTCTCGCACACAGTAGGCACTCAGCACATGTTTGAGCTGTGTTATTGACCAGGATTTCCTAGAGTCCAATGCCTCTTCTTTGGACGATGCACCTTCTGTGTTTGAAGACCAGCACAGGCATCTTGTCTTCTCCCCAGAGCTCTCCTGTGCAGAGGCAGGTTCACTCAGGTGTGAGAGGTCGGTCGGTCCCAGAGACCCAGCCCCGACGGGCGGGTGGGGCCCGCTCTCCTGCCAGCGACACGTCCCTACTGTGGTTGCCCTGGGAACACACCAGAGACAGGGGCGATTTGCCAGGAGCCTTGGCTCCAGCCTTCGGCTGTCTAATTTAATACATCTGAAGATCAACGGAAATATCGCCAGGTCAGATGCTGTCCCCAAATCCGTCTCACAATTAGCCTCACAATTAGCAAGAGTGAAGCTTCCGGAGCTGAGGCCACAAGAGGTCCTCCAACAGCCCCTCCTGAATCGGCATGGTGGCTGACAGGTGCGGTCCCTTCTACCTGAACAAAACAGGAGAGACCCTCCCCCCCACTATTGCTCTGTAGTTTTTTTGTCTTCTGGTACATTTATGTGATCCGATTCCAGTGTTCTTAAATCCCAGCACAGCCTGAAAGGCAGTCTGTGCTGCTGACTAACGAAATGGGCCTGAGGGGCTTGGTCCCTTCCATTCATGGGAGGGCTCTGAGTGTGAGGTTATCGAGAAGCGGCGGAGCACCATGCCCATCCCCTACACCCTTGACCATGTGCGAAAACTGACAACTGATCCCCAAGTGCATTGAGAGTCCTCTTGTTCTCCAAGATGGTCTTTAGGAACAGGGTTTGAATCTACTGGGAAAGCGTGAGTTGGTGGAGATACTGATCGCTGAGGACCTGCCGGCACTAGTATCCTGGGACAGACACCGGGGGGGCACCGCCCAGGCTCACATGAGCGCTCCCTTCCCAGGGACGCAGCCCGTCATGGCCGTCTGGCCTCAGCCGCAGGATGGGGCTCTGAACCCAGGGACCTTGCCTGCCGGCCGGGGCTCTCAGATGGCTGGGAGTGTGCTTGTAGGGACAGGGGAGGGGACGGGAACACAGGCTGCTGGAACAGAAACCTGTCTGTCCTGAGCACCCTGCAAAGGGCTCGGGGCGGGGGTTTCTTCCTTCAGTGGGATGGAACGCAGCATCCCACAGGCTTCTGGGGCTGATACCCAGTCATCAGGATAGGCCTTTAAAGTTACCTGAAGCTTTGCTGGTTCCAGAGACTTTTCCAGCAGTCCTTTGTGACCCCAGATCTCACTGAGGACCCCTGAGGTTCCGGTAGGGCACCCACTCTCTCCAGGACTCGGCTTTGACACGCTGTCACCACCAAAGTCACCTCTTGCAGAATTAAAAAAGAGCTCTTCCCTAGGGCGCCTTCATGGCTCAGTCTGTTTAGCGTCTGTCTCTTGGTTTTGGCTCAGGTTACAATCTTGTGGTGCCGAGGGTTTGAGCCCCATGTCAGGCTCTGGGCCAGCAGCACGGAGGCTGTTTGGGATTCTGTCTCTCTGTCTTTTTGCTCTTTTCCCACTCATGCCATCTCTATCTCTTTCAAAATAAATAAATAAACTTTAAAAAAAGAGAGGGTCTCTCCCCCAGAGATCCCTGGCCACGTTGTGCAGCCAGAAGGAGGAGCCCCCCACTTTTGAAGTTTCAACTTATTGTGCCCAGACAAATCAAGGCAGGGTGGAGTAGAGTCAGGCACGGAGAAGGGCTCCCAGCAGAAGGGCTGGGGGATGCCAGGTCGGGGGTGGGGGGCCTTTGAGCAGGGGTCTCAACTCTTGTGCCGTAAGCCTGTTTGACAGCCCGGTGATACCCATGGACCCCTTCCGCAATGACGCATTTACCTGCAGAAGACACCACGAAGGATTACAAAGCAAACTAATTCTATTAAAGTGTAAAGATGTTCCTAAAACAAATTTATGGCATCGCAATACCTGGGCTTCTGTATCAGCGCATTAAATGTCTCACTCTCACAGGGGAAGATGCTGACCGTGAGTGAGACCTGGAGCTCTCTGCGACAGTTACGGTGCGACGTACCGATTCCTATCGGCAAAGCATCACAGCTGCGTCTACTTCTGCTGTGGTTTGTGCCTGTCATTGGGTCCACTCCGCATCTGAGGATGGTATGAAGTTGTGGTTAGACATGAGTCAATAGAAAGGAGCAATTTTTCCCTGCATCCAAGTTCCCGGACGTCCTGAATCTGTCTTCAGACCCCTGGGCCCGATGGACCCTGGGTGAGGATTCCCAGCTGTTGGGCATGGTCCTTGTCAGCTGGCCCGAGTCCAGGGCTGGAGAGGGACTGGGACAGACCCCCTCACTGGAGGGGGCAGAGGTGGAGAGCCTGGCTAATCTGCTTCAGGTCTGGGTTCATGTAACTGGATTATTGCTTGTGCTGAGCCTCGTTCAACCACAGACCCTGGTTTCTTTTCTCTGTCACACAGGGGAATGTTGAAGCTCAGCTAGCAACAAGTTCAAGTCTGGGGAGAGTCATTGTTCACATACAGCCCGCCACGTGAGAGACCTGGGGCGGGGGCGCTCTGTTATTTCATTCTAGTGACGTATTTCTGCCTCGTCCACTCTGGCCCACCTGCGCTGTAAGAAAACGGAGCGGCTTTCTCATGTTTCCAACACGACAGATTATCAGCTGGAGAGCAGGGGTGCCACTTCCCCGGAAGGGGCTGGGACACGGTGGAGGGACGGGGTGCCGAGTGGCATGCCCAAGGGACAGGCAAGGAAACCTGGCCTCCTGCTCTGCTCAGTTAGTGGAGTAGCTTGCTTACTCCACCTGCCAGCCTCAGTTTCCTCATCTGTAAAATGGTGCCGCCACCACCCACCCTACCCTCTCACAGGATTTCTGGGAATATCAAGGACCTTAGTGATTGTACAAGTGCTCTCTTGATGTGTGTATATACCCAGTCCCCAAAGTGACTGACAGGTGTACGCAACAGGACAAAAAGCAAATAAAGAAGACAATTGGAATGAAGGGAAACCACGGGCAGGAAGACGTGGGAGAAGGTGTGGCGGCCAAGCTCCTGCCCAGAAGGTGGAGGAGGTGAAACGTGGGGCTTGGGGGTGGGGCTGGGTAAAGTGGAGAGAGCTCAGAGAGGGTGGGGAGGAGGGAAGGAGGCGCCGATGCTGAGTGGCCGCTGAGGCAGGCGGAGGCAGACAGGAGGGCAGGACGTCCCGGTTTCCGCTTGGGTAGCTGGGAACAGTGGAGCCGGAGTCCCAGGCTCGGGGGCAGAACCATGAGCGCATCGGGGACACGTGGCGTTTGCGGTGACCCCGACATCTTGTGGGGCTGCATAGACGGATCTGGACTGGGGACGCGCGTTTAGAGTTCATAATTGCGGTACTAACGACAACATATGAGATGGGAGGGAGGTGGGTAGAAAACAAGACAGGGGCCCAGGGCGGGACCCAACATTTAAAGGGAGAATGCATTGATGGCGGCCACACCCTCCCTGTGCAGGGGCCACCCCAGCAGCAACTGCCACTGCAACTTCCGCTCAAGTGTTCTCCCTGGCATCTCTGCCATTCTGCCTTATAACTGCCCTTCCGACCTGCCTCTATTATCCTCTGTCCTTGCTCCTTAAAAAAAAAAAGCAATAAATGTGGTTGCAGCCGTGTCTGGATGTGGACCTGGGGTGTATACCGTGTTTGGAGAATGAGTGAACAAATGAAGTGAATGATGTGAGTCTCTGTGGATGCCGCGGAGGTGGGCAGGCAGGCCCCTTGGCTGCCTCCGAAACGCTCGGTAGATGTCGTTAATGTAATTTATGAGAAAGCCAGGAGCCCAGAAAGACATTTTCATTTGCAAGGATTCGGTGGGGGTCGCACACACACCGTCGCTGGATGTGCCTCCCAGGACACTACACGGAGTGTATCTGTTTGTGTTTGTGTATCGGCCGCTCCAGCAGAGTCGGTGAGCTTCCTGATGGCGGATAACGCATCTAAGGCAACAGCCCGTTCAACACATACCAGCAACAACAGTGTGAGTGTGCTGTTACCGGGCGCTTGCTACAGCAGGTGCTGCTCTCAGGGCACTCGGGTCTACGAGCCCTAATCCTACACTTGAGGAGCCTGGGGCACAGAGAGGAGGTGAACCATTTCAGATCCTTATTTAGTAGAGGGGTGAGCAGGGATTCAAGCCCGATCCCTGGATGCGGTGGGCACTTGACGCATGGTTGTTGAACAAACGAATGAATGAATGAACTCCTTGCACTTTGAAAGCTTGGAGCCTGCACCTCTGTTGGCCCACCGCTTCCTTGGGGGCTCCGGGTCAAATCTGGAGCTGGCCCTGGGCTCGGAGGGCACGGGGAGATGGAAGGAAGAGGCAGGCCACTCCAGATCGGTAGGTGACGGTTTTCATAAACAAAGGATGCTTGTCTTAAATGGCAGCCACTCCACTGCCAAATGTTAACCATTTATACAGAGAGAGGCCCTCACAGGACTCAGTCACGCACCCCGTGCCAGTGTTCTTGGCTTCATGTCACTATCTCAAGGCCATGTCCCTGTGGGACCTCTGGGAGCAGGAAGGGCAGCCAGATCCACATTCCAAGGAGAGGGGACAGGGCGAGGGGCCTGCCGTGGCCTGGGTCC
Source organism: Proteles cristata cristata (assembly GCA_017311185.1). NCBI lineage: Eukaryota > Metazoa > Chordata > Mammalia > Carnivora > Hyaenidae > Proteles > Proteles cristata. The sequence goes on from JAESUZ010004066.1 coordinate 1,600,444, forward strand.
AGCTCACCAGTCAACTGGCAGTCACATCTTCTTGAGGACCTTCCCCAACACCCTCTCCCTGAGGGCATCTCACCACTTGCAGCTTAGCTCAAAGGTCCCTCCTCCGTGAGGCCACCTCGTATTCGTCCCCAGCACCTTTCCACCCACAGCACCTTGGGTCTGGCCACATTTATGCGGTCACTCGATGAGCCAGGCATGCGGGTCACCTGAGAGCAAGGACAGGAATATCTGCACCCTGCTTAGTGCTTTGGGCTAGTGGGTGCTTAATAAATGTTTATTGACCTGAACTAAATTGAAGTTGTGATAAGAGCCAAGATGTTTACTGGAAGAAATTAAGAGCAGCCAGAACACGGAAAGCATTAGAAATGGGGCAAAAAGGCAAGTGACCTTGATGGCGGAGATGCAGCAGGGATCCAAGCGGTGACGGGGCCCAGGAAGACAAAGGACGGCGCCTTTCCTCAGAGGTGAAGGAGAGAACGCCTTCTCTGAGTTAGTCAAGTGTGTCCGGCTCAATATTCAGTATTCAGTCTGTGCTGTGAAATGTGTATTTCCATGACCAGTTCTCTCCTGGGAGCCACGAACCCTGAGCTCAAAGCCGAAGTCCAGAGGCTTGTATCGGTGTCACATCAATCAGATTTGATATTGGCTGAAGAGTCATGAGTGCGTGCTGTCTTCCTCTGGTCTCAGCCATGCACCAATATCAGCTCATTCTTCGGTCCTCTTTGCAGCAGTGAAAGGGGGGCGCCCTTACTGCCACCATCATCTTTCTTTCCCGTTTCACAGTCGAGAGAGCTGAGGCACCCAGAGAGGTTGGGCGATTTGTACAAGGTCACACAGCATTAAGCGGCAGGCTCGAGAAGGCCTCCCAGACATTCTGGGATCTGGAGCCCCTGCTCTTAAACTACAGTACCTTGCAACGTCTTTCGATTCACCACATGGGAAGGAAGCCCGTTCCTTGACTTGTCAGTTACAGAGCGACTGACAATGAAACGTGAACTTGATGTCTGAGAGGTGTCGGAGGCCCCCTCTTGAGGCTACAAGCTGATTCAAGGAGCAGGTGGGGCGCTCACAAGAGGCTGTCTGACACAGTGGGCCCACGTTGTCCTCCGGGGCTGGCAGACCCTGGGGTGGCAACGGGCATCGAAGGAGCCGCTGCGGAAAGCCGCCGGCCCCGTGGGTCCGTTTTCACGTCCCGGGCATCGGGCCTCATCAGTTCTCAGAAAAACAGAGGATGAGCTTTGTGTCACTGTCCCCTCCAGCGACGTCCGGGGGTGGCTGAGGTGGAAGAGGTGGAAGAGAAAACGGTGGTTGAGACTAAGACACAGCGGGGCACAGTTCCGTGGGATTGGGGACACGGACATAGGCGAGAAGGCCCATATTTCAAAGGGTCGTCATTACAAATACTTCGGCCTCGAGCTGAGATCTTAGGTGGGATCTGAATACCGAAGTGTATCAGAGCTTTGGTGGAATGGTGTCCTTTTTTTCTGTTAATCATCTCTGGGAATCCTTGAGGTTGGAAGCCGTGCACACTCAGTTCCGGAGCGGAAGCTCTGCTTCTCACCGCCATGGCAACCGTGAGCATCCCCAGCGGGTCCCTCCTCTGGGACTCCACGCATCAGGCTCCTGGGCGAGGGTGATTCAGCTCAAGCGTGTCACTACACGATGCAGTCTGTTCCCTGTAGCCGCCAAGCCAAGCAGGGATGTGTATGTAAAACACAGAAAGGTGCTTTCAGGGGAGGGGCTGAAGCCCTTGACCATCACTGACCCCATGCTTTATGCAACATTAGGCCCTCCCTGCGGCCATGGTCTTATTTCGAAGACAACCTCAGGTGAGCGTCTAGGTGGTTCAGCTGGTTAAGCATCTGATTCTTTTTTTTAAGATTTTTTTATTTTAAAATTTATTTTTGACAGAGAGAGAGAGACAGAGACAGAGACAGAGAAACAGGGAGACACAGAACCCAAAGCAGGCTCCAGGCTCTGAGCTGTCAGCACCAAGCCTGATGCGGGGCTCGAACTCACAAACTGTGAGATCATGACCTGGGCTGAAGGCGAACACTTAACCGACTGAGCCACCCAGGTGCCCCTTATGCATCTGATTCCTGATCACAGCTCATGTCTTGATCTCAGGGTCATGAATTCAAACCTGGTGCGTTGGGTTCTGTGCTGGGTGTGGAGCCTCCTTAAAAAAAAAAAGAAAAAAGAAAAAGACAAATGCAATGGTTTCCTAACTGGACAGATTGAACTTCTTCAAGCCTCAGTTTTTAAATCTGTAAAATAGAGAGAATTCTAATAATGGCCTCACTGAACTGTTGTGGAACTAGAGAGAGGGAATTCACGCTGTGCTTGTCACAGGGCCAGGAGGGGGGATGTGCTAGGGAAGTGGTACGGACGTCACGGAATCCTGGGTCTAGCGCCCTGGGAACGCTTTGGTGTCTGAACTGCACAATTCTGCAGTGAACCTTGTAATCCGGAATTTGGGGCTGTAGCCCCCATTGTCAGCTGTTCTCACGTATGCAAGATGACAGAAGCAATACACATTTGTCGAGCACCATTCTGGGTGCGAGGGGCCCAATCATGAATTTCTGTGATCCAGATACTCAAGGAAATTACGAGGAGGAATTCACAGCTGGAAGGCAGAAACATGCCTCTGGTGGCCTTTATACTTTATATTCTCCAGCCCGGAAAGTGAGCATGAGCAGGGAGGGGCAGAGAGCGAGAGCGAGAGAGAGAGAGAGATCGAGAATCCCAAAGTAGGCTCTGCACTGTCAAAACAGAGCCCAATTTGGGGCTCCAACTCATAAACCATGAGATCATGACCTGAGCCAAAATCCAGAGTAGGACGCTTAACCGACTGAGCCACCCAGGAACCCCATCTTTTCTTTAGGTCGCAAAAGCACCACATCTCAAACTATACTGTTTTTCTAACTTAGTGTGTAGCTTTCCCAGTATCTGTTTATCCCGATATCCAGCTGGGGATAAGAGAAGAAAAGTAGAAAGCTGAGAAAAGGAGCTGTGATTCCTACAGAGCTGTTTGCTCATTAGAATGTTGGAGTGATGACAGATTGGCCTCATTCCGCAAGGAGGGGAGGGGGTCACACCTCTGAATCGCTGTGCAAGTTTGTGCTTCTGGAGGGAATGAATCAGCCCGGTGGCTTTGCCTCAGAGAATAGATTGGTTTATGCTGACATCTTCTGGTCACACTTGTAGTTACAGGTTTGTTACGTTTCTGTACCCTAACTTGCACATGCACACAAATATACAATACCCACGATTGTTTTTAATTTAAAAAATCAAGTTTCTCCCTGTTACTACCCAACTCTCGCATCTGGTCATTTCCTTCCCCTAGATTCTGAGAACTAGAAAGCCCTCCTTCTCCCAACTTACCATTGACCTCTTTTTTTTTTTTTTAATGTTTATTTTTTTCCTTTTGAGAGAGAGGGAGAGAAAGCATACGTGGAGGAAGGACAGAAAGAGAAAGCGACACACACACACACAGAACCTGAAGCAGCTCCAGGCTCTGAGCTGTCAACGTAGAGCCCGACGTGGGGCTCGAACCCACAAACCGCGAGATCATGACCTGAGCCAAAGTCAGACACTTAACCCAGGACTGAGCCACCACCATTGACCTTCCTCTGCAACCTGCCCAGGGAACGTCTTTTCTCCGTCTCTCTTTTTGCACTTCGTTACCTCTCGTTTGCTTTTCAACACTGAGTACAGCTTGCCTCTGCTGGCTGGTCCACTCCGGAACAGAGCTGACTGTTGTGATGATCTGAGGCTTGAAGACAACACTCCGGACCCTGCGACCAACTTGGTTCCTCTCCAGGCGCTGAGCTCCTTCAGGGAAGGCATTTCTGAGAGCTTTCCAGGAACTTGTTGCAGCGTCTTCTATTCCTGGAGCTGTGGCGAAACCCTTACTTTAAAAAATGATCGTCCCCAGAGCCTTTGAGGGACAGGGCTGGGGAGTCGGGCAAGTAGAAGTCTGTGGAGGGAGGGGGGCATATTCACAGTCATTTTCTCTACAGCAGCATGGATTCATGTAATCGACCTTTCCATCTACGAAATCATTTGGTGAGGACAGGCTCACGCACAGACTCAGATAAAGCAGGAGCTGGGAAGGCCGTACAAGGGACCAGTGCTCATGCATTAAAAAACAAAAATCAGTCTCCCATGAAAAGAATCAGTCACAGCTACACACATCAATATGGATGAATATCACAGACCCAAGGTTGAAAGCCAGTACCTCGTGTGTGGTTCCAGGCACACAGCGTTCACAACCAGGCAGAATGAGTCAGGGCATAGGGTAGTGCCCCCTTCTGGCCAGGGAGCACGGGTGGGGTTGACAGGGCACGGGGAGGTGACCTGGGAGCCTCTAGGGGACGGCAAAGGCCCCGTGTCTTCATCTGGCTGGTGGCTGCACAGATGTGTACAGATGGGGCAGTTCTCTTCAGGTTTATGCACTTTACTGTCTGTAAATTATACCAAGAAGAAATAAAGAAAACGAACAAACAGCCCTGTAGCCCTGATTGTCACTGAGCAGCACCCTCAGTGCCCGTTTGCTGGCATCACGAGAGAAAGTGTAGAGAAGGTCAACTGGGCAGACCCTGTGTGAGGGGGTGCTGGGGTCTGAGTTGGGCTCTGACAGCCATGGTGGGGAGGGGAGGAGAGAACAGGGGAGGAGTGAGAAGTTATCAAGAGATCTCACTGTGGTCCTTTTTTTCAAGTTTATTTATTTTGAGAGAGAGAGAGTGGGGGAGGGTCAGAGAGAGAATCCCAAGTAGGCTCCGCACTGTCAGCGCAGAGCCCAATGTGGGGACTTGAACTCACAGAGTATGAGATCGTGAGCAGAGCGGAACTCAGATGCTTAACCCACTGAGCCACCCAGGCGCCCCTGGGTCCTTTACTTTAAAATTACTTTTAAAAATCACCCCCACCCCCACCCCTGGCCCAGGCATCACGTTTAAAAACGTCAGCAAGAATAATCTAGCTGCTGCTGCCTTCCCGGGGCTCTGATTACCTTCCGTCTCTCTAGAAGGCTCTTGCTTCCCAGGAAGTGCTTAGGCCCTCATTCCCCACAGGAGTGGGCTGAGAGCGGGCCACTCAGAACCCGAGATCCTCCGAGACACTGAGAATTTAGCTTCTGATTTCGTTTGCGGAGCTGGGCTTTGAGAAACCTGGCTCCAGGAATCGTCATTTCCTGAGTTCCATTTTTTCTAGAACTCGGAGGGCCTCGCAGCTGGCCTGGCCCCAAGGGCCAAGCAGCCCCAGTGAGGAAGAGATGTTGCTGGTTAAACAGTCATTTGTAACCCGAAGATGTGTAATGTCAACTTCCCTTCATCAGCACGCCGGCCACATAACTACGCTGGTGCAGAAGTTATGAGCTTTTTATTGGTGCTTCAGGGTGACATTCTGAAGGGCTCCACTGCTTACTCATTTCTGGTTATCAGCAGGTTGGAATGCTTCAAACTGTCAGCGATGGTCAGAGATAAACATGGGTCAGCCTCAGACTGAGTGGCGCCCAGGGCACGTTTCACGTGTTGTGGATTTCCTTTCCTTTCTTTCTTTTTTTTTTTAATTGTACAGTGATGTATTATTTTTTGACGTGGAACTATTTAGGCAAGGCAAATATTTATAGAAAGAAAAAGAATCCCTTGAATCTAAGGGCATGAGACTCCGACCGATGCACTGCTCTTCTTTGCTTTTTTTTTTTTCTTCTTCTCTGTATTTGACGATGGAAATAGCAGAAAACACAAGCTGGATGGTCTAGGTTTGGGGACCTTGAATGGCCCAAGAGAGTAGATCCAGGAGGGCCTTGACACTCAGCAATTCGCAAATACGCTGGGTGAGAGGGCACCTGCATGTAGGTTAACTTCTGACATTAGTGTGAAAGGTAAAGATCGTGTCCGACTGAAACTACATTTGAGATGCCCTCACGGCTCTCACATAAAGCACACCGGCGTGGTTTGGGTCCCACCATCGTGCAGAATAATCCCAATATACACATTAGTCTGAGAACCACCGAACTCCACCTGCTGAAATACGATTCCTCAAAGTCAGTAGATACAAGGGGGAAACGGTGCACCCCCAGTTGCTGAAACCAAACCAGAGAGAGTGGTGTCCCTCCGGCCAGGGACAGGAGCTGGCCGCCACCTGCTGGCCAGAGTCCCTTTGCCAGCTCCGAAGGGCTGCGACTCTCAGAAGCGCAGGTAACACAGCCATGCGACTCCCAGGTCGGCACGGGGACAGATGGTCCAGCTGCATTTTACCTCCGCAGCTTTCGCTAAATTGTGGAGGCTGAGATATGCGGAGAAACAGGTTCAGGAAATGCACACAGGAGGCACAATAAAGCACTTCGGGGCTACGTGGGCGCTGTTTATTTAGCAGTTTGCAGGGTGAAAAACACAGCAGAGCAAACCACATTTCCTCCAGCTTTTTATCTTGCTCTATTTTATTACTATCGCTGAGCTTTAGAGCACATGGCTCTTTTTCCTTGGCATTAATGCAAGTTATAAGTTTGGGCGGGAGGAGGTCTCTGTGGAAAAGAACTGACAAGTTGCCGGCCACCTTGTGGCAGGGCTGTGGGTCTTTCTTTTCTGAGGATGCAGGCTGTGTAGACCTCTTCCTGGCCAAAGCTCTGCTGTCACAACTCAGCATGACTCTGAGACGCTGGGAATGGCCCGCAACAAGAGTGGGGACAGGTCCGCAAAGCCCGGGTGCAGATGGGGCTGTTGAGCACTTAGGGGGCGGCTGGGCCTGGTCCAGGCCTGAAGCTCACAGCCCACCTGGTCACCCCTCCTGAGTTCACCGGCTCTCCCTTCCATGACAAGACAGAATCGTGGAGCGATGACTTCTATGGAGAAAGTAAGAGGCCTGTTCTTGCGTTTGCTCCCCTGCCCCAGGCTCCCTGCGGTGAGGCACCGCAGAGGGGAAGCAGAAGAGAATGGGAGCAGAGCTAGAAGCTTCTAGAAAGCTGACTTCCTAACTTGAATGTGGCTGCCAAGAGGAGAAACTGCCAAACCAAGGAAGTTTGAGCGAGGGATTATGACCCCCCCAAGGGCGTGCCCAGAGAACGCTGCCCGCTGCAGGTGTGAGCTTTGCCTCACGTCCCGCGGAGAGCTCTGTTTCCTCACTCTCAGCCAAAAGTTGTCATGAGGTCCTGAGAGGGAGGCTCTGACCAGTGTGGTTCAGGGAGCACATGTGTCCCCTCTGTGCCCGAGATGTGGCCAGGGTCTCTCCCCGTCCCCCCGCCCCCATAGAGGAGCCAGTGTCACGAGTCTTCTTGGGCCATCAGTCAACTGCACTTTATGACCGCGCAACTGTCGACGTGGACGTTGACCTGGCCTTATCGACCAGCCTTGGAGAAGCTTCTGAGGGCTGCTGAGCCCCCACGTCGCGGCCTCAGCGGGTCGCTCGTGCTGTTCGTGAGCAAGGGCTGCTGGCCTCCTGGTCTGGGTCTGGGGCAGCACATGGACTTCAAGCCAGAACAGGTCTTCAAAATTTCACTTCATCTATTTCCTGCTCCACAAAGGGAGCCCCCGAATGATGGCACACGGAAGTGGGACTTTCTTGCTGGAGAAGAAACATAAATTCCCTCCCAAGGAGCTGAGACCTTCTCATCCCCACGGTCCTCAGGACCCAAAGCAGCCCTTCCGTGGCAGGGCCGGACCCCCCAACGGTGTCCTTGTTTTTTTTATCTTTATTGTTAGAAAATTCAAACACGCACAGATGGGTTCAAACCAGGTTCTGTCCCCTCAAAAGAGTTCTCACTGTCACACACACAAGAGACCACGGTGCCTTCCTGGGCACGTCCACAAGGCCCTCTGAACCCAGACGGTGCCCGGTTATAACAAGTGACTGTCGCCCTGGCTGTGGACATCCTTCCACGTGACGCTCTGCTGTTTCCTTCGTCCACTACAAGCCAGAGGTTCTAAAGATGCGGGCCTAAACTGGTGCGGCCACTCTGGAAAACAGTGTGGAGGTGCCTCAAAAAATTAAAACTAGAACTACCGGACGGCCCAGCAATTGCACTACTAGGCATTTAGCCAAGGGATACGGGGGTGCTGTTTTGAAGGGGTACATGCACCCCAATGTTTACAGCAGCGCTATCGACAGTAGCCAAAGTATGGGAAGAGCCCAAATGTCCATCAATGGATGAATAGATAAAGAAGATGTGGTGTATATATATATACACATATATATGTGTGTGTGTATATATGTATACACGTATATATATGTGTATATGTATATATATATACAATGGAATATTACTTGGCAATCAAAAAGCATGAAATATTGCCATTTGCAGCTACGTGGATGGAAGTAGAGGGCATCATGCTAAGCGAAATTAGTCAGAGAAAGACAAATACCATCTGACTTCACTCCCATGAGGACTTTAAGATACAAAACAGATGATCATAAGGGAAGGGAAGCAAAAATAATGTAAAAACAGGGAGGGGGACAAAACCTAAATACGGAGAACAAACTGAGGGTTCCCGGAGGGGGTGTGGGCGGGGGACGGGCTACACGGGTGAAGGGCAGTAAGGAATCCACTCCTGAAATCACTGTTGCACTCCATGCTAACTCACTCGGATGTACATTAGAAAAAAAAAAAAAGGATGTTGACTTTCCCTCAGGTCTTCAAGTGCCAAACAATGTTCTGAAAGAAACAGAGAAGCGCGTGCGAATACAAGTCACCTGTCCGCTCACCCTGCAGAGGGATCCTCGCTCCCGATCTGGGTGCCTGCTCTCCCCGTCCAGCCCACCACGCACGCTCGTGTGTTTGATCGGCAGCGAGCCCCCGGGGAAAGGAGGTGTGGCAGCTGCTCAGAAAGGCAATTGAAACAGCCATGCCCAGGGGCGCCTGGGGGGCTCAGTCGGTTAAGCGTCCCACTTTCGCTTGGGTCATGATTTCGCGGTTCGTGGGTTCGAGCCCCGTGTTGGGCTCTGTGCTGACTGCCAGCTCAGAGCCTGGAGCCTGTTTCAGAGTCTGTGATTCCCTCTCTCTCTGACCCTCCCCTGCTCATGCTGTCTCTATCTCTCTCCTAGAAATAAATAAAACATTAAAAAAAATTTTTTTAAACAAAATAAAACATTAAAAAAAATTTAAAACAAAACAAAACAAAACAAACAAACAAAAAAGAAACAGCCATGCCCAGGGGCGCCTGGGGGGCTCAGTCGGTTAAGCGGCCGACTTCGGCTCAGGTCATGATCTCGCGGTCTGTGGGTTCGAGCCCCGCATCGGGCTCTGTGCTGACAGCTCAGAGCCTGGAGCCTGTTTCGGACTCTGTGTCTCCCTTGCTCTCTGCCCGTCACCCACTTATGCTCTGTCTTTCTGTCCCAAAAATAAATAGACAAAGAAAGAAAGAAAGAAAAAGAGAGAGAGAGAGGGAGGGAGGGAGGGGGAGGGAGGAAGGAAGGAAGGAAGGAAGGAAGGAAGGAAGGAAGGAAGGAAGGAAGGAAAGGAAAGGAAAGAAAGGAAAGGAAAGAAAGGAAAGGAAAGAAAGAAAGGAAAGAAGGAAGGAAGGAAGGAAGGAAGGAAGGAAGGAAGGAAGGAAGGAAGGAAGGAAGGGGTCAGGACTGCCAGCGAGGGTGCCGTCACAGCCCAGTCGTGCCAGTTCTCGGCCTAAGTGATTGATGACCAGGGTTTCCAGCTACCAGAACGTTGTCACATCTTGTCATGGGGACCACAAGGGGTGGCACGAGGGCTGTCACGATGGGTGACATGAGGGATGACACAGGGGGTGACACGAGGGGTGACACGGGGGTAACATGAGGGGTGATTTGAGGGGTGACACGGGGGTAACATGAGGGTGACACGAGGGTGACACGGGGGTGACACAGGGTGACATGAGGGGTGACACGGGGTGACACGAGGGGTGACATGGGGGCCACACGAGGGTGACACGGGGTGACATGAGGGGGTGACATGAGGGTGACACGGGAGGGACACGGGGTGACTTGAGGGGTGACATGAGGGTGACATGAGGGGTGACACAAGGTGTGATTTGAGGGGTGACTCGAGGGGTGACATCTTGTCATGGGGACCACGAGGGGTGGCACGAGGGCTGTCACGAAGGGTGACATGAGGGGTGACACAGGGGGTGACACGAGGGGTGACACGGGGGGTAACATAAGGGGTGATTTGAGGGGTGACACGAGGGGTGACTTGAGGGGTGACACGAGGGTGACACGGGGTGACATGAGGGGTGGCTCAGGTCATGGTCTCACGGTCTGTGGGTTCAGGCCCCGCGTCAGGCTGTGCTGACAGCTGGGAGCCTGGAGCTGCTTCGGATTCTGTGTTTCCCTCTCTCTGCCCCTCCCCCACTTGTCCTCTCTCCCTCCTCCTCTCTCTTTCTCTCTCTCAAAAATAAACATTACAAATAAGAAATCTACCTTTAAACATGCATGTGAGTCTTACGTTGTAGGTCTTCGTGCTTTGCATAAACTCACTTAATTCTCGGGCCAACCCTCTGAGAAAGGAACTGTTGTTATCCCATTTTACGGAAGAGGAAGCTGAGGCCCCGGGAGGTCCATGGCCAGCCTGGGGTCACACATCTAGTGTGCTCCCGTGTCCACCCTCCTTTCCCCTTACCCGCCTTGGCTGCTGCCCTGGGCTCCGTGGGCCCAGAGCCCGTGACGTAAGCTTTCGGATTCTCCCCCCCGCCCCCCGCAACGACGGTGACTCTGGTGGACATACCAGCAGTGTCCCTTCTGTCCCTTCCGTCTCCCCGGGCATCTGGTCTCCTGGCCCCTCCCGTGATACCTGATCCCTGCCTGACACCAGGCTCTGGGGCCCCCAAGAAGAAGCACGTCCCATCCGGGCCCTCCAGGCCACCGAGGAAGGCTCTGAGGCCAAACCCAAGGAAACACCGAGCAGTGGAAACCTGGGCTCGCAAACAAAGGCAAGACAGGCACCGGCACCAGCTGACCTTCAAAAAGGGTTTCTGGAAGTATGATAAGAGGCAGCGGGGAAGCGATGGGGGCAGGAGGCAGGAGCGGGGCAGGTTTGAACAGCTGCTCCCAGGCAGCCCCAGCGAAAGCAAACGGCCAGTTCCTGCCGCGCCGCTGAATGATGACCCAGGTGAAAACCGCTCCTCACACCGGGTGCGAAACCGGGACGCCTGTGCGGAGGCCCAGGGCCCCGGCGTGGCTCTCAGAACAGGTCGCAGGCGATGCCCACGTGCAGGTGCAAACACAGGGCCCCATGCCGTGCGGAGTCCGGGTGCAGTGAGACATCATGGAGGAGAAGGCTTGACTGGGTGGGCCGGGAGGGAGAACGCGCACTCATTTCTGTTGTCCCCGCCGCCGGCCAGACCCCCGAGGACAGTGCACGGGAGCGTCCCGTGGGCCTGGCGCCTGTGGTCCTTAAGAACAAGCGTGGCCGGGCTTGTCGTCGGTAAATTTTTAGTGCTAGTATTTTAGCAAATGTTTATGATCCACTGTTGCAAGACACGGAGCTGGGCCCTGCCGGGGTCTGGGACAGCCCTGTCGTGCACAACTTCCCCAGGGACGAGGCCTGACCGCAGAGTGTCAGGGGAGGGCGGGAGCCGGAAGCGGGGACTTGGAATTACCAAGGGAGTTGGGCTCCTCTGTCCCTCTTCCCTTCGTTCTCACTGCCCAGGGGGCTCCCGAGTGACCCTTGCAGGGGCTCCCAGAAGAGAGCTGGGGAGTGGAACTGACCAGGCAGTGACACGGCTCCCCGGAGCCACCGCCCTGCAGGGAGCCCACCTACCCATCGGGGCCACTGGCTCCTGGAACGTTGTGAAGGCCAAGGGCAAGGCGTTGGTTTCTCCTCACACCTGAAATTCTGTCCATTTTACACCAAATCCCCTACTGTTTGGATGAATTAGTTACTCAAAAGACAGATGACATTTTTTTTTAATTAAAAAAGTAGAAAACCACCTTTGCTAACAAATCTGGGGTTTGGGTACGCTGGTGAAGATGACACAGGGGCCAGACCCATGAGCCTCTGTGAGTGCAGGGGGTGGGGGGGAGAGTAGGCAGCTGTGGGGTCAGGACCAGCAAGGGGAGCTAGGCCTGGGTCACCCTGTGGAATAGCAGCAGGGGGTGGTCCCTCACCTGCTCCCCTTGGGCATTTCTATATCAGTCCACCATTTCCCGGAAGTGGGGCCTGGTGGCCGTGGAATACAGAGCTGCCACAGTGCATGGGAGCTGCCCACAGGTCTCCGCTGGGGAGGAGAGCCCACAGCGCTCGGCGGCCAGCAGTCAAGGTGAGCTGGGGGTCGAGGGGTGGGGAGCCCCGGGGAGGAGAGATCCTTGGCATCTTCACTTGACCAGAGGACGGTCGAAGTGCAAATTCAGAACTCGCAGGGAGTCCTCAGATTTGGGGGAGGATTTGGAGAAGCCTGGGGGTTAAGAAAAAATGCAAAATGTACTAAAGTTATTACTATTTTTTTAGACCGAGAAGGGAAAGATCTCATCAAATCACAGATTGTAAAGAGCTGGCGAATGCCACCGACAGACAGCAAGCATGCTTATGAATCAAGTGCCTGCCTCACCTCTATTCTTTGCTCCCAACCTTTTTTGACTTGTGTGCATGTTGGTTGATGTTATAATGTCATTTTCTGTAGAGAGGATAGAAAGATAAGGCAGCATTCCGGGCTGCCATGCTGGGGTGACCTCTTGGGTGATCCTTCTCCCATCCAACCTTGTTTAATACATCCTCGTGCATGGTTCTAGCGCCCTGATCGTAGGGATCGTGGTCTTACCTCATTTTCACAGCCACAGCAAGTGTTTGTTGAATGAGCGGTTATCGTTTGGTAGAGAAGACCGGCACTCAGAGAGGTTAAGCGGTTTACCCTAAGTCACTTAAGCTGGTGAGTTAGCAGAATCAGATCCAGAAACCAGACCTGAACAGGTTGGCCTCACCCACCGCATCTATCCACAGTCAGTGTTTCCGTAGGACCACGTTACATCTCTTTGGTTCCGGGTCTGATGGGTCAGTTTCAGGATGGCAATAGCCTTTGACGTGACTCACTGCTCATGCCAGGGAACTGTGCTAGTTCACCGTCTGGAGGGAAAGGAGGGCTTATGCGTATGTGCAAAGCACTTGTATGTATTTTAAACCCGATGTTATAAAATTTTCACACAGTCGCAAAAGCAAATAATACAACGGCCCCCCCTTGCACACATCACCTGGGCGTCAACTGAGGTACATCCAGGATTCTGCTGCTTGTAAGCCTGATGTTAACATTTGTTTTCCTGAGTCCTGTATTTCCTGCAAACTAGTAGTTAGATCTAGAAGCTTTGATTTGGCTGGATTTCCTTCCTCCTTTTCTCTGTCTGCCAAGAACACTTACTTTACAGGTGGTGGTGCTATTTCCACCAGAAGCACATCGTGTTGTGGACATTTTAGATTGCATTTAAAAGTAGGTCGGTATTCTCATGCACATCTGAAACTTGGGGAGACTGACTTGGCCAAGACACACTCACCGGAACTGAAACTGGTTTACTCTGGGTGGTGTCTTAACAGACGTATTGGGAAATCAGATAACACACGAAGAATATAAGAACACTGCTCAGTGATTGGCCTCCTGAAGTAAGAAGATTCCAGAACTGAGTACCAGTCTTACTTCACGACGGCTACCTGCTCACGCAGGGCAGGATGTCAATATTTGATAACATCGTGGGACGGCCTTGAGTAACATGTGATGGGTGTGTGACTAAGAATCGGTACCAGTTCTTTCAAGGAGCCATACGTGGCTTCTTTTCTACAAGAAGAATTGGGAAAGTGTGGCAAGAGTCTCCCGGCTTCAGTAGGTAGACTGAGGCACCTGGGGGACTTAGTCTGTTGAGTTTGGCTCTTGATTTTGGCTCAGTTCATCATCCTGGGGTCATGAAGTTGAGCCCCATGTCAGGCTCTGTGCTGAGTGTGGAGCCTGCTTAAGATTCCCTCTGCCCCCTCCTCAGCTCTCACACCCATGCACGTGGCTTTTCTCTCTCTCTCTCTTTCTCTCTTTCTCTAAAAAAAAAAATGATGATTCTAATCATTACCTTCAGTTCAGGTAAGTAGAGAAGATCAAGGATTGACAGACACTGTGAAAATGTGAGTGGGACCCTGGCAGTGAATGAGAACATATTGCATAATTTAATGGACATGCAGGGGCCAGAGCCGGGATGCCAGCTCACGGCGCCATCATGATAACAATGGACAACCCACACCTTCTTTGTGTTTTCACTTCTACCTGGAAAATTGGGAGACCCCATTCATCCCCAGCGGACACTGCAATTTTCTAGAGCACCGAGGCTTCCTATAGCCTTCAACTTATCCCCTTTTTATTATTATTCTTTCTCTATGTAAGTCCTGTCCCCCCAGTGAAAGAATTCTTTTGAAGTCTGTGCTGAGCTTCACAATAGATACGTGTAGCAGGGGCTTAGCAATCCTCGTTAGTTTACATGAGGTGCGAGTCCCGCATTTGAAGAACGTTGCTGGGGAACTCCACCGCGTGATGCCAAAATACTAAAAAAAAAAAAGAGAGAGAGCACAGCGTCTGGCAGAAAATCCTTTCTGAGTTTCACTCAAGCACAGCGGCCCTCAGTGTCTTAGGACTTGCCAGGTCTTAGGACTTGCCGGGCAATAAAGATAAGTGCTAAGCCTCCTCTTCTTGGAAGGGCTTATCAGGTCTCGGGTTTGGGGAAAAGCCACCGCCCAGGAAGACGCTCTCATTGGCATCTCCACCATGGACTTTACCAGGGGGCCGGGTCCTTGCGGGTTGTGATGTCAGTTCGCCTATTCCCGCGGGGAGGTGCAGTGTTTGGTCATTGAAAAGAGCACGCCCTCCATGGGGCAGGAAGCGTTTGCCCAGCCAGGAGCCAGGGTGCCAGCCGGGGCCCCTCCCCAGGTCCTCTGCACTTGAGATAGCTCGGGGAAACTTTCTCATTATCATTGTGACCTCCAGGGCCCCTCGCTGCTCGTTAATCATTACCCGGGCAGGGCTGTATTCCTCGGGCTCTCTGACCTGTTTTTGCAGCCGGCTGGATTTATTACTGACCAAGGGGCCTTGGCTGGTGTTTGGACGACACGCTGATAGGCGGTCAACTGGCTCCAGTTCAGCCTCTGCTGCCTATGGGAGTTAGGCCTCTCTTGGGAAACTGGGGCATCTGGGTCGTTAGCTCCCCCCCTTCTCGGGCTGCTGAGAGGCCCTGGCACTGAGCACCCCCATGTCCCCTTGGAGAAAGCCCCGAAATGAAATGGGGGCACCAGAGTCTAGGCCTAGAGTGGGAAACCAACTTCAGAGACGGAAGGGTAAAGAGGCCAGGCTGAGTCACGGCTGTGTTTCCCCTTGGGGACCCTTTGCTCAGGGTCCAAACAGCGGCAGGGGCGGGGGGCGGGGAATGGGGGCTGACTGGGATCCTGTTGGGAAATCCTTCCTTCTCCATGGTATCTCCTCCTCTCTCGCTTTCTCTCTGTCCACGTAGGAGCTGAGACAGGCCGGGGCTGTTCAATGCGAATGTTACAAAGGCAAGTTGACTTGCCCCGGAAGCACTTGCTAGCTTTCTTGATGATCACCAGAAAGTCTTAGTAAGTAAATGAAGTTGGGGAGGGTTTCGGGGTCATTTGCCCAGACGACTCCCAGAAGCACGCAGGGTTTACAGGACGGCCACTCTTAGTGTGCCGAGGGAATGTGTCTCTCTGGCCGCTGTCCCTTCTATGCGTCTCATGCACGCCCCTTAGCCACAGGGCCACCACTGCCATGCCCCCCACTTCCCCTCTGTCTGCTTTCCCGTCTCCTCCCCTAATTGGCCACTTCCTAGACACCCCCCTCCCGGCCAGTCTCCTCCAGACTCTCCTCATTCTCAGCCCAAAATGTCCTTCCCCTTGTTGAAAGCGGCACCCAGTGGATCCTTGCCTGCACCCCTTACACACCGTCCCCCCAGCCCTCAGAGCTGGGGTCTGCACGAACTCACATTTTCCTTCATCTGCCTTAACTGGGCTGCCCTCGAGGTTAGTTCATCCAGGCTGGGGCTGGGCACTGTTACCCCCCCCTTTTCTACAGCTCCAGGGAGCACAGGGCTCTTTCCCAAATACAGGGGAGCCCCAGGGGGTCACACTGAGCTCCAAGCAGGCGTCAGAGCCGTATCTGTGTCACTGGGAAGTCAGGTTAGCACTAGGGTTAGAGATGTGCGGAGAAAGAGGAGGTAATGCGTCAGAGTGACCTCTTCCCCCCGCCCCCCACCGGATGCGTTTCAGCTTCTCCCCACCCCCGCCCCCACGTGCAGGAGGCAGAACATGGAGGTGCCACCTCCGAGTGTGGGAATCGGCACCTCTTGGCCACATGCCCACGCCCCCTGCCCTGGGGGGTCATATGCCCATGCCCTATGCCAGCGCCTCCTGCCCTGGGGGGCCACATGCCCATGTCCCCTGCCCTGGGGGCCACATGCCTGTGCCCCCTACCCTGGGGCTTGTTGCATGGGGACAAGAGAGGGGATCAGCGCTGGGCTGGGCAAGAGCGTCCTGGGCGTCCCCTCCTGCTCCCCACCTCTCGTCCCACACCCCACCGATGGCTGCTGTCCTTCTTCATGGGCCCCACTGTGTAAACAGGACCTCAGGTGTGTAGGCACCTGAGGAGACAGCTTCCCAGGGGCCCACTTCCCAGCTTCCCAGGCGGCCTGTCTACTTGGTGTGGCAGCTGCTGTGAGCAGAGAGGAGGCAGGGGACAGGGGTGCGTGCACAGGGGCGGGCGGAGGGACTCGGGGCCCTACCGCCCTGGGCAGCGCCACAGCGGTGGTGACGTTGAACAGGAAACCCCAGGGCCTTGACCCAGCACCGCGAGCCCAAACAATGGCAGTGGGAGCGGCAGAAGCATCTTCCTCCGGGTGGAAGGTATGGTGTTGACTAGACCCACGACCCCTTCCGTCTTCCGCCGCTGAGTTCGCTGAGGGCGCTCTCTAGCTCCCGCACTGCCAGGACACCACTGAGACGCGGTCACCTGTACCCGGCGTGCGGGCTGTCCTGAAGGTGCCTAGTGATCCCTTCCTCCTGGGCCTCATTCCTGAGCTTTGTGAGACAAAGAGAATTTGTCATTACGAATGAAGCCTGCTTCCTCCCTTTTATTACAGAGTTGATAGCATGAGTTTCCTCTGTGATTTCTTTTATTACCCTCAATTTTTATTAATCCGGCGGTTGCCGGTGATAATGATCTCATTAAATAATAAGTGAGCTTTGGCTGAGAGGCCCACTTTGATGAGCTAGATAGCATCTCTCTCCCCCTTGGAGTAGTACAGCTGGGTACGGAGCACGGCGGCATCACCTCGGCTGTTTGCGGGGATGCTCTGTGCCCTCCCGGCAGCGAGTGCAGAGAGGGCCCCCCAGTGACCCAGAAACTCCGCAGCTCAAGGGCTCTGATCCAGACACAGTGGATGGGGTGGCGTCTCCCCCAGACACGCCGTGAGTCCTGTGTTCCCGCGGGGAACCCGAGCACTGGGTTGAGGGACTGTGGAGCCCGCGTGACTAACCGATCTCTCAGGACAGCCCCAGGCGGGCAAACAGCACCCCAGTGCAGGGGCAGGCGCTGTGCTGGGGGAGCCCCAATTTCCCTCGCCTCATCCCATGCCTTGGCTTTTCAGGCCATAGAGTTGTCCTTCCTTCTGCGTCCCTGCCCAGTGGCCACATTCTGTGGCTTGGAGAAGAGACGCCTGCAGAGCGTGGGCTGACTCGGTGCTGGTCTTGCAGGAGCTGCTGGGAATAGAGAGTGCGGGTACGCCCGCCGGGTGCCCTGCGTGGCCTCAGTTTCCCTGTGTTTGTGTCCACCACCGGCTCAGCGGACGGGTTTGCATTGGACGTGTGGCTCCCACGTACGAAGCATGATGGAGAGGCCTTCGTGGCTTTGATTTTGCTGTAGGCAGCTGTCCCTGGGGGTCAGAATGCCACCTCCATGAAGGCCCAGTGACCTGGCTGCTGGGGTTCGTGCTGAACCCCGAAGCGGCCAGGCGGGGCGGCGTCTGGGATGGGTGCCCCGTATGGCCTCTTTTCTTTCTTCTCCCGCCCCTTCCTGTGACCCGCATTGGACTCCAGAGGGAGGCGCCCTTCCTTCAGGAGACTTGCTCCTTTTTCATTTACAGAGAGCGAGGAGGTCCTTTATGGGAACTTGCGAGGGGGGAAGAGTCTTAAATGATCATGCTTTCCATCAGGATTGGCCGATCTCACATTCACTGGGACGTCCAAGGCGTGCGCTTAACCAACGGAGCCACCCAGGCGCCCCTGTATGCGATATTTCAAAGACAGAGTTTCCCAGAAACCCCCCTCCTCCCCAAAACCAAATTTACTCTGGAGTTGGCACCCTTTAAGAAATTGTTATTTCAACCAATTACGTGTCACAGTGGCCAATGTCTTCAGCCGTTCCCGAGGACTGCCCAGCGATATACGCACGACCCCCAACGGCTTCCGTACCCATGTCGTTGTGTGTAACACCTTCTTGCTTTGCTTTTCCATCAGATTCCAAAGCCCTGGCAGCACTTACAGGCATGATTGACAGGAAAGGCGTTAAATTTCTCTTTTTCTTTGATTGTTTGGAGCCAAGGGGCAGGCGGTGGACGGCAGGAAGCTCAACCTGACAGTGTGTCGGGCCCTGTCATGCCGAGGGCACAATGCCAGCCATCCATCCTGTGCCTGACTGGTCGCTCTGAGGTGAGGATCCTGTTGTCTAGGGGGTTGTGCCCCTGCCCAAGGCTCTCAGAAAGGCTCTAGGTGACCCCCATGTCACTGCTTGTCAAGCCACAATTGTAAAGCGGGGGCTTCTCCAAGGAGACAGTTTTCTAAGACGTGATGACCAAGTGCATGGTTTTCAGGGGTCTGGCTTTGACCCTGACTGCACAACCTCCAAGGAAGACCAGAGGACAAGAAACGAGGAAGAGGAGGAAAAAGAGAGGAAAGTGGAGGAGGAAGTGCTGGGGAAAGGACGGCTGGATCTACCCAAGGAGCCAAAGGCATCCTCCTCTCCAGCCTCCTACGGCCCTTGGGCTCTCTGCTGCCCCCTGCTGGTCGCAGTCTCGGGGCGGCTGGCGGCTGCTCCAGGAGGAGCCTTAGCCCCTGATCTCTCCAGGGTGCATCAAAGGGCCCCCTCCCCTCTCCTGTGGCTCTCATTGCCTGCACCCCAATCCTAGCACGCTGCGCTTGGCTTCCAGCCATCTGCCTGGCTTTCCTTTCTTTGGCTTCTCACTCTTTGTGTATTGCTTCTAAGAAAACAGACTCTAAACGGTTGCTTTCCAGCCGTGTGTTTCCAGTTTGTGCCGGGAACAGGCATCCCCCTTCCCCCCAGGAAGCACGTGTGGGGCTGTGCGTGGAGCTGCTGACGAGTTGATGGGGTTCAGCTCTCAGCCACTGCCCCTCAATCTTCAAGGGGCCCTTTCTTTTCTGCAGCACGAAGCCACCACACTCGATCCGGATGCCCTGTCTTCCCGCAGTCAGAGGATGTGCCCCGTGTCTGGGGGCCGCTCCCACCCACCGCTGGAGAACCGAGGCCTGAGGGAGCAGAGCCTTCCGGGCCAGGCCGCCCTCCAAGACCTCACTTCTGGCCCCATGTGGAGGAGTGGGAAGGAAAGATCCAGGGGACACCAAGTTTCCGCACCTGCCTCGAGAGGGGCGCTCACAGGTTACGAATTAACCGGGGACCGGGCCGTGCGGCCTGCCGAGGGCCGCGATCCGGCGTGTTTATAGCCAGCTGCCCTGCTACCTCCCCTGCCAAAAATGCGCCCCCCCCTTCATGTCAGCCTTGTCGCAAAGCTGAAATGACAGGTGGGCAAACAGCCGGGCGACGAGCGAGGAAAATCCCTGCGCGCAGCCGGCCCACAAAGCTCCCCTTCGCCTGACCTGAGCGGCCTTATCGCCTGGGAACCATCTCTGCCGATAGTGGGGCCCGCCTTGGGTGGGCTGTGGGGATGCGAGCCCGGGGGCCGGGAGGGGCAGAGGAGGAGGTGCAGGGGCGGGAGGCAGCAGGGAAGGAGAAACACGCGTCATCTCCACGGAGACGGACCTTTTGAGGTTCTTGCGCTAGATGTTGGGAGGCGATGGAGGAACAGCTGTCTTTAAGGGTGAGGGCAGGTGACAAGGGTCTTGTAGCCGCTTGGGCCATGGCCATGAACACGGACCTTGGGGGCGCCTGAGTCCCAGTGCAGTCAGAGCATGGCTCTGAAAGGGCCCGGGCAAGTGAGGACCTGGAATACCCCCTAGCCCGCGTGGATCTCAGAATCCTGGGCTGTGAGATGAGAGAGGAGCACATTAAGCTCTTAAGTAAAACCCCAGTAATCCACGGCAAGTTCAGAGAACCCAGAAGACCCCCGCCCCTTGGTTCCCAGGCCATATGTATGCACGTAAACTAGAGATTGAGACACATCCACACCCCTCCATTTCTCTCTCCATCTTTCCCTGCCTTCCTTCTCTCCTCCTTTCCACAAGTATTGATTAAGCACTAACTGTGTGCAGGGCCCCAAGCGAGTGGCCAGGAATATGAAGGGAAGTAAGCGTGGTCCCCTCTCTGGGTGGTTCCCAGGAAGGTTGGGGAGAGATAGGCATGCAGGGCACCTCGATCCCACATGGAGCCCGTGGGATTTGGGGAAGGCACCCCTCTGGGCAGACACAGCCCTGCCCCCGGCCACTGAGCTGTGCAGGGAGGCCAGGGCAACCCCTTGGGACACAGGGGAAGAGCACACTGTCCCCACACATGGATGGTGACAGCCTGCTATGTCTGAGAGTGCCAGGACCCAACACTCAAACTTTTTTTTAATTGTGATAAACCGCACATAATCTAACATTTCCCACCTTACTCATTTTTAAGGGTACAGTTCAGTAGGGTGAAGTATATTCATACTGTTGTGCAACCAATTTCCAGAACTCTCCATTTTGCAAAAGCCATTGAGAAATAGGTCCCCATTTCCCTGCCTACCAAACCCCTGGCAGCCACCATTTTCCTTTCTGTCTCTATGAATTTGACTACTATAGGGACCTCTTATCTGTGGAATCATACAGTGTTTGTCTTTTTGTGACTGGCTTATTCCACTCAGCATAATGTCCTTGCGCTTCATTCATGCTGGAGCCTATTTCAGAATGGCCTCTGTTTTTAAGGCTGAATAATACTCCATTGTACGGATATTACCACTTTGGCTCATCCGTTTATCTGTCAATGGATATTTAGGTCGCTTTTAACTTTCCACTATTGTGAACAATGCTACTATGAACGCAGGTGTACAAATATCCAACGTCCCAACTTAAAATTTTTTTAATGTTTATTTATTTTTAATTGAGAGAGGGTGGGGAGGGACAGAGAGAGAGGGAGACACAGAATCTGAAGCAGGCTCCAGGCTCTGAGCTGTCAGCACAGAGCCCGAGGTGGGCCTCCAACTCACAGAACACAAGATCACAACCTGAATTGAAGTTCCTGCTTAACCAACCGAGCCAACCAGACACCATACCAACATCCCAACTTTTAAGCCATTTGGTGCAACGTTTGCCAGAGTGGTGGACTCCCACACTGGTGTGGAAGGGACACAAGGGGTGCCAGGGTCCTTGGGTGACACCTGGGGGCTGGGTAATGAGCCCCAGAGTGGGGTGACTGGTTGAAGATGGGAAACCACATGGGATGAATGGCAGCCGGCCCTCCGGTGTCCCCAGCCCATCCACACAGAGGAACATACCATCACATCATGGAAGTTTTGCCCACCTTGGCCTTGGCCTGGGGTTCTCAGGCTGGGGTCTTTGTTACTTTAACTGAGGCATCCCCGTGTTCTGGTTTCCCCAGAAGAGCCCCGGCTCACCCTGTCGTACCTACTCTCATCATGGTCCCTGCCTCTGAACTCCCCCTTGCTCAGTCCCTTCTCAGTGCCTCTCATTCGGGCACATCCAAGCAGGCCCAGGCCTGGGAACCTCAGAAACGAGATTCATGCCCTGGTTCCCCACCCTGGCTCCTGGTTCCCGACCACCCATGTTCTGGAACCCTACACACTGCTGGACCTCTGTGGCCTCACCTGTAAAAGGGAGGGGACTACCCTCACTTTCCGTGTTTCTTGTGATCCTTAAATGGACAATACTATAAGACAGAGAGTTGCCATTTTTGAGGCATCTAGGTGGGAGATGAAGGAGTGGGTAAGAAGCAGCAGGAGAGGCTCGACATGCCAACCTTCAGGGCAAAACCCGGTGTCACATGACATATTTTGGGGACATGAAAAATGTATGAAAATCGTAAGCTATTTATTTTGAGCTCCAATAAGCAAACATACTGGCAAAACTATAACAATGATGGCCAACCGCCGTTGAGTGTTTCTAAGTATCTACCAGCACTGTTTCATCTGCTCCGCACATCTATTCTTACAACCCAGTGAGAACTGTGGTACTCTCATCCTGATTTTATATTTGAGAAAATGAACGTAGGTGCCGGGTTCGGTGCTCAGGGTCACAGGGGTAGTAACTGTGAGAGGCAGTCAGGGAGTGTGGGCAGGTGACAGATCATGTGCCCTTGACCATCACACTCTCCTGCCTCAGGACTTGCCCTTGACCATCACACTTCCTTGCCTTGGGACTTGAGGAAAATGCCGGGGCAGCCCCTGTCCTTAGGGTACCTGTGCATTTGCTCTGCAGGGCGGCCTCCTCCTTACCTCCCTCCCCACCACAGCCGTCCGTAAGAGGCCAGGCCCCTCCTCTCCCCAAGATGGGGGCTCACGGCGTTGGAGTTCTTGGGCCTGGAGATGGCAGCCGACAGAAGGACACATCTGATGGGGCTTCATGAAAGACCGCTGCTTACTTGGGCAGAACTCTCTGTGACTGTCCAGCTCTGGTGCCTTGTTCCAGAAGCATTTGGAGACACTTCAGATATGAACCTAAACAGAACTGTAGAATGATCAGTTCGTCTCTGCCTACCTTGATGGGTTTTGGCCAAACCACTATTGACCAATGGTGATGACTAGCACTCTGGGATGTCTTAGATGCTGCCACCTGTATACCGTTGGTCCTCAGTTACAGAGGAGCCTTGTCTCTACTTCTTCCACTAGTCCTGGTACCCTCAGCCCCGGTGATAGGGATACTGAAGCCTCCCAGAGCCCACCTGCCCCTGGAGCCCACCTGCTGGGCATTGCTCTAGGCGGCTTCAATAGGCACAGACACTGATCCTGGGGGTGAGAGGGGGCTCTGGGTCTGGATCCTCTAGCACTATGCCCTGGGCCACCATTAACATCAGCTCCAGGCTCCCAGAGATGGGGCGAGTGTTTGACAAGGTTGGTCAAGGTGACCTCCACCCTCCCGACCATAGAAAAATGAAATGGAAAGCACATAGAGAACACACAGAACACTCACACCACGCAAGGGCCCACGAGCAAGGTTGTGTAAGAATTTACTTTACCTTAAGCCACGAAGCAAGCATGGAGAATGAGCTGAGCTTTCCAAAAGGTGGCTGCTGGGGAGGTGGCCAAAAGGGGAAGTCTCTCCCAGCTTGGGGATCCATGCTTCTCAGTGAGGCACTGTTTAGCCTGGCAGGGTTTATAGAGCAGCCACACACACCCCGCCCCCCAATTCCTCCGTCTCCTTTCTCTTCATTTCATCATGGTTCATGGGGGAGAAAAATGGAAAGGCCTGGAAAATTTTTTAAGTTATTTATTTATTTATTTATTTTTGAGAGAGGGAAAGAGAGAGACAGCAAGCGAGAGAACCCCAAGCAGGCTCCCCACTATCAGCACAGAGCTGGACGTGGGGCTGGAACTCATGAACCGTGAGCTCATGACCTGAGCCAAAACCAAGAGTCGGATGCTCAACCGACTGAGATACTCAGGTGCCCCTGGACATTATTTTTAATCCAACCAATTTAATTGTCCTTGGGCTGTCACTTGTATCATCTGGAATGCAAGGCACTAGGTAGACAAAGGTGTCCAGTGGTATGCAGGCTTGCTCCTGTTTCTCTCTCTCTCTCTCTCTCTCAGCTCAAGTATGCTCTTTACCTCTCCTTGAGAGTCAGTCCCATGACTCAGTCTTTCTTTCACTCAATAAATACTTATAGTGCATTTCCTCCTCCTATCTTATGGAACAAACAACGTTCATTCCCTGCCCCGAAGCAAATTAGCGTTCCCCTGAAGGAGTTTCCAGCCACACTTCGTGCATTTCCCTCTCTTTCTCAGGCTCTCTTTATTTCTTGATTCTTTGAAGACCTCTGGCTTAAGCAACTCAGCTCATCTGACACTTGCCCAAGAAAATCAACAAAGAAAATTCATGGAGAGTAGGAGACGAGTTAGGGCTCTGTCTACTGCTAAACTCAGAGAGCTCAATTAATTTCCCCAGAAATTAAAGCAGAGGTTAAAATAAATATTTCCAAAGTCCTGTTCTATGATGTGCTACTAAAAAGCTACTCCTTCCTCTCTTTTCCTAAACTCAGTTATAGAATATTAGTTTACTTTGTGGCATCAAATGACTATTTCTCTGTGACTGAACTTTTATCAGCACTCTGGCCCCGGCCTTTGCCTTTCCTGGCCCCTCGGTGCCCGCCCATATCAGTGCAGAGAATTTTGGGCAGGGGAAGGGAGGTGGCTTCTGAATATGGGTAAGACTCCAAACAAATTCTGCTAATCTCAGGGTTTGGTGAAACTCTTTACTCAGAAACTTTACAGCCAGTGGGAATTGATGGCTTGTGTTTGCTCTTCAAATAAAGGAACCCTGGAGGTAGAGAGGGCATTTTCAGTGGAGCTGCTGACTTTTGAAATCTTGAGCCCTCTTCCTTATCAGGCCTGTTTATTACAGGTTTCATAAATGTTTTATGAGGGAATGGTGAGGCCCTGCTGACGAGGGGTGGCTCCAACTTTCCACATTGTTGACAAGATCAAAGGACAGATTTACCACCTCATAAGATGAGGTGGATAAGATAGGGCGGAATCCCGATTTGACTTCTTGCCTCCATGCACATGGGCAAACAAAATGGGCTTGATCTGATGCCATTTTCTTCCCTGGTCTGGCGTCTTCCATACCATTTGTAGAGCTATCTGCACCTCCCCAGGCAATTCCTACCCCTGGAAGCCAACTACTATTGCTTTTTAACAATTTCAGAATTTAAAAAATGTATATTCTATTTTGGGGGTGGAACCAAAAAAATGTATATTTTAAAAATTGAAATTACCCGAGCGCTTCAACCTTCACTCTATTCATCTGAGTGATACTAACTTTGAACTAGGTACAGTGGAAAAGAAGAAAAACTGGGTGCACAAAAATAATTTATAGTCAAATAAATCATTGCTACAACATTTATATTTTCAGGCAGAGGAATTGTATTGACTTTATTTCCAGCCATTGTTGACATTGTACTATAATTGCCTTGACAATCTTTGAGAATGTTCTTTGAATATCTGTCATTAATACTGGAAATTGGACACTTGTTTTAACACTAGAAAATTATTTTTTTTTTTTTTTGAGACAGAGGGAAGAGTTCTTTCTTTAGTGAAAAGTTTCTCTGATTTTCCAGAAATACCCACGCTACTCACCTTCCCTGTAACTCACCTGGCCCTTCTGATCCTTGCCACCCCACTGGGGTCGGGCCAGAGGGATCGGCTCTGAGGACTCTGCCTCTTGCAATACTGACTCTGAGAATGGTAGGTATGTACTGGCAATGGTAGGCGCACATCCAGACAATTCATTGCAGCCGTTGAATCCATTATAGTTGTCACCAATGACACATTAAGGGGCTACTTCCTAATCTACATTGTTCTGGAAAGGTTCTACAGCAGATCCCGAGAAAACTTGCCACGATAGAACTGCTTACCTTCACTTTGTGTTTCCTCCACTCTCCACTCCCTTCTCCCTTTCCTGAGGATCTCCTCTTTCCCGGAGTCCCCTGATTTTTCTCTGCTGGGATGCCCACCCTCGCCATGTCTCCACCACTCACCCACTCCTCCCACATAAGTCTGCCTTCCTTCAGGGAGGCTCTCATCATTTATCTGCTCTTTCAAGTGCATATGCCATGTGTCATGAGGCCTCTTTAATTCCCCTGAAGGTGAGAATGCCTCACAGGTCTAATTTATTAGAGCTACGCCCTTGCCTCAAATTTGTAAATTTGCAGAGTATCGAAAAGTAACGGTGGTATTTCCACCTAGGCTGGTATCTAGTTATGCTCTTGGTTCAGATTTGGCAAAAACAGAGCTTTGAAAAGTATTGTAGCTGGGCGCCTAGGTGTCTGAGTCAGTTAAGCATCCAACTTCGGCTCAGGTCATGATCTCATGGTTTGTGGGTTCAAGCCCCGTGTCGGGCTCCGTGCTGACAGCTCAGAGCCTGGAACCTTTTTCAGATTCTGTGTCTCCCTTTCTCTCTGACCCTCCCCTGCTCATGCTCTCTCTCTCTCGGAAATAAATAAAACATTAAAAAAATTACAATAAAGCATATTGTGTCTATGCTTTGAGTAGGAAGCCCATGTTGGCCAAGGAATGGCTCTGACCTCTCCCTGATGGCTTCATATGCCAGCCTGGCCCTGGGTTCCTGCAACCCACAAGCCCAGTTGGCCACTCTGACCCCATGTCCATTTTCCCAGCTGCACGGGCCCTCCCACACAACTCCATGAGCCGCATTGCGTGGCTGAGGGCCTGGGCACTGGATCTGGTCACCTCTGTCCTTTATTAGCTCCATGACCTTGAGCAAGTCCCTCAGACTCTCCTAGCCTCTGTCTCAGTAGTACAACGGGGACAAGAATGAGACCTTCCTCGTGGGGCTTGGGGGATTATCTAAAGAGGTTAATTAATACATACGAAATGCTTAGCCCGGTGCCTGGCCCATGGTGAGGAACAGATAGAGTTGTTATTGTTGTCATAGTTACAGCACTCTACACTTTACAAAGAGTTTCCATGTGTCCTACATGTTCATGTGATTTTCATAAGGACTCTTGGCGGGATCAATTCCACCATGCAAATCAGAAGACAGTGACTCAGAGAAGTGCTGATTCCTGTGGACTCCAAGTCTGAGCTATCTCTGATTCACAAGGATAGTTCTTATTTGGGTTGACAGAGTCCCCTGTTTGAAAGTATTAGGGTTCACGGTTACCAAAGTGTTTTGTGCCCACAACGGAACTGAGTGTTTGCAGGAGTCGGTGACAGTGGGTGTTGTTGCCTTAGGGGCCAGTATGTGGCTGCGGGGGGTGGGGAGGGGGGAGAGGGGAGGGGCATGTCCTCTGTGGGCCAGGTGGTGGGATTGCTGTGTGCTGTGTCCTTCCCTATCCCTCCGTCCCTGCCTTCCCGGGGCCACAATTCCCTATTCAGATCATGAGGCAGGCAGAGAAGTAGAACCAGGAAACAGGCGGCCTTGGGTGGGGGTGGGGGGAAGGCAGATGTGGAGTTAGAACTCCAAGCCAGACTTTCTACACTGGGAAACCCCATGTCTACGGTCTAGAGCCAGCACTTCCATTGGGGCTGAGCTCTGGCCCGGGCCGTGACGACCAGAGTTATACATGGGCACGGGGCTGAAATCTTTGAGAAAAGAAGGGTGCCTTCTTCTAAAGAGACAAAAGCATGATGTGGGCTCAAGGCAGCCTGCCTGCAGGTTGAGGCAGTGCAAGATGAATCAGTCCCTGGGAGCCCCAGAGTGACGGAGGGCCCGGGGGGGTGGGAGTTCTAGGGGCTGAGAGGCGGGCACAGGCTATCTCCCCTTGTGGCCCAGAATCAGCGACGTTCTCTGATGACGTCCCCATGTCCCACAGGGATCCTGTTTTGAAATAGGTGCCAGGCTTTCTTGGAATGCCCGATGGCCATAGTTCCAAGCAATCTGGGTCAGCAAGTACCAAAGGTGTTGACGCCGTGTTCTACGTAGAGGGAACCCGAGTTGACCACCACTCAAGGGCCTTAGGGAAGCCCGCTCAGCCTCACAGCACAAGGAAGCGGATTAGAAAGAAACAGAGCCACTTCTGTGAGCACAGTGGTTCTGGTGGGGGTGCCAGGCTCAGACGCACACTGGTGGCCGTAGATCCTTCACCGCGGCCGCACAGTTGGCCAGAGACGTTCCAGAAGGCAGTTTTTAGGGGACGATGGTCTGGGCTGCACTGTCCTTCTCTTGTCTGAAAAGTGTCAAGCCCGCAAAGGCAGGAATCGTTCATCTGCAGGAAACTGGTGAGCTGAGCAGCACAGGGCGTGGGCAGCATGGTTTCCTTTGGCGGAGTGGCTGCCAGAGGCTCCCCAGCCCTGCCTCGCTCGGCCCCAGGCAGACGGGCCCCAGGCACGCGCCGTGGCTGCCGATGGGCCGAGAATGCCCCACCTGGGCCCTGTGGCCCCTGCTTTTTATGGTCAAGTCCGTGGAAGAGGCTGGGCCTGGGCTTGGGGCTGGGCTGGGGGTGTCGAACAAGGCAAAGGAGGCAGCTTTTATTATCTGGGCAATTGTTTCCGAAACACTATCAACTCAGATTATTGGCCACAAATTTTCATCTGAAATCAGAGAGTAATAGGCTTTTACAGTGCAGTAAAAAGCATATTAGCTGGTTCTGGGGTGTCTCACCTCCCATTTACTCCGCCGTTTTATCAATATCGCCATAACTTGACACTTCTGGATAGAGGACGATTGTAAAGTGTCCATAGATCCCGTAAGCCACACCGAATAGAGATTAGTATTACCACTAAGTTTAAACCCTAGTAAAAGATAATTAAATTGATGGATGTGGCTGTAAATCTCCCTTTTATCAAGGGCTCGCTCTCATGCGGGCGGTCTCGAGCCTTATTATTTTACAGCATTATTAATACGCTGGTGGAATGAGAGCCGCAAGTGGATGGCGTTGTCTGCTGAGTGAGGAGATAGCACGACGTCTAAAATATACCCCCTGAATCTCTGCGAGCCGTCGTCCCCTCCTTTGCCTTCTAGGCTGCCAGGGCACGGCTGTGACTCACGTCTCTGGCCCAGGAGCACGTGCAAGTCCATCCCTCCAGCCCATCGTCCTGGCTGGCCCTCCAGCTCTTTAGTGATGAGCCCTGGGTGCTTTCAAACCATTTCTGGGGCTCTGGAATGCAACACTTTCCAAGGAGCTCCCACGGGGGCTCTGTTTTCTGCAGAGACTGTCTTACGGGACCCAGTAATGCTGTTCCTGGGGAGGAATAAAGTGCCAACCTGTGACTCAGGGGAGCCAGCGCATGCACACATATGCTCCTAACAGGTGCCTTGCTGGAAGCGTAAGTCCCTGGATGTAGCCTGTATTTGAGAGGCTCGATCCCAGCAAGGGGTTTCCCTTCGCGGAACGAGGCAGGAGACGTCTTTTCTGCCTTTGACAAGGGTGAGGGCGGCATAAGGCCTGGGCACAGGGGGGTGGCATTGGGGCCGCTGTGGAGCCACGGGGAGAACCCCCCCCCCCGAGGATGTGCCCCTGGGGTTGCCATGCTAATAAGAACAGGACCCTTCCCACGTGTCCACCAGCTAATCCGAGTCTCAGTCAATGGCAAATTGAGAGCCAAGGCCTGGGCCCGGCCTGGGGGCCTGGGGTCCACTCTGGGCAGGGCCAGAGCCCCCAGACATAGACTCCAGGAGCCTGCCGGAAACTGGTCCGGCCTCCCTCTGGTCCCTTCCCTCTGGGGCCACTCAGATGAAGTGACATCTGCTTCTTGCCACCAAGCCATTTCTCTTCTAAGGCAGTGCTGGCAACCAGATGTGACTGTGCTCGGGAAGAACAGCTAGCAGCAGGGGTGGGCTCTGTGACTCTGACCTTGCCCTGGCCTGCCTCAGGTCTAGCTGCTCCCCTTAGGGCCCCAGGTACGTCCCCCCCAGAGTCAGGTGGTGGTCTCTTCAGGCATTAATCCTTCTGGACCCCTCAGAGGCCCAACCTGCCTAAAGAAGGGACTTACTTAGATGTTTCCAATGTCTTTTGAGCCAGCACCCTGTTATTTATGGAAGAGACCCTGGGAGCCAGTACTCTTCTGCGTACCTGCCCCTGACCTTGGCAGCGACCCTGAATCGAGCCTGTGGGTAACCGGGCTTGGGGCCCTCTGACTGCCTTTCCTGACAAGGCCAAGTTCCCGGGCCCCTGGGCGAGCCTCGATCTTTGGCTGGCCTTGACTGCACAAACGGGAACGTGAACAAGGAAATAGTCCCACAGAAGAGTCATCTGGGAGAGACTGGATTTGCCCACAGCAGATAAACATGGTTTTTTTTCCCCCTTTTTATTGCCTAAAGCTAAGCGATATGGACCTTGGTTGGAATTAGCAGGCTGAAAGTTCAAGAGATAAGCAGCTTCTCCTGGCGTGAGCGATCAGCAGGCCCTCAGTGGGGTCTTGTTTTGGGAGGCCTCACCTTTTGAACTCGGGGCCTGACTCCCCTTTGCTGTTTCACAATCCGCAGCGGCAGGGAGTGTGAGCAGAGAGGGCACGCCGGGTCCTGTCGCTGGGCCCCACCTCAGGGTACAATGTTGGGGTGATTTTGTCCCCGAGTTCAAGACGGGCTGGGCCACCCCAGAGGGTGGCGCCAAGGACTGAGGGTCCCCCAAGGCTCTAGAGGCTTCCCCAGGTCCAAGGCCTGCCTGCCGGGAGCTCAGAGCCCAAAGCAGAACTTAACAGCAAGCCCATAAATCCTGCCTGTGTTTATGGCGCTTCCGGAGAACAGTGGTCTCAGTTTGGGCGAAGTCGTTTTGAACACGTGTGATTTCTTGCTGTGCTTGTTAACATGCTGTCTCCTGGGGCCCCTCCCTGGGCCCGCCTCACAGAGACCTGGGTCCACCCAACCTGGGGAACTTGACCCTGTAGTGTGAAAACCAGGAACCATATCCTCAGACGTGAAGGCTGGTGTGGCCAAGAGAGCTTTATGTCTGTAAACAAACAGGTGGCTGTACTTGACAAAGGAATGGTCAGGGGCTAAGGAATGAACCACGGGGCTGTGCGCTCCCCTGCTTTGGATGTTTGCGTGTTTTGCTCTGACAGTCACATGACAGTGAAAATGAGTGTGTAGAAATATACACACGGCATGAAGTGCATACCGATCGGTGCACAGAGGACCTGGCCCGGGAGGGAGCACTGAGATCCGCAAGCTGGGAGCCAGTAAAAAGACTCTGGTGCCATCAGCACAAAGGAGGCCATTCTTGAAAGGTTGTAATAGAAATTATTTCTCTGGTTCAGAGTCTACTCATCCACCCCCGCATTCTATAGGTGTTTACTAAACGCTTATGTGCCAAGGATATAACTGAGCAAGACCCTGCCCTTGGTCGTCCAGAGCTCCCAGGAGAGCGAGGAGACAGCCAGGTGAACACCACATGCTGAATGGTGGGGGGGAGGGACACAGATGCCATGGGGTCCTAGGCCAGCCTCCACTCTTCCAGTCTTGCTGTGTGTGTGTGTGTGTGTGTGTGTGTGCGTGTGTGCGCGTGCGCGCATGTGCGTATGTGGCATGGATGCATGGACCCATCAGATTTGTTTCCGCACCCGAGCTCCCAGCCTCCTGCCCTGGACAAATGATGACTTTTAAGAATCAAGCATTTGACTAATGTTTTTTTTTTCTCTCGCAGGTTATTTTCCAATTAAATGAATATGTGCTTCATTTGAAATTTCATTCTCTGAGTCACCTGTCATCCCTTTGTGGAGGGGAGAGAGGTGTGGAGGGAGGGGAGAAAGATAGAACAAAGAGAACAACAAAAAAGGAAAACAATGACAGCAATGAACGGGCCCCTGGGCCCCTCGGGTGCTGTGACCCAAGCAAAGCCCTCAAAGGCAGGCGCTGGGGCTGACTCCTAGAATGCTCTCGGTGCTGAAGCTAATAAACCGACTATCTTGAAGAGTAAACACCATGCTGTTTTGCCAACTATTAGATTTTTACTACTCACCAATAAAGTGAGCGCATTATTCATTTCAAATAATATGCCACTCATTGTTTCCTAAAGATTAGCAATTGAAAGGGATGTCAACAATTTTCACTCTTTAAATTAAGTATAATAGGCTTTTATAGCGCAGTATAAAGATATCGAAGGGAAAGGCTGTGATTGCAAGCCTGATTTTCCCTTTATCTATCAACACAGCCCCAATTTGACACTTGGGAGCAGAGGATGCTTGTAAAGATCCCGCAGACCCCATAAAGCTGGTGACACTTGGATTAATCTTGCGGCTCACTTTGGGCACCGTAAAGTGATAATTTAATTAACTAATGGGGCTGTAAGCATGAGGGTTTATCTAATGAGCTCTCTTCTCCTGCTCCTCCTGGTGATTCCAGCGCTGGGTGTTTACATACTAGCAGTAGCCTGGGCCCGGGCGCTGGGAGAGGAGCATCTTGTACCGATGTGTTCTGCGGTCCCCCTCGGCCCCCGCCCCCCACACCCCTGTGGCTTCTGTTCGCTGTGTTTCTGCGGAGCTGTGATATCATGGCTGCTCCCAGACAAAAGCACGAGTGTATCAGAGCTCGTTTTGAATAGTTTCATAGTTTCTCCATGGCATAAATGCATATATGGCAATACTGTAGATGCCCGCTGGTACTGTGTCGGTGTGTACATGCGCCTGTGTGCGTGTATATGGGTGTGCATATATGTGCAGGTGTGCGTGATATGTGGATCTGGGAGGAAACTTTGGACTCTGCCTCTCGGCCTCACCTCCGACCCGGTTCATGTGGCAGAGGGACATGCCCGGAGGTGAGGCCACCAGAAGGCTCCCGGGACAGCCCTGCCACCCTTGAATTATGAGACATTTCTTTCTGGGCGGTCCCCTCGCCGTCCCACCGTTCTGCGGCCGAGCCCACCTGCCCCGGAAGGATTCCTCACCCAGCTCCGAGTCCGTTGGTGCCCGGGCTCTACTCCGGGGTCATTGCAATCCCAGCCGCGATGGCTGGTTTCCATCCACAGGAGGCCTTGCAGACGGGCTCACTTCCAGCTCTCAGTCCTCAGGGAAGCTTTCACCGCCTTTGGTCTCAAGGCCACTATCCAAATTTTGGTGACTCCTTGTATTTGCCCAGAGCAGCTCTCAGCCCCGGAATCCTAGCTGCTGAGCAACGGGGAGGCCCCGGGAGCAGAGCCCGAGCCGGCCAGCAGAGGGCGGTACGGAGTCGTTAGGAGCGGTCCCTTCTCTGTTTCACCCAGCCAAGGACCACCCCATCCGAGGACTTCCCAAAGCATCGAGTTCCTAGGGGAGCTTTAACACTGATGCCTGGGTTCTACCCCAGAAACAGGATTTCTCTTGTTTTGGTAATTTCTTCTTGAAAATTTGTAAGAGTTACCTTTTAAACCCTGGTGGTGAAATATAGACAAGGTAAAATTTACATTTCAACCATTTTTACTTGTACAGTTCTGTTGCATTACGGATACTCACACGGTTGGGCGATCGTCCCCATCATCCATTTCTTGAATTCTTCTGACCTTGGGAAGCTGGATCTCTGTCTC
The DNA here is from genome assembly GCA_017311185.1 of Proteles cristata cristata. Classification (NCBI taxonomy): domain Eukaryota; kingdom Metazoa; phylum Chordata; class Mammalia; order Carnivora; family Hyaenidae; genus Proteles; species Proteles cristata. The sequence goes on from JAESUZ010004066.1 coordinate 1,633,725, forward strand.
TGTTAAGCACTAACCCTCCTGTTTCCCTGGCCCTTCTACTCTCTGTCGTTGTGAACTTGACCACTCCAGGTACCTTGTAAGAGTGCAGTCACACCGTGTTGGTGCTTTTCTGCCTGGCTTATTTCGCTTCACATCACGTCTTCAAGGTGGATCTACATAGCACGTGTCAGAATTTCCTTCCACTTTAAGGCTGAATTGTATTGCAGTGTGTCTCTATCACCTTTGTTTATCCATTTATCTGTTGATAGACATTTGGGTTTTTCCATCTTTCGGCTGTTAAAAAATAATTCTGCAGTGAAGATGAGGGCACACCTATCTCTTTGACTCCCTACTTTCATTCTTATGTGTATATATCTTGAGATGGAATTGGCGGACCGTATGGAAATTCTGTGTTTAACCTAGGTGGACCCGCCATATTGTTTTTCACGGCAGCTCTACTATTTTGCATTCCCACCAGCGATGCTGGAGGAGCCCAGTTGATCTACTTCTCTTGCCAACACTTGTTATTTTCTGTTTATTTGTTTAATAATAATCATCATCCTAACAGACGTGAGGCAATGTCTCATTATGATTTGCCTCGGGAATGCAAAATCATAAAAATTTCCCGAGAGGTTGTAGTGAGCATCTGCAGTGAGAGCCACTGAGTAAATGCCCATTATTTATTGAGCACATATTATCTGCCAGGCACCGTTTGGAGTCCCCACTTATTTCCCAGGACAACTCGGTGAGATAAGAGGCTCTCTTTCCACCCATCAGCAAAGACCACCCGGCTAGGAAGTGGTGGGCTGAAATTCAATTCCCGATCTTCTTGGTCCCCAGAGCTTCTGCCTCTCACCACGTTGCTGTTTAGCCCTTGGCTAAATGACCTCATTTACGGGTCCTTAATCTTTGGAAACAGAAAGTGCCAAGGGACACCAGGGTAGTTCCAATTTGCATGGGGTCAAAACCATCCAAAACCAACTATCGGAATGAAATCTTAGTTTTATTCTTATAGGGAACTTTTTTTTTCATAACCCCCCCATTTTTTTTAAAGTAAGGAGGTTTAATAAAGGAAAGCATTTAATTTTAAGTAATCATAGTTCTTTCTCTCTTAACTAATAGTTTAATAGTCATTTTAAACTCATTTATTCAAGGGGCAGTCGGGTGGCTCAGTCAGTTAAGTGGCTGACTTTGGCTCAGGTCGTGGTCTCCAGGTTCTTGGGTTCGAGCCCCGCGTCGGGCTCTGTGCTGACCGCTCACAGCCTGGAGCTGCTTCCGATTCTGTGTCTTTCTCTCTCTGTCCCTGTCCCGCTCCTTCTCTGTCTTTGTCTCAAAAATAAATAAACATGAAAAACCCCTCATTTACTCAAATAATACTCAGGCTTATGTGTTCTCAGAGGGGCAGAAAACTAGAATTCATTCCCTGTGTGTCTCCCGTACTTAACGAAGAGCCTAGAGCAGGGCCGCGCGTTGGAATCAGAGTGTAACAATACTACCATCTTGTGGGCAATTAAAATGTGGCTGTTCACACGACGGCAACTTAACCGTCATGCGAGAAGACAAATTCTATGCACAGGATTGGCGACACCCATTTCTAGTCAAGGGGGTGGTGTAGGCGGTGTGTGTAAAAAGTCATGCTCTGTCGGAAGTAATTCATAGGGTCGAGGGCCAAGGTCAGAATCATGCCCTCGAGTGGCAGAGGCAATGGCAGATTCAGTTCTTGCTCACTTTGTGCCTCGCAGACTCTACTGCCCAGAGGGGGAGCTGTGGCTGGAGCCGCTGGGGCACCGGGAGGAGGGAGGAAGGCTCACTCCCCAGCAGCCAGGCTGCTACCCCACAGAGATGAGAAGGGCAAATCCGAGGCCGGGATGCCCGTCCCAATTGTCTTTAGTTTTAGAAGGTCTAGAATGGACAAAATTCCCCTCGCCCCCCACCCCCCGTCCCCTCCTTCTTCTTCATGACTGCTTTATTGAAATAAAATTCATATACGATACAATTCACATATTCCAAGTGTACAAATCAGCGGTTTCTCGTATATTCAGAGTTGGGCACCATCTCCACACTTTCGTCACCCCAAACATAAATACACACCCTTTAGCCATTGTCTCTCCCTCTTCCCGTCTCTCTCAGGCCCTGCCAACCACTAGTCAGCTTTCCTTTTATTTTTTTGTAAGAAAAAAATGCGGTTGTCTACAAATTACTTTGATCTTTTTAAAATTGAGATCTCAGTGGACGTCTTACGCTGTATTAGTTGCCGGTGATGAGAGTGGAGACCCTTGTTTTTCTCCTGATCTTAGAGGAAAAGCTTTCAACCCTTCACTGTGGGGTGTGGTGTCAGCTGTGGGGTTGTTGTGTATGGGCTTCACTGTATTGAGCTATGTTTCCTCAAACACCCGGAGGTTTGTTGAGGTTTTTATTACGAAAGGATGTCGTATCTTGTCAAATGCTTTTTCTGCAACTATTGATATGATCATATGATTTTTATCTTCATTCTATTCTGTGGTCTATCACATTTGCCTATTTACATCTCAGGGATAATCTCAGGGATAAGGCCCACTTGATCATGATGAGTGATTCTTTTAATGTGTTGTTGAATTTGGTGTGCTAATGGATCATTGGGAATTTTTGTGTTTTCATTCATCAGGGATGCAGTAGTGTTCTTATGTGGCTCTGGTATCAGAGTAATGCTGGCCTTAGAAAATGAGTTTGGGAGTACCCCTTCTTTTTCACTTATGTCAAAGAATTTGAGAAGGATTGATGTTAATTCTTCTGTAGATATTTGGTAGAATTCACCAGTGAAACTAACTGGCCCTGGATTTTTCTATGCTAGGAGATTTTCATTACTGATTCAATCTGCTTATTTGCTATTAGTGTATTCACTTTTTCTGTATCTTCAAGATTCAGTCTTGATAGGTTGTATGTTTCTAGGAATTTATCCATTTCTTCTAAACTATTCAATTTATTGGCATATAATTGCTCGTCATAGTCTCTTACGAGCTATGTATTTCTGTGCTATCAGTTGTAATGTTTCTTCTTTTTAATTTCTGATTTATTTACTTGAATCTTCCTTTTCTTCTGCTGGTCTAACCAAAGGTTTGTCAATTTTGTTTATCCTTTCAAAAAACAAGGTCTTGGTTTCATTGATGGTCTATTATTTTCCTGTTCTCTATTTCTTTTTTTTCTCCTTTGAATTTTGTTATTCCTTTCCTTTTGCTAACTTTGGGCTTAGTCTGTTCCTCTTTTTCTAGTTCCTTGAGGTATAAAGTTAGGTTGTCCATTTGAGATCTTACTTTGTTCTTACTATCTGCATTCATTGCTATAAACTTCTTTTTAAATTTCTTTTAACTTTTGAGAGAGAGACAGGGTGCTAGGGAGGGAGGGGCAGAGAAATAGAGAAAGACACAGAATCTGAAGCAAGCTCCAGGCTCTGAGCTGTCAGCACAGAACCCGACGTGGGGCTTGAACTCACCAACCACGAGGTCATGGTGGTTTTTTGGTCAAACCAAAAAAAAGCAGGGATAGCCATAGTTATATCAGGCAAAATAGAGTGTAAACCAAAATGGTAACAAGGGACAGAGAAGAAGTTTTCCAGTTTTGCTCTTGCTATTGATTTCTGGTTTCATACTCTTATGTTCAGGAAAGATATTTGTATGATTTCAGTTTTCTTAAACTTGCTAAGACTTGTGTGGCTGGAGGATGTTCTGTGTACACTTGAGATGAATGTATATTCTGCTGCTGTTGGACGGAATGTCTGTTAGGTCCATTTGGTCTGAAGTTTGGTTCCCTAGTCCAACGTTTCCTTGTTTGTTTTCTGTCTGGATGGTATATCCTTTGCCGAAAGTGGGGAACTGGGGTCCTTTACTACTATTGTTGCTTCTATTTCTCCCTTCAGATATTAGTATTTGCTTAATATATGTAGGTGCTCTGCACCATGTATATGCACCATATATCTTGGTCTGCATATATTTACAACTGTTATGTCTTCTTGATAAGTTGACCCCTTTATCATTATATGATGATCTTCTCTGTCCCTTGTTACCATTTTGGTTTACACTCTATTTTGCCTGATATAACTATGGCTATCCCTGCTTTTTTTTGGTTTCTGCTTGCGTGGAATATCTTTTTCCATTCCTTAATGTTGAGAATATGTTTGTTCTTAAAGCTGAAGTGAGTCTCGTAGGCAACGTATAGATGGACCTTTTTTTTTTTTTAATCTATCCAGCCACGTTGTGCCTTTTGATTGGAGAATTCAATCCATTTACATTTAGAGTAATTATGGATAAGTAAGGACTTACTTATGTCATTTTGTTAATTGTCTCTGGCTGTTTTGTAGTCTATTGGTCCTTTTTTCCCCCTCCTGCTGCCTACATTTGTGAATCGGTAATTTTCCTTAGTGGTATGCTCTGATTCCCTTCTCTTTATCTTCTGAAACATTGCTATAGGTGTTTGTTTTGTGGTTACCACAAGCCTCACCTAAAACATCTTATAGATATAATAGTCCCTTTGAGACTGATAGCAGCTTAATTTCAACCACATACAAAACCTCTACCCCTTTACTCTACTTTTCTGCTTTTGATGTCACAATTTACTTCTTTTTTTAAATGTTTTTATTTATTTCTGAGTGAGAGAGGCAGCATGAACAGGAGAGGGTGAGAGAGAGAGGGAGACACAGAATCTGAAGCAGGCTCCAGGCTCTGAGCTGTCAGCACAGAGCCTGACGCGGGGCTCAAACCCATGAACCGTGAGATCATGACCTGAGCTGAAGTCGGATGCTTAACTGACTGAGTCACCCAGGCGCCCCAACAATTTACTTCTTTTTATACTATGTATTTGCTAACAAATTATAGTCACTGTGGTTATTTTTCAAACTCTTTTCCTTTAGCCTTTATATTATAGTTAAATGGTTAACACACCATCACATTACAGCATTCAGATTCTCGAAATCTGACTGTACATTTACCTTTACCGTGGTATTGTATATTCTCATGTTTTTATGTGACTGATTAGTGTCTTTTCCTTTGATTTTGAAATGCTCCTTTCTGTATTTCTTGTAAGCCTGGTCTAGTGGGGTTGAACCCCCCTCAGCTTTTGTCTGGGAATGTGTTTATTTCTCCTTCATTTCTGAAGGATAATTTTGCCAGATGGAGTATTCTTGGCTGACACATTTTTTTCTTTCGGCACTTTGAATATAGCATTCCAGTATCTTCTGGCCTGTAAGGTTTCTAATTGCCTAATGATTTCTTGTTGCTTTTAGGATTCTCTCTTTGTCCTTCATTTTTGACAGTTTCGTTACAACGTGTCTTGGAGAAGGTGGCCTTGAATTGAGATACTAAGATGGTCTATTAGGTTCATGAACTTGGATGTCCAAGTCTCTTCCAAGTTAAGAAAGTTCTCGGCTATTATTTCTTTAAATTAATATTTTCCCCAGCCCTTCTCTTCTCTCTCTGGAACCCCAATAATTCTGGTATTTGTTCTTTTCATGGTGTCTTATAGACCACTTAGGTCCTTTTTTTTCCTCACTCATTTTCCTTCTTTATTTTCTTGTTCTCTCATCAGGTTATTTCAAAGTTCTTATCCTCTGCCTCACTGGTTGTATCTTCTATTTGGTCCATTCTGATGTTAATGCTCTGTGCTGCATTTTTTTCATTTCATTCATTCGGTTCATCAGCTCCAGAATTTCTGTCTGGTTCTTTTTTATGATTTCTATCTCTTTGTTAAACTTCTCATTTTGTTCCCATACTGTTTCCCCGATTTTGTTGAATTGTCTTCCTCTGTCTTCTTGTAGTCTATTGAGTTTCCTCAAAACAACTATCTCGAATTTTGTAATGGGTAGATCACCTGTCTCCATTTTGAGTTTGACTTCTGCATGATGATCTTTTAGTGGTGTCATGTTTCCTAGATTCCCAGGTCGTTTGGGGTTTTGCACTGTTGTTTTTGCATTTGAAGTAGCAGTCTCCTCCTCCAACCTTTACTAGTGGCCTTCAGGTGGGAGATACTTTTCATCACTCCTTCTTAGGTCTGGGCCTTCTCAGACCTTGACTGAATGCACCTGCTCCATGCTCTTGTTCTCTCTTGTGGCTGAATTCTTCACCTCATATGCCTTCTCCGCATCTACGACACACCAGCCTGGCTACCGAAACCCTCTTTCTTGTTTTCCAGAAGGTAGACACTACAGCTCAAGACTGTAAGTTCCTTCTTTGCTTGTAGATTCTGGCTTGTTTCCTGTGTGTTCTCCATGTCTCCCCCAGCGCAGTGTCCCTGCCACCCTCAGGAGTGCCCGCAAACAGCTGGCCATGATGTGGGACGCGGAGTGAGTGTGGAGATGCCCAAGGGCCTGGTGGGGTGATCCTTGGGTGAGTGAGGTTTTTTCAGCAGCTCATGGGTGGGCTTTCTGCTGGAGTCCAAAGTGAAGTTGGCAGGAACTGCATTCTTTTAGGGCCCTCGGGTCTTTGTATCTGCCTCTTTCCCCGTCTCCTTCCTACCTCCCCCTGTCCCTGGTACCCCCCTCCCCCCATCTTGAAGCTTCTACTTTAATACTTTGGGAAAGACATGGGCTTCTTTAGTAGCATCCTGCACAGCCAAGAGGCTGGATACACACTCATACTCTCCCCTTTCCCCCACCGGAGAGATCCCTGGTGTCCTAAAGCTCTAGTAAATTTCCTCCTACCTACTCCAATGGGTCCAGATGTATTTTTCTCTTTTTTCTTTATTTTTTTTAACATTTATTTTTGAGAGAAAGAGACAGCATGAACAGGAGAGGGGCAGAGAGAGAGGGAGACACAGAATCCGAAGCAGGCTCCAGGCTCTGAGCTGTCAGCACAGAGCCCAGTGTGGAGCTCAAACTCATGAACTGTGAGATCATGACCTGAGCCGAAGTCGGACGCTTAACCGACTGAGCTACCCAGGCGCCCCTTCTCCTTTTTGCACAGTGGAGTGCTGGAAGGTATCCTCTGCAACACCTGGACTTCTACAAAGGATCTCTTGTTCTTGGGTGTCTGCCCCAGCCGGTGTTCTCCGGTGGCTCCCAGACTATGGCCAAGAGGGGCTGGAGCAGTTTACAGGCAACTGCCAGTTCCACAGTCTGTACTGTTCTGTCTGCTGGTTACCTGATTCACGGGTGGGTGAGACCCTTCCTGGGACCCTTGGGATATGGTGCTAGATCCCAAAAGTCCCACAGAAGCACTTTGTTCATAGATGGATGCTGAATTTTAGTTGTTGAAGTGGAAACAAAAGGGAGGGACGTCTTATGCCACCATGATGCTGACCTCTCTAATTTTATCTCTTATGTTTGGTGTCATGACCCCTTAGGAGTGTTTTCTGTGTGTTCAGTGTGCAGTAAAGGTCCAGCTTCATTCTTTTGCACATGGATATCTAGTTGCCACAACACCGTTTGTTGAAAAGACTGTTCTTTCTCACACTGAATTGTTTTGTACCCGTGATGAAAATCAATTGACTATAATTGTGAGGATTCATTTCTGGACTATCAACTCCTTTCCATTGATGTATATATCTGCCCAATGCCAATATCACACCATCTTAATTACTGCAGCTTTGCAGTAAGTTTTGAAATAGGAAAGTGTAGGGGCGCCTGGGTGGCTTAGTCAGTTGAGCGTCCGACTTTCGCTCAGGTCATGATCTCGCGGTTTGTGGGTTCGAGCCTCGTGTCGGGCTCTGTGCTGACTGCCAGCTCGGAGCCTGGAGCCTGTTTCAGTCTGTGACTCCCTCTCTCTCTGACCCTCCCCTGCTCACGCTGTCTCTCTCTCTCCTGGAAACAAATAAAACATTAAAAAAAATTAAAAAAAAAAAAAGAAATAGGAAAGTGTAAGTTCTACTACCTTATTCTTCTTTTTCAAGACTTTTTTTTTGCTCTCCTGGGTTTCTTGAAATTCCATATAAATTTTAGGATCAGCATATCACTTTCTGCAAAGAAGCCAGCTGAGAGTTTGATGGTGATTTTATTGTATCTGTAGATCACTTTAAGGATTATTGCCATTTTAACAACACTAAGTCTTCTGAGCCATGACTATGCAATGTTTTCCCATGTATTTGTATCTTAACTTTTTTCCAATGATGTTTCATAGTTTTTACAATATAAGTTTTGCACTTTTTTGGTGAAATTTATTGCTTCTTCACCTTGTTGCTATTGCATGTGGGATTGGATGGTTCATTGCAAATACATAGAAATACAGTTGATTTTTACATATTGATCCTGTATCCTGCAGCCTTGCTGAATTCATTAATTAGTTTTAATAGATTTTAGCTGATTCTGTATGATTTTCTATATAAAAGACATGTCATTTGTGCATGGAGAGTTTTAGTTCTTCCTTTCCGAATGTATTTTTTTTTTAATGTTTTATTTATTTCTAGGAGAGAGAGAGAGACAGCGTGAGCAGGGGAGGGTCAGAGAGAGAGGGAGTCACAGACTGAAACAGGCTCCAGGCTCCGAGCTGGCAGTCAGCACACAGCCCGACGCGGGGCTCGAACCCACGAACCGCGAGATCATGACCCAAGCGAAAGTCGGACGCTTAACCGACTAAGCCACCCAGGCGCCCCTTAGTTCTTCCTTTCCAATCTACGTTGCCTTCATTGTCTTGCCTGATGCCTGGCTAGAACTTGCAGCACCATGGTGAGTGGAAATGGGACAGTAATCTTTCTTGAGGCCCTACATGTGGCCCTGCCCAACTATATGTCACCTGCTGATATGTAGTACTTTTGAATTGAGTGGATCAGAACAGCATCAAGAACTGGCTGACAGCCAAATGGCCAAAGCCTTTCCTTACTTGGTATACATCAATTTTTTTAATGTTTATTTATTTTTGAGAGAGAGAGAGAGAAAGAGAGACAGAATCCAAAGCAGGATCCAGACTCTAAGCTGTTAGCACAGAGCCCAACACGGGGATCGAACTCATGAACATGACCTGGACTGAAGTCAGACGCTTAGCTGACTGAGCCACCCAGGTGCCCCTAATCAATCTTTTAAATCAACAGTCTGATATGAGAGAAACAGTTATTAATACATTCACCTGTATCACTATCCTAGATTCCTTCATTTTGACCCAAAATTTTCTCCATTAAGTATGTCAAATATCTTCCTGAGAACCACAAACATTATGTCTGTATTTATTCACATCTACCAACCCAGTGATTTGATAGGCTGTCAAGAAACGAAATTCACACACACACACACACACACACACACACCCCACACATACTCTTCCCTTCTGGACCAGTTTCAGCCGAAGGTCTGTTCATTCTATGTTCCAAATTAATTAGAACATAGAATGAACTGTATTTGGTGCTAATGTTGGGGTTCTCCAGGATCATTAACATGTGAGGCTATTGAAAGATGGGAATTGCCTTGTTCACTTCTGTGCTCCAGACCCCAGTATTAGCTCCACAAATGGCACTCATTATATTCAGTCAACCCTTATACAACACATCAGGTAAGGATTCTGACCTCTGGGGCACCTGGGTGGCTCAGTCAGTTAAGTGTCTGACTCTTGGTTTCAGCTCCAGTCATGATCTCACAGTTTCGTGAGTTCGAGTCCCACATCGGGCTCCACAATGACAGTATGGAGCCTGCTTGGGATTCTCTCTCTCTCCCTCTCTCTCTGCGCCTCCCCTGCTCATGCTCTCTCTCTCTCTAAATAAATATTTTTTAAAAAAGGGAATGCCGATCCCAAGCAGTCGAAAATCTGTTTATAAGTTTTGACTCCCACCTCCCCCAACATAACTACTAGTAGCCTACTGTTGACTGGAAACCTTACCAACAGCATAAACAGTCGATTAAAACACATTTTGTGTGTTACGTGTATTATATTCTTAGGATAAACAAAGCTAGAGAGAAGAAAATGCTATTAAGAAAATCATTAGGAAGGGAAAATACATGGACAGTACTGTACTGTATTTATATAAAAAAATCCACATAAAAATAGATCCATGCAGTTCAAACCCATGTTGTTAAAGGGTCGTCTGTTGCTGGATGAGTGAGTGAAAAGGGCTTTTTGGACACAGGGAGGGCTAGTTAATGGGATGGTCATGGGCTGGGACAGTGGCAGGTAGAAAGGGAAGCAGATGGACCCAGGCGTGGAGCTTGGTGTCAGAAGGAAGAGAGAGGCAAGGGTCATGTGAGTGATCCACATTATGGTTTCTGTGTTCTTCCACATTACAGTTTCTGTGCTCGGTGGTGCCTGCCGTAGATAATACTCCAGAAATACTATTTTCAGACATTAGTGGACGTAAGAAACAGAGCAGATAGTAGAGAGACTAAAAGAATAACAAAGCAGAGGTGTACTCAAAAGATGAAAGAAATGAAAAAATCGGCAACCACAATGGGCTCTCATAAAAAAAAAAAGTTGTCTCTGGGACCCACCTGCAGAGCTTGGATTTTGTAGGGAGGGTGCTCTGGGGTGGCCCGGCTCCACGACTCGTATTTGTTCCTCCTGGTCATAGAATTTTCCCTTTATCTCTGCTTCCTTCCTACCCTAGTCAGCTGGGCTGCACTGCATCTCTTCTCTCTTTTTTCTTAAAGGCCAAAGCTCCCAAGGTCCTTGCTTCTGGTTCCACTGCTCCGGGCCTCCCTCCAGGGTCGTTCAGATTCTCCGGGGCCTTCCAAGCACATGACACCCCAAGACCAAAAAAATAATGGACGCTAGAGCTTCAAACCCTCAAAAGGGCAGCTGTCCCAAACCCAGCCTGCCCTTCCCCACCTCCTAACTGGGAAGGAGCCTGGGAGGTACCGAGCTCTGCACGGAGGAGAAGAGCTGGCTTTGATGATCGCCTGGGGGAGCAGTTCATGCCCTGGGAAGACAGGGGCCAACCCGGCCCGGACTGTTGTCACAGAGCAGGTCAGCGCTCGTTCCTGTCGCCTCAGGACAGGACACCTGCCTGGAACCTTGACAGCATCCATCAGGTGGCCAGCGGCTCTCGCGCCGCCCGGTTACTGCCAGATGCAGCAGCACAGGAGGAAGGCAGAGCGTTTCTCGCTCCTGAGCCACCGGCCTCAAGCCGCTCAAAGTCCCAGGAGCAGCCTCCTCCAGAGAGCCCTCCGGACCGGCAGGGCGAGCAGGCGTGGCCGCGGCAGGAGGGGCCCAGGGCGAGCTGCGTCAGGTGAGACTTAGGTGGTGACGCCCCCAGAGCTGAAGGCTCCCCTGGTGGCCCCGCGTGTGATACTGAAGGCTGTGGCCGCTTTCTCTGGGGAGCGGCCGGGAGGGGCTTGTCCTAAGGGACCTGGTGGGGTCTCGTGCAGCAGGTGCACAGAGCAGACCCCGGCGGAGCGGCCTCGGTTGCTAAGTGACCCCTCCTGGTGAGAGGCAGCAGCGGCTGTGACTGAACCCCACCACCCTGCACACCCTGATGCACCCCTGCATTGCTGACCCCCCGCCCCACACTCCTGCATGTACTCAGCCTCGGGCTGGCTTTCTTCCAGTCCATCTGGGCCTTTCTCTGAGCAGGGGGGAGGCCAGCACCGCCGCGGGGAGTGACCACCGCCAGCAACCTGGCCTGGCCATCCTGCTCCAGGCTGGCACCTGGGACCCACTCCATCTTTCCAGAACTTCGCCTCCGACCTGCGGTGCCCCCTGGCGCCCAGCCCAGAAGCTTCTCTGTACTGATAAACTTATGATACCTCTGCTCCTGTGCCCCTGACCCGATCGTCGCCTTGGGGCTTCAGGGTCCATCTTGGCCCATTTTGTAAAGCGAGGCACCAGGAAGAAGCCCTAGACGCTGAGCATCACCTGTCAGCAGACTTCTCAGGGCCTGTGGCTGCCGTGCCTGCCCGGGCCCAGCGCCTTACCCACCCTGTCCTCCTCCGCCGGCGGCTGGCAGTTCCTGGGCTTTGTTTCTCAAGATATCCCAACTTTATCAGTTTTCATGCCAACAAAGGGGTATGTCATAATTTTTAAGTCCCGTTAAGCACAGAGGGATGGTGTCTGAGCTACTAATGGCTTGGACAATGGCTATCACGTATTGGGTGTTCGCAACGTCATAGCTATTTACTTTTGGGCTCTGAAATGACCCTTTAAAGAGGATATTACACTTTTTCTCATTTTCTGGAATCAGAAAATGCAGCTCGAAGGCCGGCGCGCAGGGCAAGGAGGCCTCGAGCCGGCCCCGAGCTGCCGGCTTCCCAGCCGCACAGTTTGGCTCCCTTTGCAAGTGGATGCGCTTGGCCAGCCTCTCCCTGCCCCGCAGCCTCCGCTGGGGTTTCCCTCGTCATGCGCCCCAAGGTCGGGGAGCTCGGGGCTCTCAGGAGAGCTGGGGGTTTCCGGAGAGGAGAGTTGTGCGCACACTTCCATCCTTCCAGAAGGAACGTGGGGAACTACCACTCCCTACTGGCAGTTTTCCTTCCTCTCTCTGATCACTTAGCAAACTATTTTCCCACTAATCATGATAGCTGCCACCGTGCAATGGCAACTTATTCATGAAGATGTGACTAACCCTCTCATAGTTGTTTTTTTTAATCTCTCTTTTTAAATTATTTTTATTTTTTTACATTTATTTTTGAGAGACAGAGAGAGGCAGAGCACAAGTGGGGGAGGGTCAGAGAGAGAGGGAGACACAGAATCTGAAGCAGCTCCAGGCTCCGAGCTGCCAGCACAGAGCCCGACGCGGGGCTCGAACCCACAAACCATGAAATCATGACCTGAGCCGAAGTCGGATACTAACTGACTGAGCCTCCCAGGTGCCCCTTTAAAATCTCTCTTGCTGGCATTCACATTATCCGTGATTCGTTACTTCACCAGGATCATCAGGGCCCCTGTCTCCTGCCCACCTCTTCCTCATGACCACACCCTCCCCCACCCGCCCCTCTCCCTGTGCACCTCCGATGGCCAGTGCCCCTGTCCTCACCAAGTCCTGCAGTCTCCCACCAACACTTCCCTGAAGATGGGGGTGATGTTCTTTCACACGCTAGGCCCCACAGGCCTCTCTGGAAGAGTCCCCAGGATGCCAACCACAAGGAACATCATCTCATGACTTTTGTGCGTGTGAATTTCAAAGACATGGCCCTTCCAGGCAGAACGATTGGATAATGGAGCCCCTTCCTCCAGGCTGGATGCAGACTCTTCCCAAGGAGGCTGGCGTGTGTCCAATGTCAGCTCCCACAGACTCCCTCGACTGGGTGCCATTGTGCAGTGCACAGACTACACAACTGTATGTGTCGACCTGAGAGCTGCTGTTGCTCCAAGGTCCTGACATGAAAAAATATTCGACATTTGTATCCCCCGGTGGTCACTGCCATGGCCAGAAGACCATTAGGACTCGATATCATAGTAGAGGCTCCTTTTATTAAGGGTCGCCATATGTTAAGGTCTGATTTATGCTTGTATTAGCTCGTTTAAATTTTCGTTGTTTGACTCCTAACTCAGACTTGTCTTCTTTTTTTTTTTTTCCCTGTAGCATTGGCTGTTTATTGGCCTTTCCCTGTGAACCCAATGTCATAATTCATTCACTCCTCACATCAGTCCTTTGAGGGAGCTATTGTCAACCTGCCTTTTGTACCCACACAAATTGAAGTGCGGGAAAGCCTCCAGCTTCCGCAGGCCACACAACCGAGGTCCAAGCCCAGGAATCCGGTCATCACAGGCGGGGTCCCAAGTGCGGCACCCGGCCGTGGCCTTACGGCCTGCTGGCAGGGAAATTTTCAGGATGGACCTTTTCTTTCTGTAGAGATCCTTTGAGTAAGAAGCATGAGGTCGAGGAGAAGAAATGTCAGTTAAAAGAGACACAGGGTGTCCTGGCCAGGATGACCCGGACACAGTGTCGGCTGCCCCACCCCAGATCACATGGCTCTGGGCAGGTGCCTGAACTTCTCCCTGCCTCAGCGTGTTCACCTGGAAAGTGGGATCAATACTGAATGGTGCCTCCGCGACACGGCAATCGTGATGAGTGAGAAAATCCAGGTCAAGTGCTGAATACAGAGTCCGGCCAATGTTAAAGAGCCGCTAATTGCTGGTCTTGTTATTATTACTGTGAACACAACCCTCCCTTCTGCTGTCTCCTCCTCGCCTGTCAGCTCCGAGCAGCCTATGAGGGTAGCTTATGCCCTCTGGTGTCTTTGGTCTGACGGCTGGGGACGAAGACCTTGCCCTGAGTCAATGACGAAGGTTCCAGAAAGGGGCAGGCAGCGTCCATCACCCCCCTGTTTGTAAAGAATGTCATTTCCCTCCAAATCCCTGTGTGTCCCCCAACGCCTGCTACCCACTCAGCAGCGCTGTGGCCTTTCCGCTCCACCTTGTGTTGCTCCGAAGGGTTTTACAAGATGGTGGCCAGCAAGAGGCTGTCAGGCCACCTGTGGTTCTTGAAAAAGAGTCAAACCGCACCCCCACCCCCACCCCCAGCTCACCACCAACTCTGGGAGATGCCATTCTTGAGGATTCCTGCCGAGTTCTGTAGCTCCTGTTTACGCAGACTGTCGCGGTCACCCTCAGAGGAGTCTCCTAGGTGTGCAGAACCGTTTGGTGCGGATCCAGCTGCGTTCCAGGGAGGGGAGAAGCGGACGACTCCCGACTCCCGACTCCCGCGCTGCTCGATCATCTCGGCCCCGCCGCCTTGGCTATTCCTTAAATTCCATTTTCGACTCTGGGCCGAGGAGAGAGCAGTTACCACACGCCACCACTAGAGGGTGCCCCACAGCCACCTCTAGTGTCGCCCAAACCCTCCTTGCCGCAGGCCCCCACCTCACATGCAAGAGACCAAGGTTTCAAGATCCTTCTCGTTGGAAAGTAAACACACACGAGGATACACCGTACCATCCAAATCTAGTTATGCGCGTTTTAAAAGCCTGTGCGGCTGTGGTCTCGTTTTCATTTCACTCTTTAATTGTTCATATCCTTGCCGTACTCTGCCCTCCAGGGAAGACTTGAAAAATGGATTTGAGAAACAGTTATTAATAACCAACAATTAATGACCGCGTGGCAGGTAGTGGGATAAACGCTTTTTATTCATTCTTTCTCATTCTTACAGCAGCAACCCTGTTAAGGGGCAATGCTATTATGCTCCTTTCCCTTGTTATTCCTGACCTTCATTGTTTTTTCTCAATGAAAACTTAATAATGAAAATTTTAATCAATCCAATTAATTAATTAAATTTTATAACGAAACATTTTTTTTCCTTTAGGCAGAATTGTAAATATGCAGAAAAGTGGACTTTTCAATGTGGTGTTTTCTGAAGGAAATGCCCTGAGGAGGCAATGTAAAATGCCATGAGATAAATGACTACTGGTTACCCAGTAACGAATTATAATTTTTATTTAATGACCAACAGCGTTCTTTCCAGGCGTATTATGGAAACATGGGGCCGCAAAGGTGGTGACCAGCACTCCCTTAGATTTGTTATTCCGTCTACATGCTCCAGAGCTCTTCGCCCTGGCATTTCCATCTTTCCACTGGAGATCATTGGTTTTTCAGTGTAAAGTATATTCTTTAGTCTATTTGTGCCGGAGACAAATTTTCTCAGGTTTTGATGTCCGGAATTATTTTGAGTTTGCCTTAATTTTTTAAAGTTTTTTTTTTTTTTTGGGGGGGGGTTATTTGTTTTTAAGTAATGTCTACACCCAATGCGGGGCTCGAACTCACAATCCTGGTATCAAGAGTCACATCTCCACTGACTGCGACAGCCAGGTGCCCCTACCTTAATTTTTGAAGAATATTTTTGGGGGCTATTAGAGGATGCTGAATTTCAGCTCTTTTCTTTCAGTGCTTTGAAGATCTGATTCCATGGGTCTTTCTATTATTTCTGATGGAAGCTAGTGGTCAGTCTTATTGCTGGTCTTAAGAGGCTGACATATATTTCCCCCTCTGTTTTCTCATAAGATTCTCTCTCTCTCTCTCTCTCTCTCTCTCTCTTTTTGATTTTTTTAAACATTTATTTATTTTTGAGAGACAGAGAGCACATGCAAGGAAGAACAGGGAGAGAGGGAGACACAGAATCCAAGGCAGGTTCCAGGCTCTGAGCTGTCAGCACAGAGCCCAATGAGGGGCTCGAACTCACAGACTGTGAGATCATGACCTGAGCTGAAGTCAGACACACAACCAACTGAGCCACCCAGATGCCCTTGCTCTTTGGTTTTTATAGCACTTTTACTATAATAGAGTATATGCTTCGAATTCCTTTTCTTGAGTCTATGGCATTATGTCTTCAGTCAGTTTTAAGTTTCTTTTTAAACATTGCTTCTTCAATAATTCTTCTTTCTCCTGGGATTCTGGTTACACATATTTAAATATTTTTTTAATTGTGTAATTTATATCTCTTATAGTCTTTTCTGTGTTCCTCTTTTTTTCTCCATGCTTCAGTCTGGATATTTTATTCTAATATTCTTGACTAATTCTCTTTGAACCTATCCATTTTATTTATTTATTTATTTATTTATTTATTTATTTAAAATAATATCTTATTTATTTATTTTTATTTGATTTATTTATTTTTAAAATGTTTATTTATTTTTGAGAGAGAGAGAGCATGAGCAGGGGAGGGGCAGAGAGAGAGGAAGAAAAAGGCCCTGTGCTTCCAGCAGAGGGCCCGATGTGGGGCTCAAACCCACAGTCCATGAGATCATGACCTGAGTTGAAGTCTGATGCTCAACTGACTGAACCACTTACATCCATATTCGTTGATCAAAAACAATTTTTTTAAGTTTATTTATTTTGAGAGAGAGAGCGCGCGCAAGTGGGGATGGGCAGAGAGGGAGGGAGAGAGAATCCCAAGCAGGCTCCTGCACTGTGAGCACAGAGCCCGACATGGGGCTCAGACTCACGAACCATGAGCTCATGACCTGAGCCAAAACCAAGAGTTGGACGCTCAACACACTGAGGCACCCCTGAGTTTTTTAATTATCATATAATCATCATCATTCTTTTTACGCTTTGCGGTTCACTGGTAAAATTCACCATCTTAGCATTGAATTCCTTGAGCATTTAATCACGATTATTTAAAGATGTGTATTTGACAGCATTTAAGAGTCTCTCATGGTTTGACAATAAACTATTTGTTAAAAAAAAAAAAAAAAAGATGTGTATTTGAGCCCTCCACTACATGCCTGGGTCTTTTGTGGGTCGGTGTTTGTGGTCTGGGTGTGGAGGAGAAGGCCACAGCTGTGGTCTCTCTCAGATTACACGTAATCCTGGGGCGCCTGGGTGGCTTAGTCGGTTAAGCGTCCGACTTTCGCTTAGGTCATGATCTCGCGTTCGTGGGTTCGAGCCCCGCGTCGGGCTCTGTGCTGACTGCCAGCTCAGAGCCTGGAGCCTATTTCAGAGTCTGTGTCTCCCTCTCTCTCTGATCCTCCCCTGCTCATGCTGTCTCTCTCTCTCTCCTAGAAATAAATAAAAAATTAAAAAAAATATATGATTACACGTAATCCCTCCAGCCAAGAGCACCAACAGGCCTTACGGCCTGTGCGATTTCAAGTCTCTTAGGCGCACGATTTCTTCTCATATCATACTCATATGGTTTCCTACCGGCTTATATTTTCAGAACTCGTTGTCATTTTGGTTGTCAGGGACCAAACTGAAGCACGGAGCAGCTAGAAGGTTTTGGCTAATTGCACATGGCAATCGGTGACTCAGTGGACACTCGCTAATTTTTCTACAGCTCAGTGTGTCAAAGCCCATCCTGCACCCGGAGAGCTGGCGTCAGGCCTGGGCTATTATTCTCTCTGCACAAACACATGGTCCGCTCTTGCTTTACCAGAGGTTTCCACCAGGACTTTGCACCTGGCGTGAGCGAGGCAGAGGTGTAGGGGACCCCAGAGACTTCACGCCAGTGCTGGTGATGGAGATTGTCACCCTGATTCTGAGCCAGCAGCAGGAGCCGTGAGCTGCCTGCCAGATTTGTCCCCGTGCATGAGTTCAGCTGTCCTTTTTGTCACCTGACCCGGTCCCTTGGTTCCCTTTCGATTCTGTGAGTTATCTGATACCCTTTCAGTCCATTCCTGTTCTGCAGAAACTAACCAGAGTGGGCTTGTACTGTTTGCAGCCACGGTCATGACTGATTCAGTGACCAAGTTCAGTTGAGAACTAGAGGGGGCCACGTGGCCGCTCAGTCCTTGGCTGCAGACTCAGCTGAGAGATGGCCGGGTTTCAGACCCCGGAACCTGGCGTGACTCACTCTCCTGCCCAGGGAGCTTCCGAGGGATGCTGACCGTGCTTCAGGGTACTCACCAAATTGCACGCAATTTCCCCGAAAATGTAAAATAATAATTTAGGCTCTTTAACAGGCTTGAAAGGACTCATTAGGGAGAGAACAATGGGAAACAAATTAGGGAGAGAACAATGCGTGGAACGTGGTTGACACAGACGGAGGCTGGCCTGGTGGGCTGTGAGCCGTGGCCTGAGCAGCATGGACGAGGGGGTGGAGTCCTCCTCCTCAGCCCCCCCACCCCCACCGTGGGCGGCTCCTCTGGGTCTTGTCCCTTGCCTTTGTGGAGGTCAGTGTCCTTCAGGCCCCAGGCTCTGGCCGGGGACCTGGCTCAGCTCCCGACCCTGGCCCTGGCCCTCAGCTGCACTGCACCTGTCTGGCTACCCCATAAAGAGCGCTAAACTCGGGCTCCACTGCTCGGCAGATTGGTGACTGCGATATTCAGTGCAGACGCCACTGTTGTGACTCTCCATCCAGACTGTGAGTGTCAGGAGCACAGGGCCAATTCTTGCGTCTCTTCGTATGCCGAGCACATGGTAGGTTTTAGTAACTGTTATTTGGCAGTGGTGTGATTGGCCGCTTTCTCCTCTTTGCTAACTCTTGCTTCCAAATCGCCGTGTTACTGGGCTGGTGGATTCCACTGGAAAAGTCCATGTGAGGTCAGGATGTTGCTTCCTGCTGGAAGCTCTGAGGCTGGGGATGGCAGGGAGAGGAGGGACGGGCACGTCTTGTCCTTTCTCTTTCTACAAGGCCAGTCCCTGGCTTCACGCTGCCACATACATGTCATGGCCACCTTTGCCATCTACTTGATGGTCTGCACGTTGATGGCGTACTTTGAAGATTCGAGCACATGCCCCATGTAGTCCAGATGCAAGCCGGGGGCATTCTCCCACCTGTACCCCCGTATTTGCATAAGCCTGGGCTTCTCATTCAGCTTTTCCATCCCGGTACCTTTAATGCCAGCGGAGAGTGCATATAAACCATTAGTCTCACAGCTTCCCTACCTTCACTCTTGCCCAAGGTTGCTATTTAAAGCATAAATCAGATCAAATAGCCCCATTGTTGTTAGATTTTGCAAGGCTTCCCTTCATACCCGTGCTCTTTGCCATGGTTTTTTATAAAAGCCTGCAGAGGCTGGCTTCTTTCTACCTCTCTGTTGCCATTTTATGCCTTTTACCTCCTTGCTCACGACTGTCCAGCCACACTAACCTCCTTTCTACCTTTTAAACTCTTCAGACCTCAGGCCCTTTGCACTTGCTGTTTTCCATGCCTAGTGTTTTCTAACACGACCCTCAGGTCATCTCGCATCTTGTTGCTTTTTGCTGTCGTTCAGATCTCGGCCAAATGTCACCTCTTCCCCGACTGTTTGTCTAATTCAGCCATCCCTTCTTCCAGTCACTGTCTATACTCTGCTCAGTTTTATTTTTTTTACAGCACTTACCTTTTCCTAAAATTGTCTTATTCGTTTATTTGCATATCTAGAGCCATGTCTGGCGCATAGCTATTCATTGGTAAAATTTTGTTAGGTAAAAGAACCAAGGAAAAGACTAGTGGGAAATGTTTTTAATGTCTGTAGCCACGTTTTTTTTTTAAATTTTTTTTTTTTTATGTTTTATTTATTTCTAGGAGAGAGAGAGAGACAGCGTGAACGGGGGAGGATCAGAGAGAGGGAGTCACAGACTGAAACAGGCTCCAGGCTCTGAGCTGGCAGTCAGCACAGAGCCCGACGCGGGGCTCGAACCCACGAACCGCGAGATCATGACCCAAGCGAAAGTCGGACGCTTAACCGACTAAGCCACCCAGGCGCCCCAATCTGTAGCCACGTTTAAAAAAAATTAACATGAAATAATCAGCCCACTTGAAAACATTTATGATAGGGGCACCTGGGTGGCTCAGTCAGTTAAGCGTCCGACTTTGGCTCAGGTCATGATCTCATGGTCCATGAATTCGAGCCCCACATCGGACTCTGTGCTGACAGCCCAGAGCCAGGAGTCTGCTTCAGATTCCGTGTCTCCCTCTCTCTCTGCCCCTCCCCCACGCACATTCTGTCTCTCTAAAATAAATAAACATTAAAAAAAATTTTAAAAAGAGAAAACATTTATGTTAGTGTACTCTAAAGATATAACTTAAATTACCTATGGAGTGAAAAGGCTTAGTATATGACAAACTGAGAAAATTAATTATTGAACAAATTAACGAATTCACTATTGAATGAATGAATGAGAATTTGATGCTCCAGGAAAGTGCACTAATTTTATCCTGTGGCATCTTGCACCTTCTGGCACACTCTGGGTACACAGATCCAAGAAGAACACGATCTCGTGAACTTGAAGGGAACATGATGCTCTGTCAGTTTCTCTCCTCCTTATGGAGAAGGAAGAATTTTCTGAGTCACAGAATGCTTCCCAAAGCCAAAACAAGCAAGACTTTCAGATTGTTTTCTCCTTGGGATTTCACACCCCTCTGTGAGTTCAGATGATTGAGAACGAGGTTCATGGTCATTATCATCAGCAATCCAGACTTCCCAGAGAACCGAAGGAACAAAACTCCAGCCCCGGCAAAAGCATTCATGGTGATCCCTCCCTTCGCAAGTGAGTAAATCAGGAGGAGGCCCCCAGTGAGTTTTCTAGCTGGCTCTCCCTCTCCTGCACTGAATCAGCTGCCTTTAGGATTACTTTCAAGAAAATTACACCTTCCAGGCTGATTGGTCCCTTGCACTCAACATCCTTTGGGCGGTCCTTCCTCTCGGGCATATGTTCAAGAAATCTCTCCATGCAGATTACATATTAAATAGAATCAGACAAGAAAAATGTTGGGGGGAAAATCAGTTTGTGTTTTCTATGGGTCTTTTGCATCTAAAAACATTTATTTATTATTGAGGGAGAGGGAGAGCACACACACAAGCAGCAGAGGGGCAGAGAGAGAGAGAGAGAAGGAGGGAGAGAGAATTCCAAGCAAGCTCTGCATTGTCAGTGCAGAGCCTGAAGTGGGGCTCTATCTCAAGAACCTGTGAGTCATGACCTGAGCCAAAGCCAAGGGTCAGATGCTCAACCAACTGAAGCACCCCGGTGCCCCAGTCTTTTGCATTTTTGTGTGTCTTATTAGCAGAGGCAATGATGGTCTTTGTCCTGGATGAGTTTTCAAGGATGTTTACAGAGCAAACAACTTTGAAAGGTAGAAAAAGTTGGGGGAGGCACAAAGATTTTTTTCCTGACCAGTGTAATAAAGATAATGTCTTTCTCCAGGGCCAAGTTTGGGCAGATTTGTCAGGAAGCTCTTGTAGGATTGAGGGTTTCCCAGCTAAGCGTTTCCCAACTTATTATTCCCTCTGCTAATAAGACACACAAAAATGCAAAAGACTGGGGCACCTGGGTGACTCAGTTGGTTGAGCATCTGACCCTTGGCTTTGGCTCAGGTCACGACCTCACAGGTTCTTAAGATAGAGCCTCACTTCAGGCTCTGCATTGTCAGTGCAGAGCCTGCTTGGGATTCTCTCTCCCTCCCTCTCTCTCTCTCTCTCTGCCCCTCTCTTGCTTGTGTGTGTGCTCTCCCTCTCTCCCAATAACGAATAAATATTTTTAGATGCAAAGACACACTGTGCATTCACCACCCACTGGACTGCTCCACAGTGCCCTATGAACTTGAGGGTATGTGCAGAGGAAGATGTACTAGGAGTAATAACATCCTTTGTCTCTGACCCAAGTCTCGTGTCTTCTACCCACATCCATAGAACTGTGACAGCTAATTTAATGGGAAAGCAAGAAAAATCTCAGACCCTTCTGGACATTCCTCTCGTCTATATGCTGTAGCTTAACTGTAAGTATATATCATTAGTATACATTACACATAAAATTGCACTGAATTTCAAGTAAACATGTCTTGTCTCCTCAAGGGCAAGCAGGTGGCACTCTCCAGGTCATCTAATAAATATGGAGTATGCGGTAAGTGCGCTGTATCTCCTTGCTGTCAATTCATCCTGTGGAGGGCCCGCGTTGGATATGTGCCTCTGCTATGTCCACAAAGACCACCACCGAGCGTTGCCTCTTCGGTGGTGGTAGTGGTGGGGCTCCCAGTTACTAGAGGTCTCCACAGTTAACCTTGGGCCATGTCTTCCACTGCCTGGTGCCGTTCCCCAGCTCCCAGTGGTCCCGACAGTGCCAGAGGGAGTAGCGGGAGGAGGCTATGAATAAGAACAGACCCAGATGAATAGAATGGGGGCCCTAGGGCAGAAGTCAATGAGGGAAATACTGAAAACATCAAATCCCAGCTCCAGGCAGACGGCTTATGTCCAGAAGTCAAAGAGGCCACCCTGCCTGGGAAACAGAAACTCATTACGCTGGGTATCAAGAATACCAGGAATAGGAGACCTGGGATTAAGGCCAATATCCATTCCAGGCTGTCCCTTGGCAGGAGACATAAAGCTGCAGTGAAACAGAAATGAACCAACATAAGGAAAACACCAAACCCATCTCTGAATCAGGATTTGGCAACTTCTCTTTCCCCTTCTCATTGTGTTATGCTCTATGATGCTATAGATAGAAGAGGCAATAATCATGATTTTATAAAAACAAAACAAAACCCCAAAACTGCTACCAAATGTAACTCTTGTGAGCAGAGAGGGCCAAGCAAGCAGAGGAATGGGCCTGGAGTCTAGAGCCAGACGCTACTGAGCGTGGCTCTTGGCTCTGCCACCTATGAACAGAGGGGACTCTTTTCCTCGCTTATTTTTTTTTTAAGTTTTATTTATTTCTAGGAGAGAGACAGAGAGACAGCGTGAGCAGGGGAGGGTCAGAGAGAGAGGGAGTCACAGACTGAAACAGGCTCCAGGCTCTGAGCTGGCAGTCAGCACAGAGCCCGATGCAGGGCTTGAACCCATGAACCATGAGATCATGACCTAAGCAAAAGTCGGACGCTTAACCGACTAAGCCACCCAGGCGCCCCTTTTCCTCACTTATTAAAAGGGCAATGAAGACATGACACTAGTCATTGTGTGTGTGAGAGCTCTCGGCAACTGGGGTGCCAAAGTGGACATATTGCAGAAGGCTCAGGGGAGGTGGAAGGAGGGGAAAGTTATCCTTCAAGTGGGCTGCCGAGGACACTAATGAAGTCCCCTTCTAAAAGTCCTTCCCCAGAGGTGAGATTCCACACTTCCTGGCTCGCAGTCACAGTCATATTAATAGCAAAAGCCCTTATTTAATAGGTGTGTATGATAAGTCAGCTGTCTCACACGTATGTGTTGTTATTTCTGGTCTTGAATCATTTTGACATTTGTAATATTTACAACTCTGAACTATTCTCATACTTCAAATGAAGAAGCTGGTTCTCAAGAGACCTGCAACACATGGTCAAGGTCATGCATAGAGCTTCGAGCTGGGAGTCGCACCCAGGAATGTCTGACCCTGAAGACGGCTGGAGGGGGGGAAGCCACAGTCCGGGGAGAGTTTTGCAGCTGCCCAGAGTGGCATCTCAGTGGAAGAACGCAGTTCTCTCCTTGGCAACCGTACAGCTAAAATTGGTACCACAGTTGGTTAGGATGAGAAGCCCTTTTCCATATGTTGTCTCTTTACCCGTCACATCTATCTTGCTGGCTGGTTTTGTTATTTGCACGGGAGGTAGTGAGGCCCCCAGAGGACTGTGGCTCCAGCAGTGTCTACTAATTGATGCAGAGGTCAATCGAGAAGCTCTGCTCGGGTGGGTACCATGACGTGGCCGGTCACATAGATGGGGGTGGGCAAGTACCCCAGGGAGGACTCAACCTCAAGTTGTGCCAGATATGTCCTGTAGGCTTCGTCTGGTCTGGCCCTGCCCCTCTCCCCCAGCTTGGACTTGGCTAGTGAACCATGGTAGCCTGTGGCTTGGACCCCTCGACATAACAGGTGTAAGGTCCAGACTCCAGGTAGACTGGAGGGTAACCTGAGGGTCCCAAGACATGGTTGTGGAATAGGACCCCAGAAGTACCAACTTCTGACCTAATCTTTTTCATTCTTCAGGAGGCTCTAGGCCTGCCTTCAGTCCAGGGAAGGGCTCAGAAGTTATCCAAGGCCACCTCGGAGGGAGGGCAACCTCATCCGCTGGGTCTCAGAGCCTGGGAGCTATGCATTAGTATTCTCACCCTGCAGCCTGAGAGCCTGAGGTCTGGAGAGGTTATCTTGCCTCGCTCTTCCCTTGCCCACAGTGCGGTCAGCACTTCGGGCACTGGCCAGGAAGGTGAACTGGTGTAAGTGGTTAATGGGAGGAGTGCCTGTTTCTGAAGTGATGGGCTTTAAAGTCTACTCCAGTGGGGGAGCTGTGTGGCTTGGTTGTGTCAGGGCAGAAGGCAAGGCTGAGTGAGAGAGGGAAGGCCTCCCGAGGCAGTGAGCGGACAGCCCGGGGAACAGAGCAGGCAGATCATAGCCAGGAGCCAAATGGTGCAACTTTACTGGCGGTGGAAGATCTGCAAGTGTGCAGTGGGTCCCGCCAGTCTTTCCTGGAGTGAGAGAGCCCAGGGGATGGATGGAGTCATGGGCAAGTGCATTCCCACAGATGGGGAAGGACGCGGAGGCTGGACCATTGGCCCACACGTGGACGGGCTGGGCGTCTATGAGAAATGTGCTCAAAGTTCCCCGAGAACTGTAGCTTTAGCTTTGCCCACTAGAATTGCTGGAGCAGCTTTAAACATACTGTTTTAAACATCCTTGGATCTTACTGCAGAAATTCAGATGCAGTCAGTCTGGGTCGTGAGCTGGGCATTGGTAGTTTTAAAAGATCCCGTGGTGGTTCTGATATGCAGCCAAGGTTGCGAACCACTGGCTCAGAGAGGGAAGGTAAGTGTACACGTCCCAGCCTGGACGAAGGGTAAGAGAAGGACATGAATGGCATGGCAGAACTTACATGATGCAATCTGTGGGTTCTTAAAACAGGAATTAGATTTTCTAAACTGAATCTATTAACATACTCCACAGATATCTTAAAGCATCCCTGTGATGGACAAGGTTGACCAATCACCTAAGACACTGCTTTAGTATGAAGAGATTTGCATTCATCAGTCTTTGTCATGACAAAGTGAGGGACCGTTGGATGCCAGGGTTTAGGATTGCGGGACCAGGCTTCAGCTCAGCCGGAACAGTTCCTAAACTCATGTGTGAAATAAGTTTGTTTGAAATGCGAACTTCCCCTCTCTGGGCCTAAAGACTTGAAGGCACTAATGTTTGTCTGGCAAACCAACAAACTCCCCAGGTGACTATGTGACAAATATGATCTGTGGCCCCACATTGAGAAATGCTGATTTAGGGACAGGGGATGAAGGCAAATGTATTTGGTTTTATTAAGAGCACTCTCAGCCTTCCTATCAGCATCCGGTGTGAAGAGTATTCACAGTTTAATGGAAGCTGGAGGGAGGAAGATCAGTTCCTAGCGGTCCAATCTCAGGGTTTGCCTGGAGTGAGTGCAGAGGGTGTCCAGTAAGTATGTTCTCACATATCACAAAACTGATGCAGGCGCCTCCATGCATAGCTTCAGCCCGTAGGCAGCCTCACATCTGGAACGCTGTCAGAAATGCTGAGAGCCTTCCAGAACCTTCCACCTGAGGTTGGGAGGGCATGGGGCAGCTGGAATCCTGACTCATCTTTGCTTGGGGCCCCCGTGGTCTGAGAGGGAAGCTTTAAAGATGGAGGGTTGCCTAGGAGTTTTACCAGAATGAATACTCCCTCATCATAGCCTGGGTTTCCAACCGACTAAAATAGTGAGGATGGGTTCAGCTGCCCTCTGGCACAATAGAAAAACAGGCCCATGTTAAACAAAAGCAGAGACAGATCTGCTTCAGGGAAGAGTCATCTTGTTTTCAGATGTTCATCTTGGTTTCAGATGTTCGTTTCGTTGTTTCACTGGGTAATCGTTAACCACTCTAACTATGGGGAGAGAGCACTTATCACACATGACCCTGGGCAAAAAAATTCAGGACTAAAGAGAAGGGACACAGAAGAACAATAATGGGATTCAGGAAGGGGGCTAGGTAGCCAACCCCACTCAAAGTCTTGGACATGGTTCCTCTTGGCATCTTACTTTTCCTTCACTGAAAGGAATCATGCCCACTGTTTCTGCACCATTGGAGGTTAAATAGATCATGTTGTCCTCCAGCCAACCATTTTAGCTGCAAAGAATGGAGATCAGAAGACCTTTGCTGATGCTACAACCCTTGTTGAAAGATCGAGAGACCATAACAAAGCAACACCATCTCCCTATGAGCAAACCGTGGCTCTCAAGAGGAGTGGAAGTAATGAAGCAGTATTAGGAAGAAATTCAAGAACTGAATGGAGACTCAAGATATTGGCCAAGGCACAGCAGAGGTCAGACAGAGACAGGCAGCAAGAACACAAAGAAATTCGTATATCACTGGAGGCACATCAGGAGGCTTTGGGACTTACAAGGAGCAAGTACTGACAGCAAATGTTCAGGTTGCTAATGGGTACTCAAAAGGGTGACCTTGGTGTCATAATGAAATTTAACGAGCATCATTCTAAGGTATTATGAGCCCAGGCTGACCAGGTAACGGAAGTCGCAGCAGTAATGAGGACAGCCATTGAGACTGGGGAACATCAGGGTTGCATGAAGTAGGGAAGAAAAAATGTCAGCTTAAACAGGCAATCAAGGATTTAAGAGAAATCCTTCACACTCAAGATCCAAGTTTTAGCCTCGTAAAAGATGGTGTAAGAAAGTACACTCTTTGTTAAGTGTCAATTCTTGTCTGAGCCTGAGACGAGCTGGACATATCTGTGACATGGCTCCAAAAGAGCCCTGCGGCTGGCCAGCTAATTAATGGAAATAATGGATTAATTAATGGAATAATAATGAATGATAAGAAATCGCCCTCTGAATCATTTATTACTTTTAGATTATGTATAATACACTGGCAAATGGCATTTTTTAAAGAGTTGGTTCTGAAAATGCAAACTAAACAAACTTATTAAAATATAAATAAAAATTTTAAAATATTTATTTTTGAAAGAGGAAGAGAGACAAAGCACGAGTGAGGGAGGGGTTACACAGAATTGGAAGCAGGCTCCAGGCTCTGAGCTAGTTGTCAGCACAGAGCCCAATGTGGTGGGGCTCAAACTCATGAGCCATGAGATCATGACCTGAGCCGAAGTCGGATGCTTAACTGACTGAGCCACCCAGGTGCCCCGAATTGAAAAATAATTCAACAGGTGCATCGATGAGAAGTTCTCATGATGATATCATAGGCTAACTCTGTGTTTACTTACTGAGGAATTGCTGCTTTCCAAAGTGGCTGCACCATTTTACATCCCTATCAGCATTGTAGGAGGGTTTCAATCTCTCCACATTCTTGCTGTGGTCTTTTTTTTAATTATTATTATTATAACCATCCTATTAACTGTGAAGTGGTACCTCATAAGGTTATGATTAGCATTTCCCCAATGATTAATAATAGTATGCATCTTTTCATGTGTATATTGACCTTTAAATATCTTCTTGGGAGAGATGTCTGTTCATATCCTCTGCCCATTTTTAAAGTGGCATACGATTTTGATGATACAAATTCATCTTCTTGTTGTTGAGTTGTAAAGATTCTTTACATATTCTGGAGACAAGTCCCTTAACAAGGGATTTGGAAGTATTGTCTCTGAGTCTATGGGTTGTCTTTTTTTCTCTCTCTCTTCTTTCTGATTCTATTTCAAGTTTTTTCCAAAACAAGGCCCTAGAAACCCCCAGCTTCCAAATATCCCTGGGCTTGGCTCACTGCTGTCTTGAGTTCATGTTTGGCTGTTCATTCACCAACATTAAACCTAAAGATAGAAGATGTGACCAAGCAGGACCCCTTTGCTGATTTCAGAGGTGCCAGTGGCAGACAATATGAAAAACACACTGGAGCTTTCTCTTGGAGCCGGGTTGTGATGGGAAGTCAATGGAAGATGATGCTGGGAACATCATCATCTTTTCCCTGACCATTCCCTGCAGCTTCTGAAGACATAGCAGAAAACAATATTCTTTGAAGATACAGTATAAGAATTCCCCAAAGCAGAAATGCATGCTTCAAACTCACTGTGTTTCAGAAAATCTGGGTTTAGTTCAGCGGCCGAATTGTGGTGTTCACCCTGACAGCCAGGAGAGCCCATCGCCTTGAGGAATCCCACTCTATTCTCTAGAGCATCATGGGCCACTGAGAGATGGAAACGGTGTAAGAGTCCTTCTGGTTACCTAGAAACTTTTCCCTGAAAAGGCAACTTCACGAATGAGGTTTTCTAAACAACTAACACCAACTTCTCCAGGGGACTTCTCCATCACTGTTATCTATCAGAGAGATGCTTTCATTCTTGACCTTGGCCTGCTTATGTTTCAAGACGAGTTCTCAGACAGACTTCAGACTTGGAAAACCCCAGGTCACATAAGGTTCGACTATATGTAGCATTGTTATGGTCATGGGAATCGCTTTGACTATGACATCATGGAAAACCTTCCAGAAGAAGCCTTGCAGTGGTCCTCTGTACCGGTACAATCGCCCATGAATCTTCTGGACACTTACAACTGAGGCCACGGGATGTTTACGTGGCACTTCCAAGACGTGAAGCTTCACTTTCAGTCAGCATCTTGGGTGTGCCATGTCACCTTGTCGCCAGGAATTGTGCAGGAACCATTCCAGACGTTTCTTGACCCCTTTTCCTCTTACTTCCTTCTGCTCCTTCTTTTCCAAAAGTGCCTGTTTTGCTTGAGTGGCTTTGAGGACTTGATAAGCCTTTCTTTTTCTTTTTTTTCCCCTGATTTTCTGGAACCAGTGGGATCTTGTTTTTTTCCTCTTGCTTCATCGTCTTCCCCTCTTTTTACTTCTTGCCGGTATTGTTTGAAGTATAAATGTGCTTAGTTTTGATGAGGTCCAATTTACCTACTTCTTTTGTAGCTTGTGTTTTTAGTGTCATATCTAAGAAAACGTTGCCAAACCCGGGTCATTAAGACTTACCCTTGTGCTTTTTGTAAGGGTTTTATAGTTCTAGCTTGTACATTTAGGTCTATGATATCTCTTTAAAAAATCTTTAATGTTTATTTATATTTGAGAGAGAGAGAGCATGCACAAGCAGGGGAAGGGCAGAGAGAGAGGGAGACAGAATCTGAAGCAATCCAAGCTGTGAGCACAGAGCCCATCACGGGGCTTGAACTCACACACAGGCTGTGAAATCATGACCTGAGCCAAAGTCGGATGCTTAACTGGCTGAGCCACCCAGGCATCCCTCTAATGATCTCTCTTTTTTTTAATTTTTTATAGTTTTTATTTTTATTTTTGAGACAGAGAGAGACAGAGCATGAGCGGGGGAGGGGCAGAGAAAGAGGGAGACACAGAATCTGAAACAGGCTCCAGGCTCCGAGCTGTCAGCACAGAGCCCGACACGGGGCTCGAACTCACGAACTGTGAGATTGCGACCTGAGCTGAAGTCGGACGCTTAACTGACTGAGCCACCCAGGTGCCCCCCCTAATGATCTCTTTTTGAGAAGCCTATTCTTTCCCCCAATGAATTATCTTGTCATCTTTGGCAAAACTAAATTGGCCATAAACGTAAGGGCTTATTTCTGGACTCTCAATTCTAGTCCATTAATGTGTCTGTCCCGACACCAGTAGAATATTGCCTGGATTACCACGGCTTTGTAGGAAGTTTTGAAATCAGGAAGCATCAGTCTTCCCAAACTGCTGTTCCTTTCATGATTTTGGCTCTTTGGGCCCATACGAATTCTAGGATCCATTTGTCAACTTCTTCAAGAAAAGCCAGCTAGGATTTTGTGTCAGTAGAGCAATTTGGGGAATATTGCCGTTTTAACGCTATTAAGTCTCAGCATCTTACCTCTGACAGATTCATTGAATACATCTATTTGTCACTAGTCACCAGTTCCCACAAGGAAGAGACAGAGAACAAATCTAGTATAGAGATACTGCCATTGAAGCAAACAGATTGTGCTTTATTTTTAAGAGAAATTGAGAACAATTGATTGAAAATCTTCAGGCTTTTAATCATCGCCATCAATTTTTGTGGGTTTTTGGGGGCTGTTTTTGTTTTTTTAGTTCCCATCTGTGTCTGAACGGTGCTAGTCGTTACAGAAAGCCAGTTTTTTAAAAAAAATTTTTTTAATGTTTTTTTTTTTTATTTATTTCTAGGAGAGAGACAGCATGAGTAGGGGAGGATCAGAGAGAGAGGGAGTCACAGACTGAAACAGGCTCCAGGCTCTGAGCTGGCAGTCAGCACAGAGCCCAACGCGGGGCGCGAACCCACGAACCGTGAGATGATGACCTAAGCGAAAGTCGGACGCTTAACCAACTAAGCCACCCAGGCGCCCCAGAAAGTCAGTTTTTAATGGGCAGGCTCTGATTGTCCTCAGTGGTTGACAATAAAGAATCATTGGCACCGGAAGGACAATACTGAAGACGGAAATGCGACTCCGTTTTATTTTTTTCTCCAGACACTGTGGTGTTTGTTACTCATCTGTCACAGGTCAGTGTTTGTAGCTCCCGGGAGAAAATTGCTTTTCCCTGAAAGCCCCTTGGCCGTGGATACAAATAAGCAGCCTGCTGGAGTGAGGCAGAAAACTCCCGTGGAGGAGGAACATGAGTCCGTCTCGGCCCCGCACTTGGTGGAGCAGGGGGTAAGCTGCAGACGGAGAGATAATCTACTCGCCCTGCTCCTTAACGACACAAGACTCTGAGACACAGAGGTGCGAATTTGGTTGAATTTGTAGAAGCCACAGTTCCTAACTCCGTCTGGAGGAGTTGATGCTTTTGTCTTGGACCTGCCAATGTCCATTCAATCCAGGCACAGACTTTTCCTCCTCACATGCTTTCCTCCCCAAAGCCAACTGCCTTGTAATTCTTTTTTTAATCTTTATTCCGTTTTGAGAGAGAGGCAGAGTGTGAGCAGGGGAGGGGCAGAGAGAGAGGGAGACACAGAATCCAAAGCAGGCCCCAGGCTCTGAGCTGTCAGCACAGAGCCCGACGCGGAGCTCGAACTCACAAACTGCAAGATCATGACCTGAGCTGAAGTTGGATGCTTAACCGACTGAGCCACCCAGGAGCCCCAAACGCCTTGTAATTCTTAGAATGGGAACTTCTTACCCAGGCTCTGCACTGGAAGCCCTCTGATCTTTCAATCTCTCAGCTGGGTAGCTGATGGTGGTGATGTTTTCAGGAAGTCCCCCCTGCGACTTACTCCAGGTCCCTCAGAGGGCTTGGCAAGGGAACAATGAGGTTGAGGTTTAATCATTAGTAAAGGGGAATAACTGTGAAGTTCCACTAACATAGACATTTTGGTTGTGCCCTTCAGCTGCTGACCAGTAACCTATGCATTGGTTGAATCAGCACTTAAAAAAAAGTAATCTGCACCTTTGTTTTCATAAAACCAAGAGTTATTAGGGGAGGATCAGACTGACTACCTGGTATACAGTGAGCAATGACCAGGTACTGGGTTCCGTTCCGACCACAAGGCAATGGTGATGATACGAGAAACAGCCACTGCCTTCATGGGCTGGGGGTTATCTAAGGCAGAGGACCTTACGGTAAAGAAGGAAGGCAGCAGAGAATCTGTGTGCAGATAGAAAGGGCTGGAAGAACACAGGCGGAGCGACAGCTGTAGCCACACAGGTGAAGCTAGTAGGCGGAGAACTTGTCTTCACTGAGATCCTTGAACAGGGGTTCACGTAGAATATCTCACTGAATCCTCATGAGGGGAGGAGTCCCAACCTCCAAGCCAGGTTAACCGCCGAGGCTGTGCGGAAAGTTACTGGTACCATCGAATTAATTCTGGGTCACCTGACTCCAGACCCGGTGTTCCTTCCATTATGCCGCCTCCCAGAGCCTTCCCCCAGCCCCTCATTTTATAAATGGTCTCTGAATGAGCTCGTGGGAAGCAGAAACCCAGACTTCCGGGGTGCTGTGTGTGGAGGCGTTTCTGTTCTTCCTCGTTGCGGGACGGAGCGAAGATGGGCTGCACGTGCACTTCTGAAAGGGAAGGAGGGACCCTGTTCCAAGGTCAGGGCCCCAGAGAGAAAGTGCTTCAATCCTAACGGAGGAGCTCTGGACTTCTCCCACTGTGCCTGGCTGGCCCCTCCTGCCTCCTCCCTGCCTCACAGACCATAGCTCTCAGGGTCTCTGCTATTTTTAAACCCTTCTTTTCTGGGCCTTTTTCATCTGACAGGTGAAGAATTGCCGTCATCTTCACACTGAATAACATTCATTATTCATTATCCGTGGTGAAAGACTCGATTTACTACCTGGGTCCTTCCTCTTAAACCATGCCAAGGAGGCACTTTTATTTTTATTTTTAATTTTTTAAAATGTTTTATTTATTTCTGAGAGAGAGAGAGACAGCGTGAGCAGGGGAGGGTCAGAGAGAGAGGGAGTCACAGAATCTGAAGACAGGTTCTAGGCTCTGAGCTGTCAGCACAGAGCCCGACGCGGGGTTCGAACCCACAAACCGTGAGATCATGACCTGAGCTGAAGTCGAATGCTTAACTAACTGAGCCCCCCCAGGCGCCCTGAGGAGGCACTTTTAACACAGAGAGGGAAGCGTCCTGCTTCAGACCTGCAGATGGGTGACAGTAAATGGAAGAGGGGCCTCGCTGTTTAGGGGGAAGGGAAGGGCTCTGCTGACTCAGGGGCGGGGGGGCCTGAGTCATGCCCAGGAAAGAAACCGGCTTACAAGAATATCTGTGGCTGTCACATCAGCCACTGGGAATTTTCCTCTGTGTCTTGAACATGCTCACCAAATAAGGAGAGTGACTTCGCCGAATCATCCAGGAGAGAGTCTCTAAGAGGCCTGCAAGCATGCACGCATTTCGCACCACACATTTGAGCAAGTTTCCTCTCGGCCACCACTCATGTGGCACAAACCCAGCCACACCCAGAGTCCACCTGACCAGGTGGGAGAAGTCGCCCAGCAGAGCTCTGCTGGCCCCCGTGGCCGGCGTGGGCGGCCCGGATGGAGGGTCCTGGCTGCAGCCCCCAGGGGTTCCGAATTTAACTCCTGGCCCTACCTCTCTGGGAGCAGGGCTCTGGCCAGGTCCTCCCGGCTCTCCTGTCTCCTGAGACTCAGTTCACATGAACAAACGGTTGACATCAGCTTTCACGTATGTCCCCGGAGGTCCTGGGGACACTTGACCGGGTGCTTTGTAAAGCAGCACACACCCAGAGCCTGTTCTCACCGGTCGGCTTCCCAGGCTTGATCTGACGGTACAGAAACAGACCTGAACTTCACACACTGTGCTGGGCTTGCCGGCTGCAGAAATGGGGCAGGAGGGGAGAGGCCGGCAGGAGACCCGATTCTTCTGAAATCCGTGGTGAGTCTCAGCTCTACACCTGCTCGTCCCTTCTCTGCCCAGGCCCCTAACAGACGCGGCCGCTTCAGTCACCGCCGCAGTGGGGGCTGTGGACACAGAAAGGGAACTCTGCGATGCACCTGCTCAGGCCAGCCAAAGCGGGGGTGGGGGGGGTGATAGGTGGCCGTCCCCTGCGAATGTCCTGGGACGAGGGACCAGATCAAGGGCTCGGGATCCTGGCACAGAGCTGAGCAGAGTGATGCGAACACTTCAGTGGAGGCGCGGGTCCCAGGCAAAGGCAGAAGAACCCTCCAGACCGCAGTCGGGCGAGTGAAACACACGCTGCTGCAGCCGTTTGGCTTCCAATGACCAACAGGAGTGGGGTTCTTCTGCCACGTGTGTCCCAGAAAGCGTCTGCTCACAGCAGAGGCAGCAAAACGATTGGGAAATTGTCTTGATTTTTCACGTGGGTTGTGTGTTTCCACAGAATAAAAATGAGTTGTTTGCCCCCTCGCTATAAAATGCCAATCTAATTATTTTCATTAAAAAGAAATTGTTTATGGGGCACCTGGGTGGCTCAGTCAGTTGGGCGTCTGACTTTGGCTTGGGTCATGATCGCCCAGTTCACAGGTTCAGGCCTGGTGCTGGACTCTGTGCTGTAGCTCAGAGCCTGGAGCCTGCTTCTGATTCTGTCTGTCTGTCTGTCTCTGCCCCTCCCTCGCTTGCGCGCTCTCTCTCTCTCAAAAACAAATAAACACATTAAAAATTTTTAATGTTTGTTTGTTTATTTTTAGAGAGAGAGAAAGAGAGCACAAGCAGGGGAGAGGGAGAGAGAGAGTCCCAAGCAGACTCTGTGCTGTCAGCACAGAGCCTGATGCCGGGCTCGAACTCACAAACTGCAACGTCATGACCTGAGCTGAAATCAAGAGTCGGTCGCTTTACCGATGAACCACCCGGGTGCCCCAAGGATTCTTTTCATTTTCAACTATACAAATAAAATCTGAACGCAAACAAACATCTGTTCATTAAGTCAGTGGCGCCAAGGTCGTGCTGGCCGGTCGCTGCGCACTTGCGTACAGACATTTGCACCTGGCCATTGCGCGGACGCAGTTGGGGGGAGCCATGCTTCTGTATTTTCTCCTGCAGTCTGAACGCGCAGCTTTCTCTCCAGTTAGCGCTATTTCAGTGTGAGGCGCCTTGGGCTGTTGTTCCCCTCCCCCCCCGGGGTATCAAGCAGCCAAAGGAAAGGGCGATGGGACGTTCAGAGCCTTACCTGGCTGCTTCCGGTGACCCCTGCTCTCTCACAGCCTGCCTCGCTCCATGAATACTGCCTGGTGCCCTTCTATGTCCAGGAATAGGTGAGCAGCACTGGGCATTCGCCCATTTGACGGTGGGAATGAAGGCTAATATTTACAGAGTTCTTACTGTCTGTTAGTGCCTTTATTAATGTCTTTAATTCTCAACATTATGAAATAGCTGTGGTTATCACTCCCACTTCTCAGACAAGGAAACTAAAAGTTAGAGAAGCCAAGTGACTTGTCCGAGGGCACATTGATAGAAATGGGGAGCTGGGATTTGGATCAAGGCTTTGTGACTCCAAAGACCCTCTTCTCCAACCTCCTGCCCATCCCCAGATCATCCCAGCATCCTAGTTTTCTGGAGTGGGTGGAAAGGAGAATAAGGAGCTTCCTCTCTGGTGCATAGGTGAGATGCTCATGAGCCTGAAATCCTCACCTTGGCCATGATCTCCTTTGAAGAAAGTGACCCCCAACTTGTCATGGTGTGCACCCGTGTGTCACCAGAACGAGTTCTGCTACCCTGGCTGCAACTGACTGGGCCATCAACCTCTGTGAGAGTGGAAGAGTGTCACTTAACTGTTGGTGAAGCCCCAGTACCTAGCACACAGTAGATGCTGAATATATGTTTGCTGAGCGAATGAATAAATGAATGGCTGGATCCAAAATTGGTGCCTCAACCCAGCAACAATGTCTGGGTTTTAAAAACATGATATATCTGAGGTGGACCAAAACTTTGCTAACAGATGGTCCACATTGGCTGGTGACAAACTGATGATGCGAGATCTTTGGAAAGTATGGAAGTCAGGTGCACCCTGAGGGAGGCATGTCCTTTCCACGAAGCCTGTTGTACGTCCCAGGCTGGAGTGAAGGCAGCCAGAAGGACAGCGAAGCACAGGGGCTGGGGTCCTCTGCTACTCAGGTCTCTGGTATCTTTCACTTAGCCCCCCTCTTCCCCAGAGTCTAAGGGGATTTGAGATACTCACTTTCTCAAAACATTAACGAGCAGATGCTCATCTTGGCCATGACCTCTTTTGAGGAAAGTGACCACAGGTGGGTTTCTACCCCCAATTTGTCATGGTACCAAGGCAGTACCCAGGCTGGTAGAGAAATTCATTCAGTTCTAGATGGACCAAAGCTTTGCGCAGAAGGGTGTGAGGGACGGCAGGGGCCAGTCTCTGTCCACCTGCCCCTTCTCTCCAGCTGGCCAAGAGAATTCAGTGCCCTCCGTATGCAGGCGTGCACATGAGTGTTTGCACACAGATGTGGAGAAGGAGAGGGAAATGACTGCCCATTCTTTGCTTCCCAGGGACACATCACTGTGACAGAGTGGCAATGACATCCTTGGAATGAAAAGAAGGTGGGACACTATGTCCCCAAACACCTGGACATCCCTCTGCTCTGGGGAAATGTTTACTTGCATAGCAAAGGGCACGTCCCTGTATTGATGCTGCGTGGGCCTCCGTCTTGAGCCGTGGGAACCCACAGAAGGAAGAAACATGGCTCTAACCAAACAAAAATGCTGGTAAACATGAGTTAAGCTAACGCACAATTTCTGAGCTACTTAGAAGCGTTAGGGACTGACGATTTTCTTTTCAGTTTCCATAAGGGCTGGCAAATTCCCATCAGTACTAGTCTCGAGTAATCTCGCTTTGTATTTTAGAATAACATGTCCTGTCTGTGATGAACACCCCAGACTTCCCGCTGTTATTGATCCCCTGGGCCTGACTTGGTCAGCAAGTGGGCAGGGATCCCAAGGGAATTTTCTGGCTGGTTCCCGAGCCTGTAGGCGATTGCTTTTCTGCTGTTGCTGCTGCTCTAAGTACTGGGCCACAATCTGGAACAAAACAGAAAGCCTCATCCTTCAGGCATCAGTTCTTACAGTTGCCAGAGTGTTCTAGCAAAGATAAACCCTAGTGAGCTTCCCATGGGGGCGGGCTGGCCTGCAAAGCCCACTGACTGCCTCCCTCCTGGTTTTGCCCAGAGGAGGCACAAGCGCATCACGGTGCGGCAGGCTGGACGTTCAGTGGTTTGTCCCTCCCCAGAGCAATGCGGTTGGGATGATGCATCCTAATTAAAGCTGAAGAAATAATTCTGTGTTGTGACCATAGCACTCGCTGCCAATGCGTTAACCAGCGTGTGCACACTCTCATCTTGTTTTTCAAATGTCAAAAAACGTAAGCGTACAAGTGTGCTGGTGCCCACGGCTGGGAAGGAGAGGGATTTCCCTTGGGGATCGGCTCTGAGGACTAGTGGGGAGTACCTGGAAGGCTTCTCAGGCTGAGTCCCGGCTCTGGGGGAAAGAGCTCGAGGCTGATTAGCCATGTCTACCATCAGAGCAGGCGTGGGGACCAAAGGGTTCCTGGAGATATTTGGCCAACGTGGTTTATAATGTGGATTTATAAGAGGGATTCTATCATGCCCCCTGTGATGGCAGTGACCGACTCTCTCCTCATTCCTTTTACAGAAATATGGCAAAGACTTGGCTCACTAGATGAAACGGAGTCCTTACTCATTAACTGTCCCTGCAAAAGAAAGAGCCTACTGAGGAAAGAGCAAGGAATCCTGCCTCTGTCTGGGATTGTGTGAAATTTCTCGGTGGGGACCTTTTGGTTTTTCAAGGGGCTGCTTACAACGAAGAATGAGAGCTCTGCGTTTGAATCCTGATCTACCACTAACTGGGCGACCTTGAGCAGGTTACTTTACCTCTCAGTCTTTTTCTCCATCCCTAACCTAGAACAAATATTCCCTCCCGTCCTGAATGGATGTGATGATTAGAACTTGCTTATGCAGAGATTAGGGAATTGGGGTGAGTCCTGTAGGGAAGACGAAGCTATGCATGGTTGAGGAATGAATGGGGGGGGGGCCCCTCTGGTTCATGGAACATTCTGGTAATTGGTCTCAACACCATCGCTGAATAACCACTTTCTCCTCAGATCCTTGGGCGGTATAATGGGAAAAGCCATGGATGAAAATCAGAAGACCTGAGCACACATTCCAGTTTAGCTCCTTGCCAAATGGGGGAAACTAGTTGGGAAAACTAAACTCTCTGAGCTTCAGGGGCTCAGTCAGTGAAACGTGGTGAGTGCTAACATCCCCACCGGTTGGATGATTTTGACCATATAATCGTTAGGCAAGTGTCTGCTTCACAGTAGTTACTCAAAAACTATATATCAAATCCTTATAAAACTTTCATTTGGTAATACACCTAATTTTTTTAGAATAGTTTCAGATTTATAAAGAAAACAAACAACTGAGGAGATGTACAGAGAGTCCCCATATCCACAAGCCACAGTTTTCCCTATTATTAACATCTTGCCATGGTGTGGTGCATCTGTTCAAACTAGTGAATCAATATGGACCCGTTATTAGTATTAAAAATATTTTTTATCTTTATTATTTATTTTTGAGAGGGAGAAAGAGAGACAGAGATCAGGGGACGGTCAGAGAGAGAGAGGGAGAGACAGAATCTGAAGCAGGCTCCAAGCTCTGAGCCATCAGCACAGAGCCTGATGCAGGGCTTGAACTCATGAATCATGAGATCATGACCTGAGCCAAAGTTGGACGTTTAACCGACTGAGCCACCCAGGCGCCCCTGATATGGGTACAATCTATAGAGTCGATTTGGATTTCTCCAGTTATACACGTACTTTGTGTGTGTGTGTGTAAAATACTATGCAATTTTGTCAGGATAAGGGACTAGTCAATCACCACATGGCTCCCTTCATAACGATCCCCCTGACCACACACACATGCACCCCTAATCTCTGGCAACCAGTAATTTCTTCACCATCTCTGTAGTTCTGCCGTTTCAAGAATATTATGTAAATAGAATCACACAATACACAATATTTGGGATTGCTCTTTTCACTCAACCAGTTCCCTTGAGATTCATCTAGTTTATTGTGTATATCAGTCCTTCGTCCCTTTTATTGCTGTGTAGTGTTCCATGATATGGCTGTACCACAATTAGTTCCATCATTCCCCATGGATGGACATCTCTGGTAGTTCCCAGTTTGGGGCTATTTTGAATAAAGCTGCTACGAACATTGTGTACATTCTATTTGTTACATAAGCTTTCATTTCTTTGAAATAAATGCCCAAGGGCACAATTGCTAAGTCATATGGCAATCCATTTTAAGTTTTCTTTTTTAACATGTTTATTCATTTTTAAAGCGGGGGAGGGACAGAGGCAGGCGGGGGGGGGAGGGGGGACAATCCATTTCAAGTTTTAAAAGAAACTGCTACTCTCTTTTCCAGAATGGCTGTGACCCTTTACATTCCCACCGCCAGTGTCTGAGGGATCCAGTTTCTCTGCATCCTTGCCAGCATTTGGTGTTATCACTGTTTTTTATTTTATCCATTCTGGTGAGAGTGTGGTAATGTCACACTCTGGTTTTAACTTGTGTTTCCTTAACTCTCTTCATGTGCTTATTTCTGAATCGGCAAGTGTTTCAGTGATGAAAATAAAGCAACAAATACGTATTGCCAAATTACTACACGTGGGTAAAATTTTCTTAGAGTCAGAAAGTATCTCCTAGGGGCTCTTTGGATCTGTTTTTCAGGAGCCTGGAATCCTCCGGCTGGCTCCTGAACACGGAGAGGATGTAAGCGATTGCGCCCAGGAGTTTCCTCGGTTGAAGTAACAATGGGTATGAGTTAACACTTAGACCAAGTGAGAGCGGGCACTTGCACTTGAACGCCCCCACAAATCTGCAGTGGGTTAAAGAGACAGAGTACTTTGCTATTTGCCCAAACTGCTAGCAGTTCGAACAACCAGAATTTAAAACTAGGCCTGTGGGACTCCTCTTCTCCTCTCCATTATAACATTTTCTGGAATGAGTCTGGAGAAGACTAAGGACCAAGGTGCTGGCTGATTGAACTTTCCAGCTATGTGTCTGGACCCTGGATGCAGGAGTGTCTCTCTTCCTTCAGTCTCTGGACCCAGTTGGGTGCGGCGAACATAAAGCGAATTAACATGCATTTTCTGTTACAGTTGCTATTTCACCTCTTATCGCTTTGCTTCCCGAGGCACCAGAAAAGATTCGGATTCCTATTATCCAACCCTTCATCTCTAATTCATCAAAGCCTGTGAATGCTAGTTTATCATCTTTCCTCGGATTTTTACATCAGAGGCACATTCTGCCGCCAGAGGCAGGCTCCCTTCAAAGCTTGGCACCAGCGTCCCGGAGTGGGCCCAGGGCTGGCGGTGAGCCCAGGGGAGGCGTGGCAAGATTAGCAGCCGCGGGGCCCCCCGGGGCTCCGCAGAGCACCTGCTACACCAGCCGCGGCTTCTCTGAGCGACAGTAACCCACTTCCTCCTTGTTTGAGCCACTGTTCTTCTGGGTGTCTGTCACACACGGCCCAACCTGCATCTAGCCAATGCAGCTAGTACCCCGTGAGCGGCCCTGTACCACCCACCTTACTTTCTCTGGTGCAAAGTGACTGATGCTCATTGCATTTGCAGGAGAGGGTGTGGAAGGAGTGAGACCCTTGATGCTGCCTGTTCGAGGACACCCAGCCCCGGCTCAGCAAAAGATGCTGCATTCAGGATTCATGCGGAGCTGCTCCTGAACATTCTGAAGCAAAAGGAAGGCATCCCTTGGAGTAAGAATGTATCTTCCCAAGCCCCTTATCCCCACTTGGCCCCTCGTGGTAGTTCTTGGAATGGTTTTTTTTTTTTTTTTCAAAGAAGAAGGGAGCCAGGTAGGCACCCCCAGAGAAGCTCCTGTCCATCAAAGACCCAGGACAGCTCCATCGGGGTTGTATTCCTTGCCAAGAGGCGGATTAGGTTTCCTCCCTCAGGGCTGCTCTTGGGATGCTGAACAAACACGTCCCAGGGGCCACCCGGGCCCTGAGGAGTCCGGTGCTGAGGCCAGGACTGCCAGGTCCAGCTCCGGGACCCGGGCTGCCATGCCAGCTCCTCTGCTCCCCAAAGGAGACTCTTTCCAGAGGCAGATGCTTACGGAGTCCCGGCTACACATGTAGCGAGTCCGTTTCGGGACAACTCAGGAGCGGCTAAAAGCGACCAAGACGTTTTTGGTTTAAAATGAGGGAGCCCTCCTTGGAAGATGGTTCCAAACGTGCTTAATACCGAGGCCAGAGCAGACCCTCCCGCACCGGGGTGGTCCCGAGCCTCCCAAGCTGTCTCCCTGTGAAGCGAAGAAATGGGCAAGCAAATCTGACTGAAGGTGAAGGGCAGCAAGACCCTGGGGGGGGGGGGGGTTGACCTCAGGGCTCATAGGGGAGGGCAGTGAACCAGCCAGCCATAGGACAGGGGCTCCAGCACAGTCGGTGCCCCCAGGAGTGTGGAGAGGAGCCACGGGGGAGTGTGTCACACACTGAACAAGGAAACTTACAAGCTGAGTAAGGAAGCCCAGGACCTGCCTGACCCAGCATCAGGGGCCACCGTCCGTCCACGGGGGGCCCGGCTGCTCGGCAGAGCTGGGGCGGGAGTGAGGCCAGCCTGGCGGCGCGGGCCCCACAGAGCTCTCCCTGCTGTGTCTCCAGAAGCCCGGACGCCAGGTCGCAGCTGGGGAAAAAGTCAGGACCCACAGAGAAGCAGCTGCGCCGTTTCAGTGTGCGAATCAGCTTATCCCGGCAGATGCTGCGTAAGGCAGGCATTGCCTGATGACATAACGTATTGTAAAGTTAGCTTCTTCCTCCCGCCCTCCCTCCCTTCCTCCCTTCCTTCCTTCCTTCCTTCCTTCTGTCCTTCCTTCCTTCCTTCCTTCCTTCCTTCCTTCCGTCCTTCCTTCCTTCCGTCCTTCCTTTCTTCCTTCCTTCCTTCCTTCCTTCCTTCCTTCCTTCTTTCCTTCCTTCCGTCCTTCCTTCCTTCCTTCTGAGGGGGAGGGCAGAGTAGGGGGAGGGCAGAGTAGACGGAATTAAATTCAGAAGTGTTAAGGAGGAATGTCTACGGATGGACAGCTTGCTAAAACAGCCCTGGACAGAAGATGAAACAAATCAGCAGCGATCCAGTGGAAGAGGCTGGTGTATGACATGTTCAAGCGCATGAGGCAGCAAATAAATGGGCCACTTCTACTTGAACCCAGGTTCTGAGCTCTGTCTTTGGTCTCAGAGGCCAGGGATGCCTTATCATCTGGTTCCTTCTCACAAGAGTCATCAGTTTGAAGCCATACACATCTCAGATATTTGGATGTGAAGCTTCTGTGGGATTAGATCCACTGGTCCAGGCAGCTGTGATATTGTCATTTATAATAGGAAAGGTAGCCTGGGTCCCCCCTTCTGGCACAGAGCTCCTAAAACCCTCCGAATTTCCTAAGAGAGCTCTGCAGGTGTCTTCTGTTACACTAATGAGGCCACTTTGGGAACACACCTGGGCACTGGTTCCCAGGAAAACTGATGGAGGGATTAGAGGGCTGGAACTTTCAGTCCCTCCCCCTGATCTCTGGGAGGGGAGAGGGGCTGGAGGTTGAATCAATTACCAACGGCCAATGATTCAATCAATCATGCCTACGTCATGAGCCCTCCATTAAACCCCAAAAGAATAGGGTTTGGAGAGCTTCTGGGTTGATAAATGCTTGGAAATTTGGGGCAGTGCCATGCTCAAATAGGACACGGAGGCTTCATCCCCTTCCCTATACCTTGCCCCATGCCTCTCTTCCATCTGGCTATTCTTGATTTATAGCCTTTTTATTTTTATTTATTTATTTATTTATTTATTTATTTATTTAATTTTTAGCATTTAATTTATTTCTGAGAGAGAGACAGAGACAGAGACAGCATGAGCAGGAGAGGCACAGAATCTGAAACAGGCTCCAGGCTCTGAGCCAGCCGTCAGCACAGAGCCCAATGTGGGGCTTGAACCCATGAACCGTGAGATCATGACCTGAGCCGAAGTCGGACGCTTAACCGACTGAGCCACCCAGGTGCCCCATTTATAGCCTTTTTAGTCTAGTAAGTAGAGTATTTCTCTGAGTTTGGTGTGCTGCTCTTGCAAGTGAACCTAACTCAAGTAGGGGACTGTGGGGACCTCTGATTTATAGCCAATCTGTCAGAACCTGGACTTGGGGTCAGCATCTGAAGGGGATGACAGGCTTGTGGGACTGAGCCCTCAACCTGTGGAATCTGATGCGACCCACAGGTATAGTGTTAGAACTGAGTTGAAATGTAGGACACTCAGCTGGTGTTGTGAAGCATTCTTTGGATGTGTGGCAAACCCCCTTCCTCCACCTCCACACACATTAGAAATTGGGTATCAAAACCTCTTATGGCTAACCATCTATAGGCAGAGTGTTGCTAGAATGTGGGAAGAGAAGCCCACCGTGGGGATAGGGTTCTCAGGGTAACCCAGCTGAAATATCAGGTCAGCTGAGTTATGCCAGAGCACCTAAAGTTTTATTTTTATTT
The DNA here is from genome assembly GCA_017311185.1 of Proteles cristata cristata. Classification (NCBI taxonomy): domain Eukaryota; kingdom Metazoa; phylum Chordata; class Mammalia; order Carnivora; family Hyaenidae; genus Proteles; species Proteles cristata. Next base: position 1,676,786 of record JAESUZ010004066.1, read on the forward strand.
TTATTTTTATTTATTTGTTTGTTTATTTTGAGAGAGAGCAAGAGCACATGCATGCTTGTGAGCGGTGGAGGGGCAAAGGAAGAGGAAGACAGAATCCCAAGCAGACTCTATGGTCAGGAAGAAGCCCTATGTAGGGCTTGATCCCACAAACCATAAGATCATGACCTGATCCTAAATCAAGATTCGGAAGCTCAACCAACGGAGCCTTCCAAGAGCCCCTATTTTTATTTTTCATGTTCTGTCATAAATACAACTTTCACGTTAGTACAAAAGCAACGACATCTTCACTTTGGTTTCTCAAGTTACAAAGCTGCTTTCCTGTACTTTCACTAGTCTTTTTTTTTTTTAATATTTTTTTATTTATTTCTAGGAGAGAGAGAGAGAGAGACAGCATGAGCAGGGGAGGGTCAGAGAGAGAGGGAGTCACAGACTGAAACAGGCTCCAGGCTCTGAGCTGGCAGTCAGCACAGAGCCCGACGCGGGGCTCGAACCCACGAACCGCGAGATCATGACCTAAGCGAAAGTCGGACGCTTAACCGACTAAGCCACCCAGGCGCCCCTACTTTCACTAGTCTTATTTCATGGATGCTGTCGGTTAAAAAATCCCTTTGGGAAGCTACCCAGAGATCCACCTCGCTTCCCCACCACAAGCTACCATTGGCACCACATTTACGCAGTAATAGTATATGCGCGGTTCACTTCTTGTGGTAGGGACCCAGCAAACAAGTCAGTAGGACGTGCCCCCAGGTCACAAGATTGACCAAATACTCCGTTTTGTGTATGTCCCCTCATCCCCATGGTTGAATCAGTAGTGTGGAGAGAAAAACAAGAAGCCCCGAAGTCACACTTCTACCCCACAGGGCATGGGCTGCACTTGTGAGTGAGCCCTCCAGTTGTGGGCCACACAAGCGTTGTCTAATGCTGTAAATGAGCACAGAACACGTGGACAGGGGCAGTAATGGCAGGGCCAGGCTGACCGGGGGGGGAGGGGGGGGCTGAGGAGAGCACTGGGTTTTATTCTGATTCTGGTGTGAGCCCTTCATTCAATCTCCAGTGTCCTTGCCCTCCGCTGTGATCCCAGCACATTCCCTGTCTGGGTCTTAGTTCTCCCACTCTCTGGGTGTGCGGACCCTCAAACCTCTGTCAGTTCTACAATCGACATAGAGATACCTGCCCTACCACCTTCCAGGGGGGTCCAAACAAGGAAAGGCCTGGAAGCCTTAGACGCTGTGGGATGAGGCCCGTGGCTGAGGGGCTGTGGCCCCCAGCTTAGATGGGATGACAGTTTTCCTGCCCTGAAAGGCTTGTTGGTGGGCAGGCGGAAGCCAGCCTGAGAGCGACTACCCCCTCTGCAGACCAGTGGCCCAGCCCTGGCTCAGGCCAAAGCCCACATGGCTGTCTCTGTCTCTTCTCTGGGCCACCTGCCTGGGCTTGCCTTTCTCAGAGGCTTGCGGTCCAGTCTGGTGAAATCTAATGAGCTCTGCAACTCAGAGCTCTTTCTCCACAATGACGATGGCCCCACACACGCAGGGGACATGTTCTTAGAGCCCCAGTGGATGTCTGAAGCCGTGGAGAGTACCAGATCCCATATAGATTGTATTTTTTCCTATAAAAGCACAAATCAAAGATCAATTTAACTCATAAACTAGGCACAGTAAGAGATGAACTATATAACTAATAATAAATAAACTCATTAGAACGATTATAATATACTGTAATAAACGTTACGTGAATATGATCTCTCCCTCTCTCAAAGTATCTTACTGTACGGAAGTATCTTTGATGAGGTGAGATGATACAATGCCTGTGAGTGAGGTGAATGACATGGGCACTGTGACCTAGTGGTAGGCCACTAATGATCTTTTATAAACGCGTCAGAAGGAGGATCATCTGCTTCTGGAACATGCTTGACCCCAGGTGACTGAAACCTCACAAAGCAAAACCCAGGATACGGGGGAGGGGAAAGGGTCTTGTCCCACAGGTGGCAGCAGAATTCTACTTCGGCCTCTTGCAAAGGAGAAAGGGACCCACAGGCCAATACCTAAGTGGGCTTGCCTGCCATCTTGGGTCTGGGACCTACAAACTGGTACTTTCATTTCAACTGCTAAATAATTCGTTTTGAAGTAGTTCATGAAATGGGAAGAGGTGTGTGCACTCTTACTGTATTACACTGATGTGTTATTTACATCACATACGTTACTTTCCAGTGGCTTCTCACACAGTGAAGCAATGAGATTTATTGGCAGTTGGGGGGGGGTGGGGGGAGAAGGTGAATATCACCTTGAAGAAAGAAATCCTTATCCATTCGAGTCTCCATTTACAGTTTCTTCAGTCCAAAGAAACAGTAGTCTTGAAAGCCAGAAAAATTTCTTTAATGTTTATTCATTTTTGAGAGAGAGGCAGAGTGCAAGCAGGGGAGGAGCAGAGAGAGAGGGAGACATAGAATCCGAAGCAGCTCCAGGCTCTGAGCTGTCAGCATGGAGCCCAACGCAGGGCTCAAACTCCCAGACTGTGAGAGCATGACCTGAACACTTAACCGACTGAGCCATCCAGGCACCCCCCACCATTTTTTAAATGTTTATTTATTTATTTTGAGAGAGGAGGAGCTCACAAGAACATGGGGGAGGAGCAGAGAGAGAGAAAGAGAATGCTGAGCAATCTTTGCACCTTGAGCACAAAGCCCTACGTGGGGGTCAGTCTCACGGACCATGAGATCATGACCTGAGCCAAAGTCAAGACTGGAATGCTTAACTAACTGAGCCACCCAGGCACCCCTGAACAGGATAATTCTTGAATTAAGATGTTTCTCGGGCCTCCAGGAAGGGTTGGGTGAAAGGAACCAGATAATAAATCTCAGTGGACACCTCAGATATGTCAAGAGCAAGCCCAAGGGCACTTGGCTGACCGTCCCCATAGTGCCCCAGGCAGAGGGCAGTGCTGGGTAAAAACCTGAGAAGGGACCCCATACAACTCATGGAGGGGGGGAGGAGTGGGATCTACTAGTCCCCAGTCTCCACCACCGAAAGGGAGGAGAACAGAGGAATCTGAAGATGAGGCCTAGCATGGTGCCAAGGAGGCTGCAGGTGTATAGCCTCGGGTGAAGCAGAAGTGCAGACCAGGGACCGCAGCCTTGAATGCCAACCCCGTGTGTCTAAGGCTGCACGGGGCCGCCTGCTCCTCAGCGTGCCCAGGCACCAGGCTGTCAGGACTCAGAGCTGGGACTGAGGCTTCTGAAACGGAAGAGATGTTTTTTTTTTTTTTTTTATTTATTTCTGAAAGAGAGAGAGAGAGAGAGACAGCGTGAGTAGGGGAGGGTCAGAGAGAGAGGGAGACACAGAATCTGAAGCAGGCTCCAGGCTCTGAGCTGTCAGCACAGAGCCCGACGTGGGGCTCGAACCCACGAATAGTGAGATCATGGCCTGAGCCGAAGTCAGACTCTTAACCGACTGAGCCCCCCAGGCGCCCAGAAGAGATGGTTTTGAACAGGCAGACACAATGTTACAGGGAGAAGTGAATCTCTCCTGAGCCAGCCCCACTCATCTGCAGGACTATAGGCTCCTGAGCAAGATGGGCATGCTTCATCCTGACCTTGACACTAGCTACCCTTTGCTGCATGGTGACCTGGGACCATCTCTCCAGAGCAGCTCCGCTTCATCACAGAGCCTCCCCTTCCTCTGTTTCTGAACCCCCAGGTTGTCCACTTGGAGCTCAGGCACCTTCCTCCCCCCACCCCATCCCCCCACCAGCCTGGTCTGCAGCAGTCGGGGAGCTTGGAGCTCGGCTGAAAGAGACACGGTCTTTGTGTCCCGGAACAGGAAGAGATGGGGACAGTGGGATGCACATGGACCGGGCAAGAGGGGGTAAGACGCAGGGCAGCACATCTCCCTCCCAATCCCCTTACCGCTCTGCCTTGGGGCAATTTTCTGGCTCCCCTGGCTTATCTAAAAGCAAGGGTAGGGCCGCCCACCTGAAATGGGGCATTTCAGACCTGACTTGGCTGTTCCCTCCTTGGACTCCCAAGCCCTGGGTGGTGGCACCTGGCACTTCGAGCTCCTACCTCGCATCCTAAGTAACGTGACGTGTGTATCCTGACTCTTTTGAAGCACTTACTGTGAGCCTGGCTGACCTTGTTCTCAGCTCTTCACAACTACTGCCCTTATGTTACAGTTAGGAAACTGAGGTCGGCTAACGTGTAGGCGGCGAAGTCGGGCTTTGAAGCCAGGTGCTAGGTGGCTCTTATGCTCACGTGCTGTGGCTTCCTTCTTGTGCGTAAGCGTCTGGTTTCCGTCCTCACTGGGATTGCCCTGGCTCGTGCGGGGCCCTCCTCCTCCCCCACGCATGGTCCACCAGGGTCCAGTGGGGGCTTCTCACTATTCCAAGGCTGTGCTGTGCTGACCACAGTCAGACTCCATGAGTCTCTGGAGAATGAATGGTGGTGGGGCCGGGGGGTGGGGCGCGGAGCAGGTGTTGAGGGACTTTATTTTCTCAGATGGTGTCTACTTTCTAAAAGTATTGTCTGAACTGAAAACGACCTTAGAGATTCACGTCCTCTCTGGAAAACTGCTCCCCAGAGTCAAGGCAGGGTTCTTGATCCTTCTACCTGGAAAGTCAGTCTCCTCTGACCGCCTGAGCATGAATTTCTCCCCCTCTCTCCATCATGATCCTTATGGGTAGAAGAATATGTATGTTTCTGCCTTTCTACCAAAATGATCATTTAAATGCATTTCGAAGAAACTCTGTTTTCCAGCTCAGCTGACCCACTTCTGCCGCCTTAATATTTCATCTCCCGGGTTCCTCGGGCAGAACACATGTGGCCTTTCGTCCTTTCTCCTTGTCTCCAAGACCCCATACCTTTCTCCTCTCTTTCCTCCTTCCTCCCTTCTTTCTCCCGCCCTCCTCCCTCTCCCTTCCTCATTCCCCCTTCCTTCCCTTCCTTCCTCCCTCCCTCCCTTCCTTCCTTCCTTCCTTCCTTCCTTCCTTCCTTCCTTCCTTCCTTCCTTCCTTCCTTCCTTCCCTCACTCCCCTTCCCTTCCTTCCTTCCTTCCTTCCTTCCTTCCTTCCACTCCCCCTCCTTCCTTCCTTCCTTCCCCAAATGACCTGTGGATACACTCACCATAACGAAGCATATAGGAGGGCATAAACAAAATCAAATGCAAATACCTCTGCCCTTACAATTCCATCTCTGGACTCATTCTTGGGACACTGACTGTCTTCTTCTCTCTTTGCTTATTTTCTAAACCTCTTATGATCATTACTTATATCTCTCTTATCTTTCAGAGCAGATTGAGCACAGATTGAGAACAGTGTCTGTAAACAATCTGCTCTGGAAGATAAGGGATTTAGTCTTATACGACATCTCATCATCTCCTCTCTTTCCCGATTGGGTTATTTTTATTCTTTGTAAGAGTCGCCTGCATGACTTTAAATAAATGACTAACCCCCCATTTCTTTTTTTTAACCCCCCATTTCTTGATTCGCTTACCTAAGATTGTATCTATGGGCTCCCAGCCATAGGGAATAAGCAATAAGTGTACACCCCACCCCCCCGCCCCCGTCCCTGGTTTCACTGAGTTAACATCAGTTTTACATCGTTGAGTCTTGTAAACTTTACATTCAGTTTTGTGACCAAACATGTTGTTCATACTCCATTTTTAAGTTGATTTTAAACACTGAAATTGCATAAGTAGATCTATAATATTATACTTATGGAAATAATTGCATAAATGAGAGTGTTACTGAACATCTAGGAAAAGAATTTTTTGTCACAGGAATCTGTCCTCTCGAAGAAGAATCATCCAATCATTAAGTTAAAATGTTTTTCTTTCATCCGTATCTACCTCAATGATTACTGCTTCATTCCCACATCTTTCACCATCTTTGTTTCCTATTTTGCTGGTGTGCATCTGTGAATAATTTTGTTTATCATAGTTTGCAAAAATCCACAACTTTATCTGAGTCCTTGCATATGCCTATCTTTCCCTTCCGTTTTTTTTTTTTTTTGATAATTCATTTTTGCTTTAACTTTTTTTTTTAGGGTGTGTGTGGGAGTAGTGAGGTATAATTTGTAAACAGTAAGGAAAACAAATCTTAAGCATACAGCAGGGTGAATTTTTATATGTGACCACCACCCATATTAAGATATAGAACATTTATTTTCATTACCCAGAAAGTTCCCTCCTGGGTCAATGCTATTGCCTCATCAATTCAGAAAACTATGTGGTCTCCATTGCCATACATTTGTTTTGCCTGAAGTTATATAAATTGATTTGTTTCTACTCCACATTCGCCTTCTTTCATTCAACATATTGACTCTGAGATTATTCCATTTGTCACGTGTACTTAAGTTTGTGCCTTAAAAGTCGCATGGTAGTGGGGCACCTGGGTGGTTCAGTCAGGTAAGCGTGTGACTTCGGTTCAGGTCATCATCTTGTGGTTTGTGAGTTGGAGCCCCACATCAGGTGGGCCCTCTGCTGTCAGTGCAGAGCCCACATCGGATCTTCTGTCCCACCCTGTCTGTCCATTAAAAACTGTTGCTTGGTAGCAGGGAGTATATCCATTCTCCTGTCTATGGACATGTGGATTGTTTCCAGGGCTTGGCTATTACAAATGAGTCTGCTGTGAACATTCGTGCACATGTCTTTTTGTGGATGCCTCTTGGATATAGAGTTGATACTGTCAAACAGTTTTCCAGTGTAGGCTAACCATTCACATTCTGCCAGCAAAGGCTGAGAGTTGCAGTCAACCCATTTTTTATTGGCCACTCTTTTACTTACACTGTAGCTTTGGTTCGAATTTCTCTGATAAGTAAGGATGGTGAGTACCCATTCATATGTTCATTGGCCACTCGGATAGACTTTCACTGATCATTTGACTCGAGGTATAATCCCAGGCTCAAAATAAATTTCAGAATATTAAGGAATTTTTTTTTGTTGTCATTGACAAGACAACTGTCACCCTTTTAGTCTTATTTTCATATAAGCCGTGTGGTTTCATCCCTCTTTGCTGAAGTCCTGTAGTTTTACCAGGATGAGGGTTGTTGTTGGTTTTTTTTCATTAAAATTGTTTGATTTTCAGTGAGTCCTTTCAGTTAAAAACTCCTATGCTTCTTCCGCTCAGGAAATATTCTTCTCTCCTAATTTTGGTCCTTCCTCCATTTTCCTTAATGGAAATATCCATTAGACAGATGTTAGGTAACCCAGATTCATCTTCTACTTGTTTTAACTTTTTTTTCTCATTTTCTATCTCATGTTTTATATTTCTGCCTTAAGTTCTGGGAGATTCCTTGACTTGATGTGTCGCATGATCATGAAATCAAATGAACTTCTGTCCTCTAAGGGATCCTTAGAGGATGAATCTGTGGCTCCTTGTGGGCCACATAACTATGAGGTTAAAAAGGCATGTTACACTCCATTTCCTCATTGTAGATGAGACAGACAAATAACAAAGCCTAGGCCAAAGGGGTTAACTACTTAGTCAAGGCCATCCAGCAGTGAGGAGCAGAGTCAGGGCTAGATCATCCGATTTTACTTTTCTAGAACATCACATGAATGGCCCCAGAGGGGAGACCCACTTTAGCAGGGGCCCTTCATGGCCCCACTAGATACATCGTCTAGTCATGACTTAATTCCTGCAGGGACCCTCCCCCAGCAGTGGGGCCCTCTGTCGTCTCCCACTTCCCCTGTCACCCTGGAGCATGAACCTGTCCCATATGCTCTAATGTCTACATTAACTAACGTGCAAGTAAGGTGTTGGCTTGCTCTTGGACAATTCTGGAGGTCTTCCTAACGAAGCACCTTGAAGGCAGAGATTCACATTCTTCTCGTTCCTTCATAGCATAGCATGGGCTCCACTAGGTGCCAGATATATCTGGGACTCTCCGAGCTCTTGCAGGTGGGGACATATCTTACTCCTCCCCAAAATCCAATCAACCCAACAGGATACTGGCGGCATAGCAAAGACCTCATGTGTCTTCACTGAATGAGAACATTTCACATCAGTCTGAACTGGTAGATCATCCATTTACTGTTTTTCTTAATACCTTCTTTTTGACTCTGGGACTCCACGTGGCATGGTTAGTTCAAAACAGATTGGCTTTGGAGACAGGAAGATCCTTCTCTTATTATGTCTGGCTCTTCCAAGCAATTGACACCACTGTCTGACTCTCGTATGAAGCAGGTCGTTTGCAGGGGACGCAGGCCAGGAGAGCGGTAGGGGAGAGGCTGCTACTGTCTGTGGTGGTTGTGAGGATGAAATGATATGGAGAAATAGAATGTCAGTTGTAGGTCCCTGAAGAAGCCAGTTCCCTTCTCTTTCCCTTCCTCATCCACAAATCCATTACCGCCAACCCGTTTCCCCTCTCCCTCAGCCCCTTACACATGGGTTATAAGGAAAGGTTTTGCTATAAATGAAATGGAAATATCTTTAGTGATCTATCTGCAGAGCTTTGCTGAAGGAAGGATTGTTAAAATGCGGAACCTTTCGTTTTCTTCTTAATGAGCTACCTGGGATTGGATGGGGTGATAAATATAGCCTTTCTCATACGTCTGAATCAGCCAGCTACAGGAAGATTTTTAAAACCTCATTCTAATTAAGCATTTGCAGCGGCTGTACTCAATATTCATTCAGGTCTTTTCCTTTCTAAAAAGCTACAACGTTCACTGCTGCAGGGGAGAAATCTCCAGGGACCCCACCCTGCTACTTGAAGACAGAAGCCAGTCTCTGCCCCACTCAGCACCCTATGTGCACTCACAGCCCACTTTAGGGACTGGCATTGACCTGTCAGCTGGTGAGCCCAGCCACCTAGCCCTGCCCCTCCTTGCTAGGTGACCCGGGAGCCTGGAAGGCAAGCCACAGCTGCAAAACCACCATCTGTATTTCCCAAAACAGGACCCAGTTCATTGCAACTTCTGGCGGAGGCTGGAGGGAGGTGGGAGCAGGGTTTGGCATTTTTGATTCCCTTCCATCAAAATGCAGGTGGGAGTTTCTAAAATGACACATGCAGATTCAATCATCACAAAAAGGTTTTCTGAGCCCCAGCAGAAATCCTGTCAGCTCACTCTCGAACTCTTCACAGTATACAATCCAGGCTTTCTCCTCTGTTCCTACCCTCAGGGGACATCCTCGCCTCCTGGTCCCTGGAGAAGATGGTTGGGAACTCTCAAAGCTTTTATCCCTAAGTCAGGGAAGCTTCCGGCCACGCCCAGCCGGTTCCCCTTCCTCCCCCTTCCATAAGGGAGCAAAGGTTGACTTTCCCTCTTGACTCTGGTTCCCAGTTTCTTGCACTTTCTCAGGGATCTGGGGTCTTGGGTTGTTCCTGTTCCTCCTTCCTCCTTCCTTTCTGACCACCCCCCATAGCTTCCTCTCCTCTGTCATCCCCACTGCATTTCAGGAGCACCCAGTGTGGATGTGGGAGCCACATCCACGCCAGGTAGAGTCTTCCAAATTCCCCTCCACTGCCAGCCCGGCCCTTAGTCTGCCCTTCTCAGGCAGACTTGTCAAAGGAAACATCGACTGGCCCCGGGACTCTGCGGCCCCTGTGTTTGCTGGCCCTGCGTGGGCTTCCAACTCCCCTTTGACCCAGTTCTACAAGGGAATCAGACATTTTGAATAACCTGATCAAACGTCATAGGTTGGCTAATTGGGCTGATTCAAAACCCAGTTAAGTTCTTTTACTACTTCCAGTTACACTGTATTCATGCTATACTTCTTTTTTTTTTTTTCTAAAATTTATTTCTAGGAGAGAGAGAGACAGCATGAACAGGGGAGGGTCAGAGAGAGAGAGGGAGACACAGACTCTGAAATAGGCTCCAGGCTCTGAGCTGCCAGTCAGCACAGAGCCCGACGCGGGGCTCAAACCCATGAACCGCGAGATCATGACCTAAGCGAAAGTCGGACGCTTAACCGACTAAGCCACCCAGGCGCCCCTCATGCTATACTTCTTTATTCTCTGTCTTCCCTATAAGAGGAACCTAAGTTCCATAAGAACGGGGATTTTGCGTGTCTTTGTCCGCAGTATATCTCTGCTCCTGGAGCAATGTCTGGCCCCTGTGAGTCTGTCCTCAATAACCCTTTGTTTTCAACTGTTCGCATCATAATGAACACAAAGCTGCCAATACTATTAACAAAAAACATATATTAACAATCCAGTCCACCATCACTTGTTAAAAATTGGTGAAATTTGAGGGCGCCTGGGTGGCTCAGTCGATTACGTCTGACTTCAGCTCAGATCATGATCTCACGGCTCGTGAGAGGTTCTGTGCTGACAGCTCAGAGCCTGGAGCCTGCTTCAGATTTTGTGTCTCCCTCTCTCCCTGACCCTCCCCCACCTATGTGCGCGCTCTCTCGCTCTCTCTCTCAAAAATAAACTTAAATTTTTTAAAAAATTGGTGAAATTTGGTGAAGGGTATCCAGGTGCTCATCAAAGTATTCTTTTCTCCATAAGCTTGAAATTAAAAAAGAGAATTTTAATAAAATTTTAATAGAATAGTAGAGGAAGAAAAGTAAAAGGCCAAAAAACTCCCACCTGAAACAGGGTCTTTTCATTTCAGAGCTATTTTTCATGATTGAAATGAACATGCCGGTAGGAAGATTTCGAAAATCACCTTCATCGTTTTCTCCATACTTGAGAACTAAAAACTGAGCAACAAAATTAATTTTTCACGTCTTTTTTCCCCCCTACTGCACGAACTCATTTTCTCTTCACAAAATCAAGGAGCATGCTGCCACGGTTCTTAGAACCACAGACCAGGCACTGTTTTCTGTCTGGCAACTTTGGTGGGCAGACAGACACCACAGAAGTCATTCCCAGAGGATCCTTAGATCATCTCCATGAGAAATGGCTCTCCAGAGTCTGATATACTAAGTTTCATGTCTGTCCGGATTCCTGTAGAATCCCTTTCTTCCTTGGGCTCAGACACAGCATGTTTGATCCTGATTTCTTTAAGTTAATCTGGTGGGCTTTGCCAAGCCATGTCAGTTTCCCCAAATTCTACCAAAAGGAAGAATTAAAATGGGATCCATTAACCAATGGCAAAGTATATCAAACGAGCACAGCTAATAAAAATCACAAAACAATATGAGTGCAGTCATTAATGACCCAATAATTAAGAGAGCTCTCTCATCTCCTGCAATCCATTCCAAGCCTTATGAATCAGTGGCGGTTTACATAGACATTCAAGAGAAGATGTAGAATAAGCCATAGGTCTTGATCACAGGCAAGTGACTCAGGCAGGGACTCAGGAGTGCCAGAATTAAATATCAACTAAAACCATGGGCTTGGCAAGGCCACCCTGAGAGAGTATGCAGAGTAAGAAAAGTAAAGGACCAAAGGAAAACTTTATAGACATTGATATTTAAGAGGTAAACAGAGAAAGAGGAAGCGATAAAAAGCACTTTCAACAAGTGCATAGGGAGTTAACAAAACGAGGTAGGAGAAGCATCTCAGAAGCCACAGGAAGGAGTACAGTAGGTTCAAGAGAAAGAACCTATCATGAGTGCTACATGCAAGGTGAGAGTGTTAAACGCCCAGTAAGAAAAAGAGAGAGAGTGGATAACGGATTTAGCAAAATAAAAGATGGAAACAATCAATACATTTAAGAGGAGCAATTTTAGTAGAGTGGTTTGCAGCGTGTTGAGAAGAAACGCACTCAGGAATGAATGGTCACTGGAGGGGGATTTGGGACTGAGGTTGCTTGGTTTTTCTAAAAGATGGAAGAGACAAGACTATTTATTTGGCTTTAAGGAAAGTGTCTTCAGGGAGGATACAAGATACAGATGCAGCCTCAGCAAACAGCATGGGAGTGATTAACTGAACCAGATCTTGGAGGAAGTGACACCGATGGGAAGATTAATTCTGGTGGCAGAAGATCACATCCCCTTGACTGGGCCAGGAGAGGGAGTAAGAAGAAGGTGCCCACCTGGGAGCAAATCTGTAAGACTCCCTGGAAGGGGGCTGCTTGGAAAGTCCTTGTCTGGTGATCATTTTCTCAGTAAAATGGGAAGCAAAATTGTCTGCTAGGAGTGAAGACAGGGAGGACTTGGGGGTGGAGGGTCTGGGCACACAGGTAACTTATGAGCAGTTCAGGGTGGGTGGGGATGGGAGCTGATGGAGTTAGGTGGGCAAGGCTTGCCTTGAGAACCAGCTGTGGCAACATGGGTGTGCATGGGTGTGATTTTCCCCAATGGGACTCAGGGGCCAGGGAATAGGGCTGAAGAAGTAAAATGGCCGGGCTGCCTTAAGGTTGAAGTTTTTCAGGTCAGGTGCAGTGGGAGGACAGGAGAGTGTTGGAGGTTGGGGAGAGGAAAATCGCAGTGGTGGACATGGGCCCTGGGTTGACGGGAAAGGAACAGAAGCCAAGGAGGCAGCTGAAGACTGAAAGAACACAGCATATCTAGGGACCCACAAGATGATGAGATGGAAGAAGAAAGGTATCAGCAGTAAAAGAAAGAAAGAAAGAAAGAAAGAAAGAAAGAAAGAAAGAAAGAAAGAAAGAAAGAAAGAAAGAAAGAAAGGAAGAAAGAAAGAAGGAAGGAAGGAAGGAAGGAAGGAAGGAAGGAAGGAAGGAAGGAAGGAAGGAAGGAAGGAAGAAGTGAAAAGGCTAGAAGGAGGGTGTAAGGGTGAGGATGAGGTGCTGGAGTCACAGCTCACAGATGGGACAATCATGGTGGGTAGGGAGAGGTCAGGGAGTGCCCTTGAGTGGTTGTTGAAGTTCAGCTGAAACTTTAGGGTGTGGACGTCCTGACGGACAAAGAATCCCTCCAAGGTGATGGGGGACTTCAGGGCAGAGACTGGACCCAGGAACCGAGATGAGTGTGGACACAGAGAATAGTACCTCAAAGCAACGTCAGCATTTCCCTACCCTCTCTGCACCCCCCAGGATATCGCTTGTCTATACCACCCCATTAAATTGTGAGCTCCTTTGAGAGCAGTGGTGCTTTTCTTCTTACACCACATAAAGCATCAGGAACAGTACCACTGAAGCAAAAACACCCCAAATGAGAGGTGGGAGTGCCAGGATAAGCCCTTGGCTTCCAAGTTTGTCCCTGGGATCCCCAGGTGATAAGAACTAAACTGCATTTAAATTCAGTTGGGTTTGAGATTAAGAATTGGAGAGCCTGGGGGCGCCTGGGTGGCTTAGTCGGTTAAGTGTCCGACTTTCTCTTGGGTCATGATCTCACCGTTCGTGGGTTCGAGCCCTGCGTTGGGCTCTGTGCTGACTGCCAGCTCAGAGCCTGGAGCCTGTTTCAGAGTCTGTGTCTCCCTCTCTCTCTGACCCTCCCCTGCTCACGCTGTCTCCCTCTCTCTCCTAGAAATAAAATAAAAATATTAAAAAAAAAAAAAGGAATCGGAGAGCCTGTTTCCTATTATTACCTTTTCACTTATCAGATTATCTACCTGTGATGAACACGGGCACCTCCCCACCTTCACCTCAGACCAGTTCCCTCAGATTATCTCCAGTGGGCATTTCTGGCTTATTCAGACTTTGGGGTTTGTCTTTTTAAGCTCCTCCATTCCCCGGGTCCAATCTCAACCTGAGCACTGTGGCTACCTTTTCCCTGGTATCCTGGAACACCGCTGTACTTCAGAAACAAAAGAGGTGATAAATGGTACCTTCTTTTCCCAAGACAGGGTTCTCTCACCAATCCTTGCTCTCAGGAATGTGTTTTTACATCCACGATCTCAATTGTCCAAAGAGGACGCTTCTGTGCAGGAGCTTGGAATTCCCACTTCATCTTTTGTTTGAGAAAAGGTTAGAGAGAACCAGGGCCTATTTTAATATCAGGGACCTGGAGTTCTCAGGGAACTGGGATCCTATGAAAACAACCCTTTATTAAACACAGTCAAATGCAACAGAGTGTGTTTGGGGGAAATGTGGGTGAGAGTGGAGGGAAAGAGAAAGAAGATTTATGACGGCTTGGGATGGGCATATTTGGGCTGGTGAGTGAGCACAGTGGTAAGGTCTCAACACATCTGAGCCTGCTTGTGAGTGTGATTTATGTGAAGCAATAAATTATTTCCAACTGCCCTATTCGTGTGGTTTTTCCTGTGTACACCCAATATGGAGGCTTCTATTTCCACGTCTCCATGACAACGGAGGATTACAGAAATTCAATCAGTCACAATTCTGGGCTGACAAGTGCCAGGCCAACATTGCATTCCTATTTTCATACCTCGTGGTGGACAGGGTCAAGTTTGTGCTGAGAGCCAGATTTTGTTATGATGAGCTGGAAAGCAATGGCAATTTCATCAGGCAAAAGTCACAGCCCATTACCCAGGGGGAGCAGAGAATGGTCCTCCCGGGAAGCAGGAAGCTTAGTTAAAGATCCGGAAAACCCCATCCCTGCCGCCAGGCAAGCCACATTTGCCAGGGACAGCTAAAAGGGGAAAGAAATTCAGATACATTAAAGGCGATTTTTTGCCCCAGCTGAACTCCGTTGTGTTTCAGCAAAAGACACTGCTAACTTGTCAATGCTGCCCTGAGTGGGCCTCCTCATTCTTTCCCTTTCTGGTCCCCCCACAGTCGGGGGCTTCTCACTGCCCATCTTTCCTCTTTGATATGCAGCGGTGAATCATAGCAAATAATGTCACGTCACATAACATTTCCCCTGGGAGACTCAAGCTCTGAGCCCTGATTTTATGCAGACAGAGTCACGATGAATCACACTTCAAGATGTTTCTAAGTCTCATTTTCTCAAGAGAAAACAATAAAAGAAAAATCGATGTTTGGGAAGAATCCCATTCTTAGGGCCACTAAATGGTCCCAGGATCTGGGGCACTTGTCATTTGGTCTCCTTACCTCTGGCTACATCATGCTTAGGAGGATAATTCCTCAGGTGTCCCTCCTCTCCTGAAGAATGCCACTGTCCCACCTGCTGCAGTAACTGTGAATCCTGGACTTTGCCTGCCAGAGGCAAGCTTATTCCACAGGCTTAGAGTTAGGTCATTGGGAGAACACAGAGTAATATATGTAAATTAACATATACCGATATGCAGAAATATAACAATCCATTTTCCCAAAATTCCTGAAAAATATCTTGTCAGGTTCTCAATATGTTCGTCCATCAGTTTGGCAGATATATTTAGATCGTATCAACTAAAATGTATTAAATACATTTTAACCAGTCTGTGCCTGGCATTCTCCTGCACCTAATTTCACTTACTTCATGCAAAGACTAGTGTTGTCCTGTAACTTCAGCGGACAATGCATCTGAGGGTAAGTGGCTGGTCTGAGGTCAGGTGGAGGTGGGGTGTTGGGGTCCCCATCCTCTGCTCTCGCACCTCCACATATCTCTGCACAGATGCCTCCCTGATCAGGAAAGGAACCTCCTTAGCAGAGAGCTTGTTGAGGCATGAAACGGTTTCTTCATATGATATTGTTCTAGAAGCTCAGTAAGGGAAGCAGATAAAAGTGGATTCACTGATTGAGCTGTGGGGAGCGTGGGGGTAGGTTTTTCATTCTCTCCTCTGCCTTTTCCTCCCTTGTCAGTGATCCCCGGACCCGGTGAACTCTGCTTGAAAATCACGCCCTCCAGGATGCTCTCGGGCTATTTGTTTGGGTCTATTTGAAGGACTCCTCCAGAGTTCAAGTCCTGACTTCGGTCCTCAGTACCTATGTAGTGCAAAGCTCTGAATCTGCCAACCTGCCACTGGTTGGTGGTGACCCGGCTGGTTCTCTGAAGAGCCTGATCCACCCTGCTGGGGGAGGGTCTGATGTGAGGCTAATGGGCCTGGGCTTCAGGGTCACGCTTTTGACTGTTCCAGTGCATCAGACCCTCCCACTCACTTCTCTGCGGGACAAGTCCTCAGGCTGCACCTTTAACAACTATCGCTAACTCTTTAGGTCTGATCATCTTGTTGTGTTAATATTAAATAGAAGAGCCTGTATCTTTTAGAGATGCATACCAAGGCACCTACAGATATAGTAATAAAATTATTACTTCGACACTATCCAGAGAGGGGGAATGGGTGGGATAATAGATGAAACATTCGTTTTGTTGAAGCCCGGTAATGGATATAAACGGGTTTGTTACATCATTCTTTCTACTTAAAATATTCTCCAAAATATATTTCCAAATAGAATTATTTGGAATAATATCCAAAATATTTGATATATTTGAATATTCAAAATATTTGAAATATCCAAAATATTCCAAAATAGAATTCTCCAAAAATTGCAGGTAGATAGATGGGTAGATAGATAGATAGATAGATAGATAAAAAGATAGATAAATAGATGGATAAAGATACAGGCAAAAAAGAGAAAGAAAATCAGCATTAGACCTTTGCCCCAAGAACACACACTTTCTTCTCTCACCTTGTAGCTCCTTAAGGGTCCTCTCTGCTGCTCTCTGACAGGGGTTAGCCCTTTTCCCGGAGTGGGTGAAGCCTTTGGACCTGCTTCTCTGACTTGTTCACTAAGATTTTGCCTCCACTCAAAGCTTTGCCTGAACCTCTTATTTTGGTTCTGCCCGCAGCATAGAGTACAACGCATTTCTCCACAAAACTTCGTGGCAAAACCCATCTTGTTCACCCTGGGAGATTAAGACAATGAATACATTCTTTACAAAGCCCAGACACTTTCTTGATCTCCTATTTAAAAGATGAAAAAACAGGAGGCTTAAGTAAACTACCGGAGGCCATCCCACTAGAGTACTGATAGAACCAGCCTCATAGATGCAAATTGACCCCAGGGACTGCCTTTCCGCCACTGCAACATATATGACATATGACAGTTGTAAACTATCAGGCCCTTCAAGAGGTGATCCCACAAAAAGAGGAGGGTGCCATTTTTATATCAGCATTACAAATATTTGGAAAATAGAGAAAGTAGGGAAGCCTGGGTGGCTTAGTCCGTTAAGCGTCCGACTTTCGCTTAGGTCATGATCTCGCAGTTCGTGGGTTCAAGCCCCGCGTCGGGCTCTGTGCTGACTGCCAGCTCAGAGCCTGGAGCCTGTTTCAGTCTGTGACTCCCTCTGTCTCTGACCCTCCCCTGCTCATGCTGTCTCTCTCTCTCTCTCCTAGAAATAAATAAAACATTAAAAAAATAAATAAAAAAAAGAAAATAGAGAAAGTAACTCACAATCCTAGCATTCTAGCAAAATAGGTAGTAGTTTTTTCTTTCTGCATATATTTTATATAATTATATTCAAAATGACAAAAAGTATACATTTTTATGTTTTGATTTTTAAATATTATATCATAGGGATTTCTTAGAATTGCTTTTCTTCAGAATATCATTTCACACATGCTGTAGTTTTATGATGAATCCTCTTATTTTTTAATTTTTATTTTTTGTTATTATTACTTTTATTGTTCTTGGTTTGTTTGTTTTTTATAAATAGTTTATTGTCAAGTTGGTTTCCATATAACACTCAGTGCTCATCTCCACAAGTACCCTCCTCCATGCCCATCCCCCCTTCCCCCCCACATCCATCAGTCCTCAGTTTGTTTCTCAGCATTCAAGAGTCTCTCACAGTTTGCCTCTCTCCCTTTCCCCCACCATTTCCCCCCTTCTTCTCCCCCATGGTCCTCCGTTAAGTTCCTCCTAATTCTCCTATATGTGCACACATATGATATTTGTCCTTCTCTGCCTGACTTATTTCGCTCAGCATAACACCCTCAAGGTCCATCCATGTTGCCACACATGGCCAGATTTCATTGTTTCTCATTGCCATGTAGTATTCCATGGTATAGATAAACCACATCTTCTTGATCCATTCATCTGTTGTTGGACACTTAGGCTCTTTCCATGTTTTGGCTATTGTTGAGAGTGCTGCTATGAACATTGGGTACATGTGCTCCTATGCATCAGCACTCCTGTATGCTTTGAGTAAATCCCTAGCAGTGCTATTGCTGGGTCATAGGGGAGTTCTATTGTTAATTTTTTGAGGAACCTCCACAATGTTTTCCAGAGGGGCTGCCCCAGTTTACATTCCCACCAACAGTGTAGGATGGTGCCCGTTTCTCCACATCCTCGCCAGCATCTAGAGTCCTCTGATTTGCTCATTTTAGCCACTCTGACTGGTGTGAGGTGGTATCTCAGTGTGGTTTTGATTTGTATTTCCCTGATGAGTAGGGATGCTGAGCATCGTTTCATGTGTTTGTTGGCCATCTGGATGTCCTCTTTGGAGAAGTGTCTGTTCATATCTTTTGCCCATTTCTTCACTGGGTTGTTTGTTTTTCGGGTGTGGAGTTTGGTGAGTTCCTTATAGATTCTGGATATTAACGCTTTATCTGATATGTCATTTGCAACTATCTTTTCCCATTCCGTTGGTTGCCTATTAGTTTTGTGGGTTGTTTCCTTTGCTGTGCAGTATGATGAATCCTCTTATTTGGGGCTTTTTTTTTGTTGCTCCCAATTTTATGCTGCTTGGAATGAATATCTTGAGGCATATAGTGTCTTCTTCTTTTTTATTTTTACTTTTTGTGTAAATTCCAGAGATAGTAAGATTAATGGAATGAAGGTTAAACAAGTTATGGCATATGAAACTTACTACTAATTGAATTCCAGGTAGATAGTACTGTTTTATATTCCATGGTATTTTCATATATCCTTTCGAGCATTGGGTATCAACAAATATTTCTTTTCTAGTTTATATACAAAGAATATGGGGTTGGCTTCATTTAAATCTGTCTTATTTATAGTTGGTGGAGTGTTTGAGTGGGGATCTATGATTCTTTTGGCATCCCAGTGTAGCCTGGCCCTGAACATCACTCATATGCATACACATACCTAGGAAGGAAAGCTACATTCTTCCTATCACTGCTGCCAACACACACAGTAATGCATGCTCATAGCAATGGTCTCTGAGCCCTCGGCAGATATTGCTTGAGGAAAGAAAACACTGGAAGAAATGTATGAACATCAGGTGCAGACTTGTCTTCTTTACTAAGTCTAAATTTTACCACTTAGAAAATTTTTTTACTGTTTTGTTTATTTTTGAGATAGAGATAGAGACAGCGTGAGCAAAGGAGGATCAGAGAGAGGGAGACACAGAATCTGAAGCAGGCTCCAGGCTTTGAGCTGAGCTAACTGTCAGCACAAATCTCAACATAGGGCTTGAACCCACGAACCGTGAGATCATGACCTGAGCCGAAGTCGGATGCTTAACCAACTGAGCCACCCAGGCGCCCCAAGTAATGCAATAGTATTTGTGCAAACTCTCTAGCTTCCATGAATTTCTTCATAATCCTCTAAAATTGCCATCTCTCAGTCTGAGAAAAATCTCTTTCAAGTTATTAAGGCTTGGTTATCTTTCTGTCTTTAAAAAACTGCAATTTTGTTCTAATCACAAATTTAATTAAGACATGCAAATTGTAGGAAATCTGTAAAACAGAAACGTTTTTAAAAGGGAACAAAAGTACTTTGTAATCCTATCATCTCAAAAAATCACTCTTTGATGTGTTCTATTCTTACTGTATAGATAAAACAAAGTTGCTATCACACTGTATCTATTCAGTTTGGTAGCCTGACAGTTTTTTCATTCAACATTATATTGTGAGGACACAAAAGGTCATTACATGATTTCTGAAACTGATTTTTTAAAGTATTTTAAACTAATCTCTACACCCAACATGGTGCTCAAGACCAAGAGTCACATGCCATACCAACTGAGCCAGCCTGGCATCCTTAAAAATGATTTTTAATATTTATATGTTATATAATAATGGAAAATATAATCATTGCAAAATATTTAGATAATATGACCTAAGCACATGACCATTTATTTTACGATTTTCTTGATGTTGGCTATCTAGCTTGTTTTTGAATTTTCACTGTTATAAATAATAACCCAGTGGACATGCGGGTCCATTTACTTATGGAAGCTCAATTTTAATAGCAGGATAAGCAAATGCATTCTTAAGGACAAAGGCACATCACGGGCACCTTACAGGACCAGGAGGAATTGGAAGGCCTGGGTTCTGGTCCCACTTTGTGACTGTGTGATTCCAGCCAAGACATACCATAGCTCTGAGCCTCAGTTTCCCTATATATCAAACAAAGGGTCTAAGTAAGTGATCTTTCCAGGTCCTTTAGCACTTTATAAGTATAAGCTAGAACCACAACTTTCTGTTTATGAACATTACACTTTGTCATATCTCCATAGAATTTTATAGTTTTTATTATTTTTGCTTCTGCACATGCCAAGTGAGAATATATACGGGAACATTTAGTGCCGATAATGAGAGAGCTACTCTTGTAGCTCGTTACATGTGGAACGTCTAAGCTGTGCTCATTAGCAAGCACAGTAGAGTTAGATTACTGCGAGCAGTAAAGAGGAGAAAACAATAATTAAGCAAGTGAAATTACATGAGATGAAATACAGTCTACAACATCTACAGAGTATCTGTACATGTATACAGAATGTAAGGTAGGACAGGGGACATTTTTTTGTGGCAAGTTTGAAATAGGAAAAAAAAAAATTCCAGCTAGAAGTCTCTCTTCATTCAAGGGCGACTCAAGATAATACAGGGCAAAAGAAAATAAGAACTGGAGTAATTGAGGCTGCCAGAAATCCCCCAAGGTCTAGTGCAAAGGCTATTATTAAATCTGGTTATTGTCATGCTTTAATACTCTCCAAAGCTCTGGCACAGAACTGACCCTACTGGGTCACTGGTGGTTTATTTCACAAAGCCCAGAGGAAGGATCTGAGCCTCAGTAACATTTTCTTTTTGGTTATGAAAATATTTAAATATAAGCAAAGAACAAAATATTTCCATATGTTCCCTTTTGATAATAGCGCTATCCTAGCTCTGGCTTTGCTAGACTGACAATCACCTTAAAGTTTTCCCTAGAGTCACAGGAAGCAAAGGGGTAAGAGATTTAGCATTTACAGTGTCTAGAGCCAAAGTAGCAAATGATGCAGAACAGGGTGTAAGGACCACACTGGGAAAGACTTTATAGGTCATGCTGAGGACGCTGACCTTTTATTCCAAGTGTTGGGAAATCATAACGGCAGTTTGAGCAGAGGAATGACCATAATACAATTTATGTTTAAAGAGGGCTTCTCTGGATTCCCTGTGGAGAATAAACCGGGGCAGGAAACAGAGTAGGCAGAACAGAAGCTGGAGACCACATAGGGCCTAGCAATAGTCTAAGTGAGAGAAGACAGTGGTTTGGAGTAAGATGATAATGCGTTGGAGGGAGATGAAATGTGTTTGAATATGTCTTAAAGGTAAAAGAAGAGCTTAAAAGATGAGTTGAGGGATTGGATATACACTTTAAAAGCAAGAAAGATTCAAGAATGACCGTAAGGCTTTTGGCCTGAGCAGATGGATGAATGGTGCACAATTTGCTGAGATAAGCTGCAGAGGGAGATGATTTGGGGCAAGTCAAGAGCCCATTTTGGGTCATGCTGTTTGTGAAGCCTACTGGATGGTGTGATGGGCAGAATAATGGTCCTCTACAGATGTCGACATTGTAATCTTCAGAACCTGTGAGTGTGTATTTTAATATGTCCAGGGGAAATTAAGGTTGTAGATAAAATTAAGGCTGCTAATCAGCTGACTTTAAAATAAAACTATCTTGGATTATCTGGTAGGGCCCACTGTAGGAGCCAAATGTGGGAGAGGGAGGAAGAATCAGTGTCAGAATTATGTGATATGAAAAAGACTGACCAAACTCTGATAGCTTTGAAGATGGAAGGGCCCATGAGCCAATGAATGTGGGCAGTCTCTTGAAGCTAGAAAAGTCAACAAAATGGATTCTCTCCTACAGTCTTCAGAAGAGAATTCAGCCTTCTGACACACCTCGATTTCAGCCCAGTAAGATTCATTTTGGACTTTTGACCTCCAGAACTATAAAATACAAATCCATGTTTTGTTAAGCCACTAAGTTAGTTGCATTTTGTTATAGCAGCCATGGGAAATTAAACACAAGTGGCCAAATAATACACTGTCCAAACTGGGACAGTTTTGAATGGAAGAAGTTCTATTAATACTTAACAGAGACAACAGCTATATATCAAGACTATTCTGGAAAATTAGATATAAGATTATCCTACCCTTCTGCCATATGGTTGGAGACATCAGGAGCTGTGTTTTTTGTTTAGGAAAGAGGTGGAGGATAGAGAATTAAATCTGGCAAGTGCCCTCATGTAGTTGGCATTTAAAGTCATGGACCTGGATGAGATCACAGGAGAGTGACTATATGGAGTGAAGAGAAAATGACCAAAGATGAAGCCTACTCTTAGAGGTTTTGAAGAAGCAGAAGGTCCAGTAGAGAAAACTAAGAGGGCACATCCAGTGAGGTAGAGGGAAAGCCAGGAAAAAGAACAAATAAACTCAAGTGAATAAAGTGTTTCAAGGAGGCAGGATTGAGTGATTATATCAAATGATTGGTGAGAAGTCAAGAAAAAAGAGGAGTGGAAACTGATAATTGGGTTTGCAATGTGGAGATCATCAGTGAATTTTAGAAAAGTGATGTTAGTAGAGTCTTAGGTCAAATCCCTGGAAGGAATGGGTCAAAGAGAAAATGGAGACAGAAAGCATAGTCATCCTTTTTAAGTTTGCTATAAAAGAGGACAGACAAATTGGGACAGTCACTATAGGATATAGGCTAGGGAGGGTTTCTAAAAGATGGGAATTACTAGAGCACATTTGTATGCCCAGGAAAGATTTAGTAGAGGGAACATATTCAATGCAGACAGATGTAAGTGCTGGAGCAAAGTCTTTAAACAGATGGGAGAAAATGGTCCCTGGAGCTTCTGTGGAGGATTTGGGCTTTAGTAGTCATGTGGACAAATCTTCCACTGAGGAGGAAGAAAGGATGCGAAGACATTTATATTGGTACTTTTGTTTTCATTGGAAGAATAAGGACGTAATTTTCTTATTGTTTTCAACTTCCCAGTGAAACAAGAAATGAAGCCATCAGCTGAGAGTGTTAAAGGAAAGAGTAGACAAAGAGTGTTGCAAATTTGAAAAAAAAATGAGAAAAGAGAAGGATAACATCTGAGAGATTAGGAGAACTTGATTCTCATTGAACTATCTATCAATAAGATGATAAAAATGACCACCACCACCACCACAAAACGCCCCCAAAACAGAAAACAAAACGCCCACAGAAAATAAGCCAGAAAAATATGAAACATAGAGAACATAAATTTTAATTTGTTTTGGGCACTGCAAAGAACAGATATTCTAAGAAGGAGAAAATAAAAACAAAGACAAACTATTAGCACTTAAGAATAGCTGAGGATGTGACTTGAGTCTTTCTATTACTGCCTAGCTGGCATTGCCAGTCTGTGTGAATGCATTTGTTCAAGTTGACACTTGCACACACAATCCCTACTCTCTTCATGGGTTCACTAGTTCATCTAGGGTTGTAGTTTCTTTCAGTTAATACCAATAATTTGGATATGATAGCAAAAAAAATTTTTTTCCTGACGAGTGGCTATGCCACTACATCTCTGTCTCTCTCTCTCTTTCTCTCTCTCTCTCTCTCTCAATTTTTGTCTTTCTCCCATTATTTATACCTTATATCCTCTCTTTTCTCCCCATAACATACCACATAACTTGGTTTCTACTTTTCCAGGTTTGGACATACAGTAGTCTGCACACTAGCCAGCTGAGCTGTTTCAGAACCACGGACAGCAGCCCCATCCTTGTCCCGCCTTCTCTCCACTGCATCCCAATAGAAGCATTCTGGTCATATTCAGCTAATATTTCTCTGTGCCAGGCACTATAATAGTTGTTTGAATACAAATTGGTCTTTGTACAGTACAGAGGGGGAAACAGGCTACAAACACAAGTAAAATATAGAGAACTATGGTATGTAGCCATAGAACATTATGGGAGTACTTAGGAAGGAAAGCCCTAAATGGACACAGAATGGTATAAGGGAAAGCTTCCTGGAATAAGAGACATCTAAGTTGAAATCTTAAGGCATTAGTTGGCCTAGAGAGATAAGTAAGGAAGAGTGCTTTTGGCAGCGGCAACAATAGCGAATGCAAATGCCTCAGGGCAAGAGGGCATGGCTCACCTAGAGAAATCCAATCAGTACTGTGCATTTAGAAGGTTGGAAGAATAAGGTGCCAGGAAGGAAGGAAGACCCTGAGCTGTGTGATAGATACAGGCATGTGTACAGTGCTAGAGGAACACAGCTGAAGGAGTAATTAATTTTCATGGGGTGAAGATGAAGGGACAGAAAGCTAGAGTGAGGCAGCCACATTTAAATTTGCCCTTAATAGTACATAGGAACTTTCTAGATCTCCCCATGGGGATAAGGGGAGAGAAGAATAGACAACATTTAGGTGAAAGTAGTTCTATCCATATGGTAGCTGCTAGCCACATGTGCCTATTGAAGTTTAAATTAAATTTTATTAATTAAAATTAGGTAACATTAGAAATTCAGTTCCTCAGTCAATCTGGTCACATTTCACGTGGTCAGCACCCACATGTGGCTAGTGGCTACCGTGTTGGACAATGTGGATGTACATTTCCATCATTGCACAAAGTTCTATTGGACAGCGCTGAGTTGGAGGAAACAGCACACACAAAGGTTCAGAAGCTTGCGTGCATGTGGTATGTTCAAAAAATAATGACTAGTCATGGGGGCTATAGCAGAAGGTAGGTAGATGGAAGTGGCTGGAGATGACTCTAGGGAGATTAGCTGAAACTGGGTGGCAAAAGGCATTTTAATTCATTCTAAAGGAGGGTGGTCTTGACTTATCCATTTTCCCACCAGGGAGCTGAAGGGGACAGGAGGAGATCAAGACATAGAGTTAATTCAAGTAGCATTTACAAGGTATGAAAGGAATAGTGAGCAAACAGAAGGCAGGGAGAATAAGCCAATTGGTTTTTACCAAATAAATTTTGATAAAACAGCACTTTTTATCATGTCACCTTATGTTCGTCAGTTTCCATTGCTCCAAATTAAATTCAATTTTTGCTGCCCGGTTTTGAAGGTCATTATCTTGTTTCTCACTACCATCCAACACATCAGCTCTACCCCAATGATGACAAGTTTCGCTCTCCCTGTCATCTGAAAATTAACTCCTATCTCTGTTCCTTACAGTCCCTGAGTGGACCGAAAACTCCTTGAGTGAAGGACCATGTCTAATAGTAGGTAAGCCCATTTGAGCTCATAGGATGGTTAGCAGTCATAGCTGGGATGGGCCTTCCAGGTTATGGTTCTCATGGGTCACGGATAAGACTCTGTGTAAAGTAAACTGGTGAAATGTCCATGTAGTCATTGGTTATGAAGGTGCTGACTAGCACAACTGCAATTCTCCCAGGGGTCTCTGACTAGTTGGCCCATTAGCCAAAGTCCTAGAAGGGAAGAGAACTCTACTCAAATGTATAACTAAAAATTTAACAAAAGAACTATTTATAGAGGTGTAGGTACAGTTAAGGTTGCTAAGCATCCCAGAGATTAGCAGTATTGAGAAATTATTACTACTTCTGGTCTAGAGGGAAAATAGGAAAATACAGCATTGCTAGAGCCCAGTGAAAACCAGAGACAGAAAGGAGGGGTCCCCCTTGCAAGAAGTGTAGTGTAAGAAGGAACAAACTGCTGTATCAAGGCATGAACGCATGGAAGTAAGAAAAATATCCTTCTTTCTCTCTCAATCCTTGCCCTCCATTCTCTTTCTAGTGTCTCCCATTGGCTAGATGTAGTCAAAACCCAGAGGGCAAGGGGGACAAGAAATGCAGACCATAGGATCTAGGTAGAAACAGATATAAAACAACCATCACAATTAAAATTGTGATTGGCTGCACTGACAGACGACCAAGATAACAATGGCTTAAGCAATTTAGAAGTTTCTCTCATATAAATTTAGAAGTTTGTCCAGAGTTACTATGTCAGCCTCCAGTGAGTGGGGATCCTCGCTTCTTCTGTCTAGCTACTCCCCTTCCTTAGCTATTGCCTCAAGGTGCAAGGTGGCTGCTTGCGCTCCAGATATCATGCTGGCATTCTAATCTGCAAGAAGATGAAAGAAAAAGGGAGAAGCAAGAGCACGCTTTCTTACTTTAAGAACACTTATTTGAAGTCACACATGACACTTCCATTTACATCTAATTGTCCAGAGCTTAGTCACGTGAGCACACCTACCTCCAAAGGAGGCTAGAAAGGTGTTACCTATGCCAATGAGTTCTGCGTGCAGCTAAAAACCAAGGGTATTCTTAAGAAAAAGGAGGAGATTGGATACTGGAGGACAACCAGTTCCTTGTTACAATCTCAGGGGGGAAAAACCCATGATCTTCCAGAGATATTTCAAGACTGAGCCCAATGGGGTACCTGGGTAACTCAAGGCTAAGCCTGAGCCTTGTCAATTTTGCAATAACCAAGGGAGCAAACACATTAAAGACAATAACACTATGTATCATGTGTGCTCTCACTACATAGTAGTTACTTATACACCAACTTCGAAAGGAATATCAATTTTGCTATGCAGGGATCATGCACATCTGATGGGGAAATGCCAGTTAAAGATATTTTCCATGGGAGATTTCAAGACTCATTCCTGGAAAATATGCTGTCCATAGATACCATGAAGCCAGATGGTTTGATAAAGAAGCAACAGATCGTGTTTTCTGAGTTGAGGGATAAATCTGCATTTAACAAGATACTCTAAAATATAATTCACTAATTCTTACGGAAAAGAGCCCCAGTGGCTGCCACAGTTGTAACATGCATGCCAGCTGGCTGGGCTCCAGAGCCCTTCTGTGGGGGCACTCAACCCTTCCTCAGGCACCCAAGCAGGTCCCTAGCTTGTGCAGCCTGTTTCGGCACTCGCAGGGAGCTGTCCCAGACTGCCCGTGAGCTGACTCGACCCTTCTCAGCCGAGGACAGTCTCAGGCACCCTATCACCCTATATTGCTCCCAAGGCACGCAGGCAGAGGGTGCCTTTCTATTTCTTCCTTCTAGCAACCCATGGAGGCCTTGACCAGTCTGTCTAAAGAAGAAGTCTTGGCCTTTCAATCATTCATTTGACCAACTTTTTGGAAGCAGAAGTCTGCTCCCCTAGAGGCATGTGGGAGGCACGGAGAAGCAGTATGCAGACTAACAGCCAAGTCAGTATGAGCCGGAGTTCCACACACGGAGGCAAATCACCCCCGATGCCATAAAACTGTAGCATCTCATGAATCACAGAGGCCGTCGGTCCCATACGTCCGTGGATGGACAGTTACTGCGAACGGAATGCTCAAGGAGGACCTATAGACAAAGTCGCCATTTGGGTACAGTGTTGGCATTATGGGGAGGAGTTGGCTTATGGGAAATGGCTGGGAGGGTGACAGAAACATAGAGGTAGGAATGAGCATGAGTGCTCAGAGACAGCCAGGAGAACAGGCTAGCTGGGCAAATGGGGTGTAGCCAAGTGCTGAGAAAGGAAGAGAGGCAGGCTTTGGCGAGGGGATGGGGGTGGGGGGCAGTGTGTGAATCTTGCCACCAGGCTAGGGAGTGTGGCCGTTTAAGAGGAGCCAACTTTCCTTGCAGAGGAACTGTGTGACGAAAAAAGTGTTCAGGAAATGCTATCTAGCAGTAGTATGGAGATGGCACTAATTGCGTGGAGAAGGAGCCGGCCTACATGTTGGAGGACATAGGCAATTTTCTGAGTCAGACCAAAGTAATCCACTTGAGTATTCTGTTCATGACTTCCAAAAATAGCTCCCATAAGGCAAATGGCATCTCTTTCTTCAGCAAATGTGCATGCAGGGTGTCACCTTTTGCCAGGTAATGGGGTTTCAAGTGACCTCAGTGACCAATACAGGCATGGCCCCTGCCCTCTGATGGGAAGCCATCCTTCACCCCGAAGCTGAGGCCTTGAAGCTGACCTGGGGGTGCGGGAAGGAGGTGCACCCTGGGGAAGGGGTTCACCACCATAAATCAGGCCCCAAGTGGGGCACAGCACAACTGCAGTCAGACTCTGGGCAGGAAGTGAGATTCTGTGTTTGAGGGAGCAAGATGAGACAGGGCTTCGGAGAGCCAGGGTGGAGGTGATGGGGCATTGGCACAGAGCGGGATTGTGTCCAGGGAAGTCTACCCAAAGGAGATGAGGTAGACGGTGCAGTGGTACCGGCTCCTAGAAATGGGGTTGGCTGGAGAGAAGTGGGAATTCAAGCTCCAGCCTAGAAGGATGGCCATCATCAGCATCTTTCTCGGCCCACCTCCGGGCAGTGATGGAGAGAATCATCTAAACCCTTCTGGAGCTTGAATACGTCTTTAGCCCACACAAATTTGCACTCTAACCCATTCCACACACGCTACCTACATACTCACTCACCCCTCCGCTCATTCTCCCTTCTCCCACATGAGCATGAACGAGCGCCCTCTCTGCTCAGCAGGGCGCCTCCACAGGCCCATGGTGGTTTTGGTTTGTGTCTGCAACAGGGGCACAGCCAGTGTCTCAAGCAGAGGCTAGACCGATGGCAAAGACGGACAAGGAACAAAGAAGGAATAAATCCTTTTCAAACTGGCGGGTTCGGGATCAAGCCCATTTCTGTAGTTAAAGAAACCATTGATTCGTGATGTAATGAAGCAACCGGTTTGTTCAGTTTTTGAAATCTGGCTATTGGATGGAAATGGCAAACCAGCCAACATTTTTAAGTTTTGACATCCGTGAGGACATACCCTGAACACCAGCTGGGCAGCACAGCTTCCCCAAAGGGCTCTGCTATGGGGACAGGCAACTCATGATGTCCCCCTTCCCACTCGGCAGCTCTGGGAAAGCGATCAGGAGCCGGGAAGGGAGGCTGAGCTCAGCCATATCTTGCAGCAGCCACAGCTCTGCCTCTGGACAGCTACTTCAGTCCTATTGCTATTCACGTTTGTCCTTAGGAAGTGGGGAGGCCATCCAGAAGCTCCCTGCGTGATGACTTTCTTCAGAGTCCTGTAATCCCAATCACCTGGAAGAGGACAAGGAAGTTAAGTTCCGCTTATTTCCCCTCCTGAAAGTAGCTGGTGAGAAATACAATTTACAAATAGCACTGAACAGCCAAAGCAGGTGCTCTCCCTTGGAGAGTATTCGAGTGTTCTGGCAACATCCCCGTTCAGTGGCACTCACTGTGCCCTCAGGGATACAGAGTGCAGACGTGAGCCACAGTCCCTTCCCTCAAGGACCCTGGGATCCAAAATGAGCAACAGTAACAGAGGTGCCAGAAGGAAAACACTGATAAGCTCCAGGTGTGTGGAGTTTCCATCGTGTGTGGAGCTAATGGACCACGTCGTTTACATCCATTTTGGCCCCTGGATGTGGGAGGCACGCTGCTTATACCCACAAATGCTCGGCTTAGGGAATGGTGAGGCTGGGAGTCTGGAGCCCCCGATGGAGGCAAAGGACTGCCGAGGACCAGCCAAGTCCCTCTGCCACACTGGTCAGACTGGGCCACACTGGAGCCCGAGGCTCCTTCCTGCCCAAGGAAGTAGGACCTTGGCCTCAGGCTGGCAAATCTCTTGTCAACATGAAGTGTCCTCTCTTGCCCACAGATAATTGAGAGATGACTGATTGTCAGTGGAAAGTCAAACTCGCTTTATATGCAACGTGGGGCACCTGGGTGGCTCAGTCGGTTGAGCCTCCAACTTCAGCTCAGGTCATGATCTCACCGCTCGTGGGTTCAAGCCCCGCATCGGGCTCTGTGCTTACAGCTCAGAGCCTGGACCCTGCTTCAGATTCTGTCTTCCTCTCTCTCTGCCCCTCCCCTGCTAGCACTCTGTCTGTCTCTCTCTCAAAATAAATAAACATTAAAAACAATTATACGTAAGAAAAGTGAGAAGAAGCAGAGGCAGAAGAAGCTGAGAAACTACAAGCATTTCCTATCAAAATTCTTAGAATTCTGCATCATTGAGCTGGAAGAACTTTTAAAAATTATCTTATCCAACACCTTCATTTTGCAAGTAAAAAATCCAAGAACCAGAAAAGCAATGGACTTGTCAGTGGTCTCAGAACTAGGACATGACACACTCAGAATCCAAACCTAGTTCTGATCTCCAGGTTTATTGTCCTGCCACTACACCGAGCTGATTCCTCAAAGGTATAAGAACAAAACAAAAACACCTTGAAATTTGCTTTTTTATCTGAACAAAAGCCTGGTGGGGAGAATCACCCACAAGGGTTTATGTGGTCAAAAGTTAAGCCAGTCACTAAGTATTTATTGGCAATATTCTGCGTCTGGCACCACGCCTAGCTTTGCTATGTTCTCAAAGCCTGGGATCTTTGCTGTCTGCTTTGTACATTCGAGAACCTGAAATATGCTCTCTCGAGAGCCCCTCTTTGATGAGTGAGACAGGATGAGCCCTGGGAACTGTCTTCAGGCTCCTTATCTCCAGAGTGGGGCTAATCTACTTCCCTTGAATGAAAGGAAGATCATACATGAGGCTTGTCTTGGTAAAAGGCAATGAAGAGATTATCATTAAGCATTCAGCCTCAATAAAGAATCAAGGGAAAAGGACATTTAAGGATTTGAAGCTGCAAGAGATTAAACATAAATCCCCTAATATTGAGCAAAGTACCTCTGTCCTTTTGCAAGATACATACAGAACTTATGTGTTTCTTTATAATAAAAAATGATTGGGTGTTTTCCCTTAATTAATTTTAAGACAAAACATTTTGAAAGTACTGTGTTAGCTCGCTTAGGGCGACCATAACAAGGGCCAGCAGACTGGGGCTTAAACACCAGAAATTTATTTTCTCACCGTTCTGGAAGCAGGAAGTCTACAATTAGGCTGTCAGCACGTTTGATTTTTCCCAATGCATCATCTCTCCTTGGCTTGTGGATGGCACTTCTTTTCCCAGTGTCGTCACATGGTCTTTCCTCTGGGCACATCTGTGTCAAAATTTCCTCCTCTTAGAAGGATACTAGTCAGATTGGATTAGGGCCCGCCCAGATGCACTCAATGTTACTTAATTACCTCTTGAATAATCAATTTCTCTCCAAATACAGACACATTTGGAGGAATACACATGGGGTGGGGATACAATTCAGCCCGTTATAGCGACTAAGGTGAATAAGTAAAGAGCAGAAAAGTAAAAGCCAAGAAGCCACAGGACTCCAAGTGCTAGAACCGTTGTCCCAGAGAAGCCTAGCCAGGGGCGACCTGTGGCCCAGCTTCAGTATAAGGAGCTGGATCCTTGTTTATTTCTTTAAGTCAATTGTGAAAATGGTTATAAATTATTAGGCGGAGCTTATTCAAGGAAGGCAATCTGGCAAGAACAAGGAACTCTGCTGTAGAGCACATACATGTGTGCACAGACACACACAGACACACACACACACACACGCTGAGAACCCCGCTCTGCTTCTAAACTATGACCCACACCTGTGTGTTGGGCTGTGAGCAAGAGCCTCTGGGAAGCGTCGCCATGGAGATGTTCCGCTTAAGCAGAGGAGGCTGTGCTGGTGCCTCAGAAAGACCAGGGTGGGGAGAAGGGGAAACAGGGCCCGGTGACTTGGGGCTGAGCTCTGGGGAAAGTGGCTGCAGAATAACACTGGAGTTACTTCCAGAGACCATTCTTGAGAGGTCCGTCCCAAGCAGCAAGGATGGAGGGGGTGTCTTCTGCCCAGTGGGACTCAGGGAATGCAGACTGCACTCCAAAATTGGAGGGTCAGGACGCAGGAGTGAGGACCCCAGGGGAGTGTCAGGGGTGAGGCCTTGGGGACAGCAGAGAACAGCCCTGGGATGAAGGATGATGAAGGCCTATCAGTTATGCCAAGTGAGGCATCCCTGGGGGATATGCTAGAAGGAGTGGTTAAAACCTTAGTAGGCACACGTCAAGGGAGGGGTGGCTGAGGCAGTGACAGTCTTGTCATTACTCTTGGTGTGATCCCATGGATACCACAAGCTGGTGAGGCCCGGGGAACTAACCCAGGGATAGTGTGGGTATACGGCATGGAGGATGCCCAGAGATCCTTGAAATCCCTAAGAGGTACTTCCAGTTAATGTAGTATAGAATGAGCGTTTGGTCGCCAGCCCCTGCTGGCGACACATCCTGTGTGGCCCAAGGTGACACTGAATATAACTGGCACCTCATATCCTCGTGAAGATCCAGAAGCCTCTTTGCAGAGAGGCAGACCCAGAGCTCCATCCCACATTATGCTGATGACCATAAGTGGAACCTTCAGGTTCTCCATTCACGGTTCAAGGTGAGAAAGAGCTGCCAGGTGTTGTCAAAGCCCGGAAAGTCCTTTCAAATATAGCAGAAGGGGAAGGTGTCCTTTGGTGGCCACCTGACCGCTGAGGCTGCAGTTTGTCTGTTCCGAGCTCCCCAGGACAGGCAGCAGACTGAGCCACAGGCGTGCACAGGGACTCGCCGCTCCACCCCAGGTTCACAGCCTCCAGAAGGCCTCCTGGACCCATGGCTCCTTTAACAAGCTCAGACGGCCCAGATTCTCCTGGGGCCGCGAAGGGGCTGCAGAGGCTCCTGAATCTCTGTAATGACTGATGTTTATATAAGGAGCATGTGCCATTTTTCGAATTTAAAAAAGAATCTATTAAAACGGAAATAAAGGGGCGCCTGGGTGGCTTAGTCGGTTAAGCGTCCGACTTTCGCTTAGGTCATGATCTTGCGGTTCGTGGGTTCGAGCCCCGCGTCGGGCTCTGTGCTGACTGCCAGCTCAGAGCCTGGAGCCTGTTTCAGTCTGTGACTCCCTCCCTCTCTGACCCTCCCCTGCTCACGTTGCCTGTCTCTCTTTCTCCTAGAAATAAAATAAAACATTTAAAAAAAAATTAAAAAAAAAAAACGGAAATAAAAATTGAGGCGCCTGGGTAGCTCAGTCGGTTAAGCATCTGACTCTTGGTTTCCACACAGGTCATGATCTCAAGCTTTTGTGGAATGGAGAGCCTTGTGGGATTCCGAGCTGACAGCGTGGAGCCTGCTTGGGACTGCATTAGGGCACTCTTAATCTCCTTTACTCTGTTTTTTTTTTTTAATGTTTTAATTTTTTTTGAAAGAGAGACAGAGTGCAGGCAGGGAAGGAGCAGAGAGAGAGGGAGACACAGAATCAGAAGCAGGCTCCAGGCTCTGAGCTGTCAGCACAGAGCCTGACGCGGGTGTCGAACCCACCGACAGTGAGATCATGACCTGAGCTAAAGTCAGATCGTTAATGTCTGGGCCACCCAGGTGCCCCTACCCTGCTTTTTTTTTTTTTTTAATGTTTACTAATTTATTTTTGAGAGAGAGAGAGATAAAGTGATCAGGGGAGAGGGAGAGAGACAGAGGAAGACAGAATCCCAAGCAGGCTTCAAATCCTTGGAGCAGAGCCGGATGGGGGGCTGGAACTCACAGACTCTGAGATCATGACCTACCACTTAACAGGCTGAGCCACCCAGGTGCCCCCTCCTTCAGTCTGTTCTAATTTTTATTTCTTTCCATGGCACTGCTCACCTTCTTAAAAGTCCACATTGGGACATGCTGTTTGAGGAGCTGGGGATTTCTGTGATTCCAGCCATGTCCTGAAATCCCGTGGCTTTCACATGGGCAGGGAGACACCTGTCTGGAGCCCTGCATTCCACGAAAGTGGAATCATCAAAGAAATTAATCATAAATCTACTTTCAAGCAATTTGAAATCTTTTTTGCAGGTAGAAATTTCCCCCAAACACACACACACAAAAACATATTTTAGATGATTATTAACTGTAGCACTCCCAACTGTGAATGACTTAGAATTCCTGCTACAGGCCTCCCTGCCCCCTGTGTTTGGTTGGTTGGTTTTTATTCTTAGGATGCCAGAGTCTGGAACATTTCAGTGCCAAAGTCAAGGGGCCAACTCGGGAGAGCAAGCTGAGAATTCTGCAGAGAGGCCTTCTCTCCCAAACGAGGGCAGTGGCGGAAGTGCAAGCAAGTGTGCAGGCACTAAGCTAGGGAATTCCCCTCTGATGGTTTATATGTTTGCTTATTTTTTTAAATTATTTTTTGAATTGAAATAATCAGAACACAGTGAGAGGGAGATAATTATGTAGAAGGGCTGAAATCATGGTGGGGAATGAGCTGGGGGAGCATCAAGGGTTTGGGGGCAAAGTTAGGTTATCAGAGATCAGAGACCATGAATTAATTCCCCTGGGTGGCAATCCCCCAAAGCACTGTGGGTCTGTACTGACAGATGGATGGATGGAAACTCAGTGGCTCGCTAGGGGGCCAGATGTGCAATGGAGAAGGGGGACTTAAGAATATTGACAAGATAGCAATGGCCGTGCCCAGCCTCAGGCTGGGTAGGCAGGGACGTGCAGGGAGGAGGAGTGTGTCCTGGGGCAAAATCGAAGAGTGGGGACAGGAGACCTCAGTGGGGGCTGGGATTTCCTGAGGGGCAGGGTTCATGAGTGACAGATCTGAATTCAAGGTGTCGTGGTCCATCTAGGAAAGAGACCCTCCGGGTTGGCCAAAGGACCAGGCACTATAGAGGGATAAGTTGAAGGACATGAGAAGCCAAGTGTTGGTGGGACCTGCCCTGAAGCCACAGGAGCTCGGCGAGGCTGGGGCGATGCAGACCGTGAGCCACACCCCACATCTTCAGTGAACAAGGGCATCTGTGGAGGATTATGGCCATGATGGAGACGGCAGGCTCCCCAGAGCGCCGGCATCGGAGGCTCAGAGCTAGAGGAACATCAGTCCGGCACCCTGAGCTCGCAGGCACCCTACCTCAGAGGATGCTGGGAGACATTGGCTTGCGTGCTGGAGGGGATGTGGAGGAACACTGTGCAGATGCGGAAAAGCTGAGGATCCACTGAGGAAACACTAACTTCCGCCTATCAAGGGTCTCCTGTGTGTCAGGCCCTGGGGTAGGAGCTTTATATACAGCATCTCAGAACAACTCCTTGGGGAAAGTATTATTATCCCAATTCACAG
This sequence comes from Proteles cristata cristata, assembly GCA_017311185.1. NCBI lineage: Eukaryota > Metazoa > Chordata > Mammalia > Carnivora > Hyaenidae > Proteles > Proteles cristata. Next base: position 1,711,566 of record JAESUZ010004066.1, read on the forward strand.
GCTAGTAAACTAAGGAACAGGAGTTACGTGAAGGGGGAAGGATGATGTTTGTGAAAATGCTTTGAAGATTCATAAAGCAACGTGTAATTGTTAGGTATGCTTTTTCCCCCCTTACTGGCTTTCATGAAACAACCTCTAATATAACACATGTTTGAGCTGATTGCCGGGGAAACAACAGGAAGAAAAAATAGAAAGCTCCTCACTGTTTTATTAAAATCTATTCCAGTCCCATTCTAATTGATAAATCAGTGATTTGACCTAAATTAATATTTAATGGGCTTTTCCAGGAGGCCTGTCCAGAGGCTGCCACGGAGTGTGGAGGCCTGTCCTCCCCACCCCTCCCGCCCAGGATGCCAGTCACAGCCCATCGGACATTTGATAGCAAACAGCAGGGAAACCTCTTCTATTAAAAAAAAAAGGATCCTGGTGGATCACTTGGTCTCTAAGGATGGCCACGTTTTTCGTGGGAGTCGGAGAGCCCTGCTCTGGCATCACTTTTGGAGCCCATGGAATCTCTACTCGTTTTTCTTAAGTTCAGTATGATTTAGATGCAGCAGTCCTGGGGGCGGGTGGGGGGGGGATTTGAGGGAAAAGGGACCCTGCCCATCCAGTGTATCCAAAAGACAGAATGAAGCAAGGAAAACACTAAGTAAATGAGATGATACACACTACTCAAAAAATTACGAAGAAGGAGCATGGAACATCCAAATCCCCAGAATATGGTTTCTCAAGATGGAAAGAACCTTGAGGTGCTGGCCAGGCAGCCATGCCAAGCCCAGCCCCTGGCCCACCCACCTTCATTTTAGACAAGGAGGTGACAGAAAACTCCTGAGTGTGTCTGCCTCTCACTGGGCCAGCTGTTCAGAAGCAGCTATGACAGCCCCCTCCAACTATGAAAATCCCCGAAGGGTCACAGTGCAGAGGGTAGGACAGGCTTCCAGGATCCCAAGGGCAGTGGTCAGTCCCTCCCACTGTCAGGAATGATTTACCTGGCTCAAGACTGGATTCGGGCTTAAACACTGATAGGGGGATTTTCTGGGAGGAATCTCTAAAATTCCCCCTTTGCTCCATGATTTGGGAACTATATTATTGAAAGGTCATCAGTAACTACCAGAAGTTTACTCCCTATCTTAAAGAGTTCATAGTTTAAATAAAGAATTTTAAATGTGCTTTTGGCAAATTGGCTTTTAAGTACCTTCTGAGAGTGGGATGTACCCTGGGTGACAAATTAGGCTTTTACTGGCTTGCAGATTGTATCAGTAAACAAATTGGCTGCCTTCATTCAGTGGTCAGCAAATTCTTATTAAGTGCTTGTTACATTCCAGGCATTACATCCAGGCATTACATACAGTGATAAAGTCAGTGACCTGGTGGAATTCCATTCTAGTAAGGAGAGACAAATGAATGCATGAATGTAATCAAACAGCCAAATCAGAATAGCTTAAACAAACCACACAGGGATTTATTTTCCCATCACAATAAAAAGTCAGGAGGCTGGAAGGTGCTGGCACTGGTTTAAGGAGGTCAGGGCCAAGTCCCCCACAATTCTCACGGCCTTTCCCTCTTGATCACTGGAGGTTGCTTGAGCGCCACTAATCAAGTTCTTTATGATAGTCTTTTGCAGATGCCACGCCTAAGGAGTCTTCTGACATCTCATTGGCCAGTATTTGTCATGTGACCATCCTTCTCTGCATGGAAGACTGGGAAATGTAGTTCTTTAGACTGGGAGATGTGGTTCTTTAGCTAGGTACCTTCCACATGCGATGTAGAGTACATTGGATATTGTATAATCAGCAAACAGCATTGGCTTCTCAGATACACAGAATAATCAGTTGTAAGACATATTGCTGAGGAAACTGTTCATTCTCCTTTTGGATCTTTGGCTGCAAGGTGGTGATTAAAGTGTTTGAATGAGCAAATCAGAGAACCCTAGATGCTGGCGAGGATGTGGAGAAATGGGCACCCTCCTACACTGTTGGTGGGAATGTAAACTGGTGCAGCCCCTCTGGAAAACAGTGTGGAGGTTCCTCAGGAAACTAACAATAGAACTCCCCTATGACCCAGCAATAGCACTGCTAGGAATTTACCCAAGGGATACAGAAATGCTGATGCATAGGAGCACATGTACCCCAATGTTCATAGCAGCACTCTCCACAATAGCTAAAACATGGAAAGAGCCTAAGTGTCCATCAACAGATGAATGGATCAAGATGTGGTTTATCTATACCATGGAATACTACATGGCAATGAGAAACCATGAAATCGGGCCATGTGTAGCAATATGGATGGACCTTGAGGGTGTTATGCTGAGCGAAATAAGTCAGGCAGAGAAGGACAAATATCATGTTTGCACATATAGGAGGATTAGGAGGAACTTGACGGAGGAACAAGGGGGAGAAGAAGAGCGGAAATGGTGGGGGAAAGGGAGAGAGGCAAACCATGAGAGACTCTTGAATGCTGACCAAAACTGAGACTGATGGATGTGGGGGGAGGAGGGATGGGCATAGAGGAGGACACTTATGGGGATGAGCACTGGGTGTTATGTGGAAACTAATTTGACAATAAACTATTTGTAAAAAAAAAAAAAGTGTTTGATCAATATTGACTGATTTACTATAGTCCTTCAAAAAAAAATTGCTTCAAACATTTTATACCTGAAAAGCTTTTTTCCTGGACAACCTACCCGCTCTTTAAGTCAATGAGAAAAAGTATTGCTCAAAATAAATGTAGAGCTCAGTGGATAAAGTTACCTTTCCTTGTCTTGCTTAACCAATTTTGAAAATGCGAAAGGAAATATTTCCCTTTTATGGCTAAAATACATGCTGCCAGAAAAAGCTTAATTACAGAATGATAAAATTAGACCGTTAGAATTAGATAGTCAAATGGATTCTAATTAGTCTGAGGCAGTGGCTATAGAATGTCAAGCAGAACGCCTGAGAATAGCACTTGGCCTGGAATGATGGAAACTCTAAAATCGGGAGATTGGATTTCATTCTCTGTGGTTTCAATTGCCATCAATCCTTTTCAGTGCGCTGTGTAATCATAACCTCCATCACAGTGTAACAAAAATGGCATTTTATCCTGCAAAGAATTGCAGGGTGAACGAGGACTTAGCCATAATCACCTTCTCTACCTCTACAAAGGGACATTATAGGCTGAAAATTCCTCCACACATTGTTTACGGTGAGTGGAGATGGGGATGATACCAGGGAATGGAAAACATTTCCCTTCAAATGAAAGGTGACTCTTGGCATCCACTGCATCTAAACACATACCCCTACAGATGTCACAGAGGTCACATGTCTGTCCCCTACCTGTTGTCTTTCACATCCCCTCTCTAGGATAAATCACTTTGTTTTGATCCCATCATCATATTGAAGATATGGGAGATGAGATCATAACCAGTGGTCCCTAAGAATCTTTAGGAGCCTGAGACATTGCTGTGCGTGCCCCAGGCCAGGCAGTTCTAAGGACGATCAAGAATCTACTTGGGGGACGAACTGTACAGTTTTTGTGTGTGTTGGGGAGGAAGGCAGGAATTTTGGCTGTCTTTTGTGGTATCTTTGAGAGCTAGAGATTGAGCCAGAATTGTGACAAATAGTCCTCTACTGATGTGTGAGGGCCATCCAGCCCCAGTAGCAGTAGGAGTTTAAAGCTGGACGAACCTCAAACAACTAGTCCAACCCCCTCATTATACACACACGACAACAAATAACGCATGTATCCCTTCAATGGTTGGCATCACCACAAAGAAGGAACCAAGCCTGGGAAAAGGTGGAAGTGTCCTCTCCTGGTGTGGGGGTTGCTTATAGGGAGTTCCTGGTCCCCCACAGCTGGACCGATGGGGCTGTTGAGGGACCAGCAATCAAGAGGACATGTCCCAGCTGGTAAAGCAAACAAACATCAACAACAGCAATAAAATCCTGCCCTCCCGTTTTCAAGAATCCATTAAGTTTGACTCAGGATGGTTCAGGAAATACTTGCAGGTGAGGTGGCATTTCAATGGAACCTTGAAGAATTAGGAGAATTCCCTCAGTAAATAAAAGGAGGGCAGAGTTCTAAGTGAAAGTCTCAAAGCACGGAATACCACGGAACATTCAGAGAACTGCTCAAGAGTCTGGTGAGGTTGGAGCGGAGTGGATGGAGGGAAGCACCTAGGGCTTAAGAGGCTGTTTGGGGCCAGATCAATCCATGCTTGTTGACTGCCTTGCAAATTTGCAATATTGGGATTCAGAATCCCTTGGAAGGGATTCATCCTATAATTTCCTCCATTTTGGTTTTTTATTTATGACTTAATGAATACCCTTATTCAACAAATGGTTATTGAGGGCACAGAGCAATGAATAGTGCACATTTTTAGAGAGCTCGCTGCAAACCAAGCATTGTGCTCAGTGCTTTCAATGCACCATCTATTTACTTCTCACTAAGCTCTATGAGGCAGGTCCCACTAGAATCACCGTCATACAGATAAGGAAACTCAACCCCAAACAGATATTTTGCCGAAGTCACACAGACAAGAAGGGGATACCAGATACTAATCCAAACAATAGGACTCTCCATCTCTCCTCCCCATGCTGCCTGGGGCCAGAGGTCTCCCTATTCTTTCTGACTCCTCTCCCTCTGTCTCTCACCTCTTACTCCTTTTAGGAAAAAAAAAAATTAAACCACCAGCATAATGCTGTCAAATCATCATATAAAGGTATCACTTATAAAAAGAGAAGGGAACGGAAGGGTCATGTGGAAAGCCCTGAGTCTTCAGAGGAAAATGTCCCCAAATGGAAGGAGTGGTAATCCTGTGAAAAGTCACAGCATGTTGGGGTTATAGAAGTTCCCTGCTTTCTTTATCATGGGTCACCCCATTTAATCCTCTCTCCCACTGCAGATGGGAGTGTTGAGGCCTGCAGAGATGTTAAGTGGTTTGTCCAAGTTAACACAAGTGAGGAGACTGAGTTAACACCCACACCCAGGCCCCAGGCTGGCCCTGCCCATAATTCTCTGCGTTTCTTACACCCCAGCTCGAGCTGGGTAAGGACCAAGGACAGAGCCTCCTGTAGTGAAAACATAAGATTTAACTCCCTGTGGCTGGTGTTTAGTCCTGGAACCCGGCGGGTGGGGGGTAGGGGTGGGGCGGGAACACCCACAACCTCAGCTACTCACTTTGCCGAACAGACCACTTTGCACATTAAGCCTTTAAGGAAAATTGAATTATTTGATTCTTGAGTTCTGAGAAATGGTGAGATATGAATTTTCTGTATTTCTTAGCAATTAAAAAATTCATGAACTTGTTCCATAATTTCCTGGTACCATAACTGCATCAAAATGCTCAGTGTTTTATAAGAATTTTTACCAGTGGCTCCCCATAGATTTGAGTCTCACTAATCAGCTGCCAGTGTCCTGTGAGTAAAACAGATTTTAATCTTGCTTTTCAGAGTCTGAAAATCCTTTTCTGCTTCTTTTTCAGGTGGGGTTTGTCAACTGGCCTTTCTTTGCATTAATAATTCTCCAGTGCGCAGAGAATCTGCCCTGGATCCCGTCTGTTGGTGAAGTATTCCATAGTCAAAGCAAGAACACTGAATCTATTTTGGGACCACATATTAGGAGAAATTGAATGAGCAAATGAATTATGGAGGCCGTTCAGACATGAGGGCAGCCTACTAAAAATGGAAGACAGAGACTACATCTTTAATAGATTATATACCTTGGATATAGGTCTTTGTAATCACCTGTCTTTTACTCCTCTGTCTTAAAAGGTGAATGTGAATGGTCTAGTCTATGTGTACAATTGCCAGATATGGACTCGGCAATGAGAACCTGATGACAAGTGAGGGCAGGAGACCTTCTCTGTGGCTCTTCTCTAAGCGGTAAAAATAAACAACAAAAGGGCAGCAGGGACTGTTTATTTCACCGGCTTCTCCTGCTCTGTGCTTAGGGGTAAAGCCATGACCCGGTCCCGACAGAGAGCTGGGTCATAAAGCACAAGATGTTTAAGGGGGTGAGGGAGGGAAGAAGCTGCAATTCAAAGCAGAGGCATCCAAGGCGCTATAATAAATGATCCATCTGGAGGGAATCGAGAGCAACTTGCTTAAAGGAGAAAGCCGACTAGCGGAAAGATTGGATTCTGTTCAAAGCCAGATGACATCCTTTTGCTGGAAAAGCACAGAACTATTGAAAACAGGAAAACAACGTGCATCACCCTGAAGCTTCCCGTAACCTGGGACCAGTGGCTTACTGCTGAAAGTCCTCAGGTTTGCCCTACAACGTTAAGAAAGGTGTGCTTGGACCATCAATGTAGGATGGCAGGATTTTTAGGTAGGTTTATTTTTTTTTTTTTAATTTTTTTTAAATGTTTTATTTATTTCTAGGAGAGAGAGAGAGACAGCATGAGCAGGGGAGGGTCAGAGAGAGGGAGTCACAGACTGAAACAGGCTCCAGGCTCTGAGCTGGCAGTCAGCACAGAGCCCGACGCGGGGCTCGAACCCACGAACCGCGAGATCATGACCTAAGCGAAAGTCGGACGCTTAACCGACGAAGCCACCCAGGCGCCCCTAGGTAGGTTTATTATGTAGATGAATGCAAAATTTGTATACATTTTAAAAACAAAAATGAAAAATTATATATATATACTATAGTCTTCACCTCAGATCCCTGGGAGATACATTCAGATGAGGTGATGCCATAATGCCAGGTTCATCTGGAGCAAGGAGGTGTTAATGTGAGGGGCTGTGGGCACGGGGAGGGAGGGGGCTGTGGACGGCAGCGGCAGCAGCTCACAGAGCCCCAGCACGGCAGCCCGGCAAGCCCAAAGTGTGGGGGCCAAGTGGTTAGAGCCTAGAAGGGACACAACGTGTAGACACACTCTCCTGTCAGAAGTACAACCAGTCAGTCCCGGGAGAGGCGGATGAGGAACTAGAAGGGGTCTGATGCTCACTCGGAAGGGTCTGGTGATGATGAGATGCTCCCACAAGGAGAGGCTGGGAAACAGGGCTCCCTCGGCCAGGCTGAGACAGGGCTCCCCGGGGAGCCTGCCCAGCCTCCATGTTCTGGGCCCATCACAGGCATGTCAGGACAGGCTCCCCACAAGCAGCCCCAAAGATCTGTTTTTGAAGAGATGTCCTGGGGATTCCGAAGTGGCGTGGCTCCAGTCCCCGGGCACCGAACTGAGGAGAAAATAGGGAGGAAAACTGCTTTAGTTCCCTCGTGGAAGGCGGGGTCTCTTTAAGCAGGAAGACTGAAATATTCAGCAATCTACAAGCTGTCAGTGTTGTTTTCAGGGCCAAGGGATCTTAATTGGCAAACATTGCCATTGGAATAATGTGCCAGAGTGCTTGATCGGTACCCAAACCTCCCACCTTCTCGTTTTCAGAAAGCTCTTAAGGGGACACTGTCTGCAGAAACTGATTTCAGTCTGTACAGTCACACATTCCTAGACATGAGGCAGCTGTCTCAGCAGTGATGCCTGGGGTGGAGGGGGGCAGGGTCGAGGCTAGCTCGGCAGGGGATGCACTTGAGGGACCCAGGAGGCAGAGGGGATGAGGCATTTTGGAACCTGTAGCTTCAGCCAAACAACGAGGGGGCCCTTCTCCCAACGTCCCCTCAGCCCAGACTTCTCAAAGCTCCATGCCCGTACCCCACTCCCTTTCGCAGCTTATCTCCAGCAAACCTTTTCCAATTTCAAGTTCATTTCCTGGCCAAGATAGATATTATCTATGGTTACCTTTAAACAGAACAAACCACTCTCCCCAGGGTTAGCAGCTCAAAGGAATTTTTCTTTTTTTAAAGAAAACAGAAAAGAAAGAGCTTGTCTAATCTATTGGGAACACAATCATTCTTCCGTGGGGACCACAGGAGGGACTCTTCCCGTGTCCATGAGGCGCACGCTCCGCTATGTTGTTAGCTTGGTGACAAATCCAAAGACCGGGTTGGGCTGTGCCTGCCACTCCAGCCGTAGCCTGCTCCCTCAGGAATTACTTGATGAATTGCTTTTTCTGGGACACAAGCCAGCAATGTCCCTGTAGAAGAATCTCAGCCCAGGAGAAGCACCAACAAAAAGGTCAACAACTTTAGATGGCCATGGACAACATGCTATAGAGGCAATCTCCCAACAGTATGAATTTGCTAAGCATTTATGACAGCTAGGACATTCTCTACATGTACAGATGAAAATATCACTCACTCCCTAAAAGAAAAGACACCATGGTTTTAGGGGCAAATTCTAGGCAAGCTTTCCAGAACATGCTCCACGAAACAGTAGCCTTATGAAATACTCCACTAAAGAAAACATATTTGTGCTCAATTAAATTAAGCAAACACTGCATGCTTTATATCTTCTCTGGGACACTCACAGTGCACTCTAACCTCTGAATTATCTACAAGTGTGTTATTTCTTTTTTTTTTTTAATGTTTTATTTATTTCTGAGAGAGAGAGACAGCGTGAGCAGGGGAAGGTCAGGGAAAGAGGGAGACACAGAATCTGAAACGGACTCCAGGCTATGAGCTGGCTGTCAGCACAGAGCCCGATGCAGGGCTCATGAGATCATGACCTGAGTCGAAGTCGGACACTCAACTGACTGAGCCACCCAGGCGCCCCTACAAGTGTGTTATTTCATTTCCAGATATTAGTTTTCCTAGATATCACCTTGTTACTGATCTTCAATTTAATCTGGCTCTGCTCACAGAATATGCTCTGAGTTCTTTCAGTGCTCTTCAGTGTATTGGAACTCGGCTTATGGGGATGTACTATGTGCATTTGGAAAGAAAGGTTATTTTGCAGTTGTTAGATATGGTATATCAGAAATGTTAGTAAGATCAAGGTGGTGAGGAGGGTTGTTCTGAGATTCTATGTCACTACTGACTTTGTTTTGGTCCCGTTGTTTTACCAATTGTTGTGATCATTTACCAATTGTTGTGATCATTTTGGAATTGATTACTTCTCTTATTTTGTCCATGTTTGTTTTATGATTTTTGAGGTTGTGTTATTAGTTGTATACTCATTTGTAATACTCATTTGTAATATGTCTTTCTAAAGAATCTTCCCTTTTATGTCTATGGAATGTCCATCCTTATCTCTGGTAATACTCTTGGTTTTGAAGTCTATTTTACTTGATATTAAAATAGCACCTCTTGCCTTTTAATACTGACTGTTTGCATGGTTCCTCTTTTATTTTCAACCTGTTCCTTTCTATTTAAAGTGTGTGTCATGTAGGCAGAATATAGTACAGTCTTGCTTTTTAATCCTCTTTGTTAATCTCTTTTTCTTGGAGAGTTTTGATCATTAGTGTTTAGCATAATTATTAATATGATTGGGTTTCAATCTACTATTTTGTCATTTCTCTTTGTCTCTTCGGTTGTTGATTCCTCCCTTCATCTTTTCCTGCCTTTGTGGGATTATTTAAAACTTTTTTTTCAGCCTTCCACTTTATTTGTTTGTTTTGGAGCTACATTTTGTTCCTAAGTGGTTTCTCTAGGTATTGAAATATACACGTTCATCTTTCAAAGTCTGTTTAGTGTTAATGTTGAAACTTAAATTAGAAACCTGGTAACCTTTAATTAGAAACTTGGTGCCTTACATATTGCCTTTGAATACATTGTAAACTACAAAGGTAATCTCATTCTTTTTGCTTTGAACAGTCACACATGTTCTATTGTTTTATTATTTTATTTTTTAGATTATTTTTTAAATATTTACTTATTTTTGAGAGAGAATCCAAAGCAGGTTTCAGGCTTTGAGTTGTCAGCACAGAGCTCGATGTGGGGCTTGAACTCACAAACTGTGAGATCATGACCTGAGCCGATGTTGGATGCTTAACTGACTGAGCCACCCAGGTGCCCTGTATAATCACACATATATTAAAGAACTCGAGGGGAAAATGGCCCTTTGTTTTATTTTTTAAATTTATTTATTTATTTTGAGAGGGGGGAGAAAGGGCAGAGAGAGAGAGAGACAGGGAGAGAGAAAGGGAGAGAGAATCCCAAGCAGGCTCTGTGTTGAGAGTGGGGAGCCCGATGCGGGGCTTGGACTCAGGAACCAGGAGATTATGATCTTATGAGCCAAAACCAAGAGTTGGATGCCTATGTGACAGAGCCACCCAGGTGCCCAGGGAAAATGGACTTTTATATTTGTTCAGATATCTGCCATTTTTGCAGCTCTTCCTTCACTCCCAAAGACTCAAGCTTCCCTCTGGTATCATTTCCAGAAGAGCTAGAAGAATTTCCTATGGCATTTCTATTATAGCAGGTCTGCTGCTGCTGAATTTGCATCGTTATTCTTCTTCTGAACATGTCTTTTTTTTTTTTTTTCCGTTTGATTATTGAAGGATGTCACTGCTGGATTCAAAATTCTGAGCTGACAAGTCTTTTCCTTCAAGCACTTTGAGGATGCTATTTCTCTGGTCTACGTGGTGTTTGAGAGAGAGAGAGCCACAAGTTTAAATGATTGTTTTCTGTACGTACTGTATCATTTTTCTCCAGCTGCTTTCAAGAGTTTTGTCTTTATCATTGATTTGTAACCATCTGATTCTGATGCATGAGATATTTTTAAAAGAGTTTGTCTTGTTGAGGGCTCTCTGAGCTTCTCAAATCTGTAAATTTATGTCTCTCACCAAATTAGGGAAATTGGACATGATTTCTTCAACCAATGTTCTGTTCTAATCTCTTTCTTTCCTTCTAGGACTTTGTGAAATGCATGTTGACACATTTGGTATTGCCCCACAGAACCCTGAGTGTTCACTTATTTTCACTCTTTTCTGTCTTCATCTTGGATAAGATGTCACTGACTTTCCTACATTGTCTCTATTCTGCTATTCGACTCCCCACAGAATTTTTTTATTTCATATATTGTATTTAAATTTTTTCCACTTGTTTCTTTTTTATGGTTCCTATTTCTCTGATGAGAACTCCTATATTTTCATTCACTTCAAGTACATTTTTATTTACCTCATGGAACAGAGTTTTAATGCTGCTTTATAGTTTCTTTTAGAGACTATAGTCTTTAGTCTTTGCCTGACAATCCCAACATCTGGGTCATCTTGGGATTGACCTCTGTTCTTTTCTTTTCCCTTGGGAATTGGTCACATTGTCCTGGTTCTTCGCATATTAGGTAATTTTGGATTGTGTGCTGGACATTGCAAATATTATGTGTGTACACTCAGTCCTATCATAACACTAAGGTTTAGTGTTTGTTTTAGCAGGAGACCCACTCAGTTCAATTCAGACCACAAGTTCTGTCCCACCTTCTGTGGGCAGCAGTTCATGAGCCAGCTGAGTTCTCAGAAATTTCACTGTGCTGGTGTGGGTCTGTCTTGTGCATGTGTATTGCTTGGGGGATAATCTTGGGACTTGGGAAGTTTATATATGGAAGAAGGAGAGCCCCTGTGTCTGGCTTCCACCACTCCTTTCACACTCCGGCCCTCAGGAGATGTCTCTGGCTCCTCTAAGCAGAAAGATATCATTGCTATGATATCATGCTACCTACAGGGCCACCCTCTGCTACATTCCTCAGTGGCTAGAGGCTGTCCTCAAAGCAAAACTATGCGAGGGAGGGAGGGATGGAGACTCACCTTGGTCATCCCTCCTTGAAGTTTTGACCCCTCTCCATAAGCCACTTGCTTTTATTCACTTTTTGAGATCAGAGTCCTCAGGTATTACAGTTTTTATTTTTCCCATTCAGAATTTTCAGGTGTCATTTGTTGGGAAAGGGTGTCATGCATATAGTCCTTTGACTCCAGCTGGGCTGCATCATAACGTGTCCATGCTGTGAGATACTCAGGACTCCACAGCCTGTGCTGGGCTTGTCCTTGTGAGGGAGAAGTTTTCCCTACTGCAGATGCAGTGTGTGCTCTTTTGCTCTGTTGAAACACTTGTGTCAGGGGCCCCCAGGCACACCCCCAGCTTTCTGTATTTCAGGCACCACAGAGAAGGAGTCAAGAGGGTTCGTGCAATTGCACTGTGTGTCAGCATGCGATGGATCCATCTACCAGCTGCGGGGGACCGCTGCATCATCCCACTGGCCTGGATGTCCAGCACTGTCTCCTCTTGCTGTAAGTAAACATTGCACCACATGAGCTTGGCGTCAGCACAGTCTGTGCTCAGCGACTGCAGATCACGCACTGGTTTCCTCCCTGGGAGCACTTACCTGCCTTTTAACCTTGGCCACTACTCATGCTATATTCTATTTTGGGGCCCAGCCTGACCCCCCAGCAAATGATCAAACATAATCGGATGGCTGTAAAGGAGTTGCGTTGCTGCAGGGAAACTGGAACCCCAGAGAGCACTTTAGAATATTCAAGACTCTGAGAAGTCTTGTGACAGTTACCCTGGCATAACGCCATCTCGTCCAAGCTTAAATGAAGCATTGCCTCACTGTTTTATGCACAGTGAATAAGCAGTACAATGGACTCTGCCAAGGTGCCCTACATATGGCAGATGTTCAAGACAGGAGTATCGAATTGAATTTTATGAATTTATTGTTTTGGGGACCATATCTTAAAATAAATAAAAATATCTTAAAGAGCCAGTAGGGAGAAAACCATTCTTTTTTCCCCTTCATATTTCTGCCCTGGTCCATAACGGGATGTTCTCAGTGCTCCTTGTCTCGGTGAAGAAGAATTAGGGAATAGCTTTTTGTTTGGTTGGTCATTTCCTTCTCATTCCGTCTTCTCTCTTCCCCTTGAGAAAATAGTGAGACTCTGACATTCTCTTATCTCTGTTTCCCAAATGAGTGGTGGTAATGTGTTGAATGTAACTGCTCATTTTTGGCCTATTGGCTTGGCTCTCAGAGTTTTTAGTTATTCAGGCTCCATGGGAAAGGGGGCAGGCTGCGGTTCTCCTTGGCTGGGCCAACATGTGCCAACTGTGCTCCCTCAACATGCAAGTCTCAAGGTCTAGACTGCAAGGGACAGAACAGCAGCAGGTGCAAACTGCATCTTGCAATATAACCGTAACAGCAATGAAACGAATATTGGCTGTTACTATCCTTCGGGATCTGTGTCTAGTACTCAATTAGCTTGAAATCTGGAGGTGAATAGGAGGCGTGGTTTGGCCACACAGAGCCCCCAACAGCCATCACTGTTAGTGAGAAATCTTAAAGGTTGCCTAAAGGGCAATGGAACAGAGAGGTGTACTTCAATCAGTCACCATGAAGATAACAGGAATTGCTGTCATTTACTTACCCCCTACCACATGCCAGATGCTGCATCTGAGCCCCAGAACAGTGAGGAAGGCACTATCACCTCCCCTTTACATTGGGAGGGGCTCCGGGTGACCACACAGCCAAGGAAAGTTCCGAGCTGGGGTTTGAACTCAGGCCCCAGGAGTCAAAGTCTCAGACTCTGCCTTCTGAGTTCCCCTTGGGACATCTCTATTGGTAATCTCATCTGCTCAAAGCAGCATATCAGAACTAATAAGTATAAATATTAGAAAAGCAGAAGGAAAACATTTGTGGACAATTTATTTATCTGACGGAAAATCCAAGACAATTGAGTAAAAAATGGTGCAAATTGCTGTTTAAATCCTTCTTCATTGGGGCACCTTGGTGGCTCAGTCAGTTGAGCATCTGACTTCAGCTCAGGTCATAATCTTGTTGTTTGTGGGTTTGAGTCCCGCGTCGGGCTCTGTGCTGACAGCTCAAAGCCTGGAGCCTGCTTCGGATTCGGTGTCTCCCTCTCTTTCTCTGCCCTTTCCCAACTTGCATGCACGCTCTCTCTCCCTCTCCCTCTTTGTTTCTCAAAAATAAACATTAAATTTTTTTAAGGTATTAAATCCTTCTTTAGCCTTCATTAAGAAGGAGCAAATGGCAAGAAGAGACGGGTGTTACAAGGGTTTTCTCAGTTTGCCCACATCCTCTTTAGGAGTAAAAACATGCTCATCTCGAGCCTTACAAGTTTAAGTTAAATCCTCAGAGAATCATGCAAATCCCATCTCTTTAAGGGAAGCATGCAGTCACATGTAGAGATATGCATAATTAAATATGCTAATTTACTCTCTCTTTCTTTATGGGGAAGGGAGAGCATAACAGTTCATCCTTGATATCGACACTCATGGTCTGGCTTGTGCCAGACCCGGTTGTGCTCGGGTGCTCAGGGAATCTTCAAATAATAAGAGGTGAGAGGATTAAATTCCCGGAACCATGTTTCAGTTAACAAATTTGTGTAGGGGAGGAAAGGGAGCATTTCCAGGACCCTTGGGTTCACGGTTCAGAAACTGGCTGCCTGCGTGCAAATCCTGCCTCCCGATGCCTCCAGCAGCATGAAGAGGGGATGCTGCTTCTTATTTGTGAAGGTTGTGTTTTTGCTTCGGTTTTTATTACCTCCTTATGTCTTGGCTCCAGAAAGCAGGCCCAGGATATCTGGGTCGGAAGACTATCTGATCATAGGAAAGGGGTAGGAGGGATTCTTGCTGAGAAGAGAATGGTAGTGGGAGCAGACTGATCCAGCAAACTTTTTGCTGTTGTTACTTTTACTTAAATTCCAGCTTAGCCTACAGCGTAATATTAGTTTCAGGTGTACAAGATGGTGATCGGCATTCCCGCATGTCACCTGGTGCCCATCACCTGTTTAACCCCTCCCCACCCACCTCTGCTCTGGTAACCATCAGTTTGTTCTCCGTAGCTAAGACTGTTTCTTGGTTTGCCCTCTCTCTCTTTTTCTTTTATGATCCAGCAAACTCGCATTGAGTTCCCAGGGCTTGTCTTCTCTAAGGGCACTGGCTTTAATCTCCTAGGGTGAGTCATCTGTGCGGATTCACGTTCCAGTCCAGATTCTGAGGAACGGGGATGGGGCTCTGATTTCATAAACGTTCATCAACATCACCTTGATAGAGTCACCCCTTTCTCGGTGACATTGGGTAGGGGTGGGGGTCGGGCTGCACAAAAGTCTGTCGGAGGCTCAGGGGACGCACTGGGTTTGTCTGTCTTGAAGTGACTCTCTTTGGTCTTTCCGCCAAATGCCTCCCATTATGGAACGAGACCAGTGAGCTTTTCTGATTCATGGATTTTCCACACCAGAGGAGAACTGTAACCATCATCGTAACAAATCACTTCGCTCCCTTTGTTCCTTATTTTGTCCTGAAAGTATGAAATTCTAGCCTGGCACGAGGTCTGAAACCTGGAGCGGGGGCAGGGGGTCGCGGGGACGGCGATCTTGGTGTTTGCTCTGTAACTCAAGGTCCCTTAGTAAACTGAATTGAGGAGCAGCCTAACTTTCTGTATAGCTTTTCACTCAGTCATTTGCTCACTTATTCCAGAAACGTCTATTGATGATTGGCTGGGTGATAGGCTCTCTGCCCAGCTCTAGAGACACAGAGGTGACAAGCATACTGTTTGGGGCCCACGGTCCAGTGGGAGAAAAAGAGTCGAATGGAAAGATGGTGAAGTTGCAATGTGGCACGTGCTAAGAGAAGCGAGTGGAAAGGGCTGTGGGCACATGGCTTAGGGGCCCCTCATCTCTTGGGAGAGTCGTACTGGTCTTCACATAAGGTCTTCAGCCGGAAGGTGCCAGGAATAGAGCAAAGCATTAACAGTTGTTGCCGTTTTATTTATTTATTTTAAAAAGGTTATTTATTTTTGAGAGAGAGAGAACACCAAGCAGGGCTGGGGCAGAGAGAAAGGGGGACAGAGTATCCAAAGCAGGCTCTGTGTTGACGGCAGAGAGCCCGATGTGGGGCTTGAACTCATGAACTGTGAGATCATGACCCGAGCCAAAGTCGGACGCTCAACCGACTGAGCCACCCAGGAGCCTCGACAGTTGCTGTTGTTTTAGAGGACTGTCCATGTGTTAGGCCTCTGCGGCCATGGTCTCTAATCCTCTCCCTAGCCCAGCATCTCCCACAAGCACTAGTGTTAGGACACTCCTCCATGGATTCTACCCCTTGCCTCCGTCCCCCTCCTGGGTACCTCCTCTGTCCTACTCACTTCTGTGGCTCCACTGAAACTTTACTGAAATTATCTGTTGATGCATCTATCCCTCCTCCTACACTGTAACCCCCTGAGGGTTTTGGACCCTCAATGTCTGGTATGGTGGTGACATACATAAGGCATCTAATAAATGTTTTCAGAGCTACTCATTCAAATGATAATAATATATTAATAATAGTATAAAACACTGTACCAACACATTATTCCACTTTATATTCAATCCACGTATTATCTAATTAGTACAGTAATAATATATTAACATACTGCCATGTTCTGATTATCATTATGACTATTTACATGACACACATCTTCGGGTTGGGGCACCTGGGGGGCTCAGTCAATTAAGCATTCGACTTTGGCTCAGGTCATGATTTCACGGTTTGTGGGATCGAGCCCCACACTGGGCTCTGTGCTGACAGCTCAGAGCCTAGAACCTGCTTTGGATTCTGTGTGTCCCTCCCTCCCTGCCCCTCCCCTGCTCACACTCTGTCTCTCTCTCACAAATGAATAAACATTTTAAAAATCCAAATTTTCAGGCATTTACCCTATTTCTTGGCTCTCTGAACAGAAGCTGATTCCTTTTTACATTTTCTCTTTTTTGATGGGATAGAGTCAGCCAGCGGTGGGTGAGGAACACCACTAATTTTTTCAGGCAACCACCACCAACGAGGGGCCTTCTGGGAGGGGATTGGTGGTGCCGTTCCCATGGAAAAATCTTCTTTCTCTCTCTGGAAGGTCCTGGAAGTGATCCTTTCTGTGTTCAGGAAGCTCCAGGTAGCGCGGGGGTCCCTGGGTCCGAGGAGGAACATGTTTCCTAAGGATGGTTTTTCTCAAGATGGGGCCAGACGCTTGTTCCCCTTTTCACCCCAAGGATGTGTCCCTCCCCACCCCGTTTCCCTTTGCCAATATGGAAAACATCCAACATCTGCCATTTGCATAACATGTGTGCTTTTGTAGCTTAACATTCTCTATTTCTACAAATAAATGCTTTTACAATAAAACTGAAATGCCAGAAAAAGAGAGACAACCTACTTTAAGGTCACTGCTGCCTCCCAGCAAGGGTGTTTAAAAATAACCCCCAATCTGCCGTGTGCTCACAACTCTCATTGTGCCAGCTCAATGGCAAGCCTAGTGCCAGCCAGGATGGCAGTGTGGAAGTTTCCAGGCCATGTATGTGTGTCTGTGCATGTGTGTGACTGAGAAGGTGAGGGACGTTATTCTCAGCAACAAGGCTTGCGCTCCCACCCATCCTGCCTAAGGGCAAACTGTTGACCCTCTGATAGACTGCTTCTAGCACCTATGATCTACTCGGATCCAGCTTCTGGCTCACTCGGAAGTGCTCCGTAGGGAAGGAAAACTCTAAGGGGCTGAGTTTTGGCCAACACGGCCAGGACGTGGCCTTGGGTAGTGGGTAGACACTGGGTAGAATTCTTCAGTGAGCACTGGGGCCGTGACTTCTGGGATCTGCTTCAGCAATGCCGATGGAGGGGAGCCTCAATTCTGCAGCTGAATCTCCAAGATGGATTTTTCCAGTAGCTTTCAAGCTGTGCTCACAGATCCCTGGAGGTTGTGGAGCAGATCTTTTGTCCTTTATTTACGCTAATGGAATGTGTCTGTTACTTCCAGTGTGACCTTTCCCAAGGATTGTTGCATTTAACCAGCAGTCACATTCTTAAGTGGAGGAGTGGCAGTCAGCTGTGGGCTTCCTTAAACCAACAGGCAAGGGGGAGGGCATAGTCCAAGGGCCACAGGGCCCAGTGCCCATGAACATCACCTTGGACAGAGGTCTCACACACCTCTGTCCAAAACTCACCCTGAGCAACACTGTCTGCACTGCTCTTTGGGGCACAGCTGGTGAGCAAAAGTAGGGATATATTGGATCCCTAATTCATGACAGTTTCCTGAAACGCACCAAGGAATTAGGGCTGGAATCTCACCAAGCAGGCACAGCTAATACCTCCCTTCCCTGTCTTTCTGAGGGCCAATCTAAGGGCTAATGATGGGACCAGTGTCTTTCCAATCAAGATTTTAACAAGGACCCCTTCCCCCTTGCCTTATGCTGATGATAGTATAGACAGGAGGTGGTCCCACTGCACCGGGACCACATCAAGTTGTTCATGGCGATGTGCAAGACAAGAGGAAGAAGCTGGGGGTGTCTAGAGTCACGGGGGGCAATTAAATCCCTAGAAGGCCGAGAATCTGACAGTTTCATCCACTTGTTGAGTATCTACTATGTGCCAAGAGCCATGCTCCCTGATTTATGTGCATTATCTCACTTATTCTGACCCCTGAGAGTTCATTAACGCCATCCACACTGTAGAGATGAGAACACTAAGTTGCAGTCAGTTTAGGATCTTTCCCCAAATCGAGGTTTTAGCCCAGGGCTTTCTGACTTCCGAGTCTGTCCTCTTAACCTCTGAAGATAAAGACCACGGAGATGGGCAAAAATGCAACGCAGGTCACATCTGTCCTCGGTGGCCTCTCCACAGTCCTGTTACATGTGACATCACTTTTCCCCTGGTGGTAATCCCTGCTCTTCTGGCTGAAAGGTACATGTACACATGCATGAACCCTCAGTTATCTCAATGCCCCAGCCAATAGCCAGCTAACTGAAGGATGAAAGAACCCAGCCAAGATTGGTAAAGCTTGATCTAGATGAGCGGAACTTCCCAACTGACTTGCAAACTCTGAATAATAATAATTATTATTATCTTTTAAGCCACCGAGTGTTGGGAGGGTTTGTTGTGCAGCAATAGCTAACTGGTACAGCTCCACACACAGCAAGCATACCCTTACCCCTCAGACTTTGTACAAAGTTTATTTCCCCTATTATCAGCCCTATTGAAAAAAAAGGTATTATATCAGCCCTTTCGAGTCAGACCAGACATAAACCAGATTTGAAATGTATCTTCTCACTGCGAAGTAAAATATTGCTTGGATTGTGTGACAGCCAGGGCAATATTTCATATAATTTAGGTCTATGTAACCTGCATTTTGCTTACAAAAATGAAGAAACTAAAACCAGGGGTCAATCTAATGTGGTTGACAATAGAAATATTCAATACCAATTGATTTCACTGTCAAAGGAATTATTTTTAAATGTCAGGGTCAAATTTTAAAAAGTGGTTTTCTGAAAGTCTTGGTTGCTTTGTAGGAAAGACTTTACCCATAGTTCCTTGGAGAAGGCAATGTTCTCCATTTCAATTGACTCCAACAGTCAGAGCTCAGGAGTCTCCTTCTGATAGAAGTCTCCTCATTCTCCTATGAGGAACCACACAGGGTCTACTGTAAAATGGAACGCTTTGTTAATGATTACGGCTCCCAATCTCGGCTCTACTGCTGGCTCTGCGATGTTACGTACTGAACTGCCTTGTTCAAAAATATAATGATCTTTTACAAAAGATCCAAGGTTGTTCAGGAAGGAGTTTCAACCAGCAGTGCTAAGGTCAGAATATTTGCATCCCTTCCCCAAATTCCTGTGTTGAAATCCCAGTGCCCAATGGGATGGTATTTGGAGATGGGGCATTAGGTCATGAAGGTGGCGTCCTCCTGAATGTGATTCTGTTGAAAGAGGCTCCACAGAGGTCCCTTCCACCATGTGGGTGAGGAGGGACCAGCTATACACCAGGAAGAGAGATCTCCCCAGAACACAAGCATGGTGGCACCTTGGTCCTGGACTTCCTTGCCCCTGGAATGTGAGAAATCCATTTCTGTAGTTTATAAGCCACCCAGTCTCTGGTGTTTTGTTATAGCAGCCAGAACAGACTAAGACCAGTGGTTTAGTCAGGATCCAGGCTGTTAAAGAGCTTCTGAGGGAAAAGTCATTGTTGAAAGGCAAACATGCTCTTGGCCAGAAGCGAGCATTCCCCACCTGCCCAAACATTTTGTCGTATTTCCTCAGAATTATTTAATGAATAAAACGCTGCAGATAGAGGCAAAGTTATTTCCATCTGTCCTCCTCCCGCCCCAGAGGTAATCATTACCCAGACTTCCTGTCACCAAGCATAATGATGTTACTAAGGATTTTTGTCAAAATATCACTAAAATCTAACACTATCAACAATAGCCAAAGTGTAGAGAGAGCCCAAATGTCCATCGACAAATGAATGGATAAAGATGTGGTATGTGTACACAATTGAGTATTACTCGACAATCAAAAAGAATGAATTCTTGCCCTTTGCAACTATGTGGGTGAAACTGGAGGGTATTTTGCTAAGTGAAATTAGTCAGACTAGGAAGATCATATGACTTTTTAAAAATTCACATAAAGTTTAATCAGTCAAGTTAATGAAAATATCAAAATTTTTGAGTTAGTGTATGGCAGCAGAAGATTTAATTTTTGTTGCAAATAATACGGTATTTGGTGTTTCCATTACTGACAAGCTATGCTGCAGATAGAGCAATTGCATTGAATCCCAACTCATCAGGGTCGCGTTCCCTAAACTTCTTGCAAATTTCTATGGCATCCTCTAAAAAAGTTTCGTAACTAGTTTCCCCATGATTAATTGGAAATGGTTTCCGTCCACCTAATTCATAGAGATGCCCATCTACATGAAGATCTACTTTTTCATCTATACTTGGTGCCTCAGGCTGAACTTCATGGGCACTGGTCTCATGAGTGACTCAGATAGTGTCATAGTTCTCCAGATATCTGGCTCATTCTTCCGGGCTCATTGACACAGACTCCTCCAGGAATTTTTTCGAAGTTGATCCAGATTCAAAGTGCATCTTGTCTTTCTTGTTGGCAATAGCATGGATCAGTCCAATTGTTCCATGGGCATATCATAGAACTTCAGTCGTATGAGGATTTTAAAATAAAAAACAGATGAACATAAGGGAAGGGAAGCAAAAATAATGTAAAAACAGGGAGGGGGACAAATCATAAGAGACACTTAAATATGGAGAATAAACAGAGGGTTACTGGAGGGGGTGTGGGAGGGGGACAGGCTAAACGGGTGAGGGACAGTAAGGAATCTACTCCTGAACTCATTGCTGTACTCTATGCTAACTAACTTGGATGTAAATTTAAAAAAGAAATTAAATAAAAAATTTAAAAAATCTCTGTTAAAATCCTGATATACTATGGCTAGAGTGATAATTGCATCAAAAAATTGTTTCATTAGTACCACGTTCTAAGTGAACCACAATGTGTTCCTAATCATTCATCATACTGCATTATAAATTATATGTACTGTATATAATATATACTGTTTTATAAATTATAGTATATTGGCTATTTACCTTGTGATGGACACTGTGCAAAGGACTTTTCACATTTTAACTTAATTCTCACAATGACCTCTTTGAGATGAGTGTTTCCGTCTCCAGTCTACAGACAATAAAACTTAGCTTCAAGAAGTTGCTCGCGAATGTAGAACCCAAAAGATTTACGGGTACGTGGGACCATCTGGCTTTTACAGCTCACATTCAATCCCAATCAGCTCTTTACCATTTTTCTTGATGTTTGAATAAAGCTCAGTTATGAGTCTAATTGGTACATAGTTTTGAAACATGTTCTTTCCATCTTTTTTTTTTTAATGTTTATTTTTGAGAGAGAGAGAGAGCAGGAAAAGGGCAGAAGGAGAGGGAGACACAGAATCCAAAGTAGGTTCCAGGCTCCGAGCTGTCAGCACAGGGCCTGACGCGGGGCTCAAACCCACGAACCATGAGATCATACCCTGAGCCACAGTCGGACGCTTAACCGACTGAGTCACCCAGGCGCCCCACTTTCTGTCTTTTTAAAATTGAAATTTCCAAAATTCCTGACTTCTAGCCCACCTCCCCTTTCATGCTCCCAGAGGGAGTGGCTCTGAGATTCAGTCCAGAAGCTGTCATTTTGAAGCCAGGGGAAAAGTCGCTCACATTTCAATGCCTCTGCGCCTCTACTTCCGGAGACTCTGTTCATGTTCTCTGGCTCCAGCTCCAGCTTTAGGCCCAGCCCCCCACCTGGCTTCAGGGAGCAGATGACTAAATAAGTGGAGATTTGCTTGTCCAAAGCAGAGGAAGAGCCTGAAGAAGGGTCATTGGGTGGGAAGGCATTTTAAAAATAGCATTAAAAGAAAAAAAAAAAACCCAGCAGGGTGGGGGAAGGGGGCGTCTGGGTGACTCCACCGATTACGCATTGGTTAAGCTCTTGATTTTGGCTCAGGTCATGATCTCAGAGTTCATGAGTTCAAGCCCCATGTCAGGCTCTGTGCTGACAGTGCAGAGCCTACTTGGGATTCTCTCTCTCCCTCTCTCTGCCTCTCCCCTACTTGTGTGCCTCTCTCTCGCACCCTCTCTCTCAAAGTAAATAAGTTTAAAAAAATCTCCAGAGTTTTAGGAAATTGGGTTCTGGTCTTGACTCCACGATTTACCCTCAGTTTCTCTGTTGCAGGATTCTCGCACAGAGAGTCATGACACCGAGGCTTTTCTTTCCAGGAAGCAACTTTATTTTGCCAGCACCGCTCAGTTGGGTTCGTACCCAAAAGAACTGAGCGGCCCACATCACATGGCATAGTTTTTTTATACATTTTCTATTTCTTTATCTCCCATATATGGTATCACACATAAACATGCAGTCTGATTATGTTGTCTCAGTTTACAAGAACATGGGGGATGTAGGCCCCTGGGCGCATATCTAGGTGACCTTGAAGTCTTCTCTCTTCTTCACTTTTTTTCTCTCTCCTTAGGGAGGGGTTCCTCTGTAAAAGAATGAGATTAGAACTTCTGAAAGATTCCTTCTAGCTCTAATACTCTGTGATTCCTAGTGATAGCAGATGGTTTTCTTTTAGAGGCTAATGTGGTTCTGGAACAATTCTGCGAGGGGAGGGCTGCAATGGGAATCCTGCTTGGTGGCATGTGCTGGGAAGACTGGAGGCCAGAGGTGTGACAGGACAGGGGTCCTTGAACCCTGAGCGCTGGGGGAGACCCCATCCTATGGCTGCTGTCCTGCACAGCGACGAATAGTACCCACATCTCACACCCAGGGTGCCCTGGCCGGGGCACCAAGTTACAGTTTGCTCTAACCACCAGGGCAGGGGCAGGCGCATCAGCCCTCCATGCCCATCTGTGTTCAGAGGGGCCTAAACAACTCCAGGTCACAGCATATCCTGTGATCTGGGCACTGAAGCTTCCAGAAGCCTTATCAGAAGCTCTTTGCGGGGGTGGGAGGGGAGTTTTACACATACGCATACGAAGGGCATCCAGGCAGATGTGCACCTCTAGGCCTGTGAGGGGTGCTGGGATGAACCGGGGCCCTGTGCTCAAGAGTGCAAGCCACATACAGTGCAACAGGAACAACTTCGAAAGCATAGGCGTAACCAAAAGTTAAATTAAAAAGCGCTGCATGGGAGGTGCTGCAAACAAGCTGGCTCCTCCAGCAGTGATGAGGTCAGAGAACATGTGTTTTCTGGGCAGTCTGGGCAGACTGCCCGCAGGCGGTGGCATCGTGCAAATAGCCCAGCCGAGGGTGGTACTGACTTGTACTGTGTGCAGGGGGACAGCGCAGTCTCCCTGCAGGGGCCCAGACTCGGCTCCCTAACTGCCACCTGTGCTCCTTGACCCTCCTTGCGAGCAGCGTGTGGGGACGCCAGGCGACCCCTGGTTAGGAGACCAACGAGGTGTGTCCTCCAAAGCCTGGGTGAGGGTTCTGAATCCTGCCTTCCAGAAACGGAAGCCCAGGAAGCCCAGCGCAGTTAAAATAGGATGAAGACAATCTCTTTCCCTTGTGGTAAAAATGCTCATCAATCCCATGTATGGGGCGCTCACTCTGTACGTTTTACGGATGTAGCTAGTTGTTAGCTGCAGCCACATGCACAAAATTCAGTTTTTCCCTCCGTGCCAGCCTTAAGCACAGAACACAGCATCTCTTGGACACCCCCCCACCCCCACCGAATTCCATCTACAGAGAGCAAAGCAAGTTGTAGGGGAAATTTGTGGAGGATTTCTTGGGAAGACTGAAGAAGGAGGGCTTTGCCTCAAATATCCTAGAACAAACCACAGAAAATTTCCCCAAAGCCATGTCCATTGGGAGAGGCGGTGGGGAGAGGGGAGGTCTCTCTCCCAGCCAGGGTTTCCCCTGCCCTCTGCCAGCTTAATAACAAGCTGGGCTTCCATCAGGAAGACCCATCAGCTTTAGAAGGCGATTCCCTTGGGCAGATTTTATGACGTCCCACAGTGTACCTCTTCCACGCAAATTCCGCGTGTTCTCCTTAAAAAGAGTGTTAGTGAATAGGATTTTCCCTATCTTGTTACGTGGGTCCGCTTGGGCCCAGGGAGATTCAGTACTTTTCCCACCATTTTATGAATCTAAATCAAAATTGGATTTGGGCTCAGGCCTCACTAGTCCACGGCCATTGCATTATAAGGGAACGGGAGGCCAGGGGACATTTGTCTCTGCAGTCACCCACCATTTAATGGCAGCTTTACTCCTCGTCCTCCTGTGAGTAGGGGACCAAGGTGAGGTGTTGAATCCCTATTAATAAAGCATCTGTTGATCTTTGCTGAACTCAGAAGAGCCTCTGAAAGTGCCCCAGCATTTTTAATGGGGCACATCAGCGTAGCTACGGGGACTGGCGGAAGTTAACACGGTGGCTGTGTTTGCCTGTTTGTCTCTGATGCTCACGGTCAGGCATCAGAAGAATGTTCTGGCATTAAGAGTCATTCAGATATAAAGCAAGGATGCGGAAAGGCTCTTGTCCTCTAACCCAAGCTCTGACTCAGCCTTGGAAAAGCAAAGCCCGGGCAGGAAACTTCCATGGGAGAAGTACTGTTGGCCACGTGCTTCCTGTCTTCCATTCGACATCTTTCTTCCAGGGTCTGTCAGGACCCCTGGGCTGGGCTGTCCTCTCTCTCCCAAGGAGCCCGATGTTCTGCCAAATGTCCAGAGTTCACGCACCTGGGAAGCAATCCCAAACCCCCAAGTCGTCCTCGAGTCCAATAATATTATTACTGACCCGACTACCAAGCACCACGACTCACGTGAGTGTTAGCCTCTGTTACTCCCCAGACTACAGGCTGATGCAGAGTCCGTCTGCCTCTCCGTTCACTGTCCACAAAGCCTTGGCTTTAAACCCGTAACTCTTGTATTTTAGTATCGTCAGGACTTTCTGCGATAATTCCATCCCCATAATAAACACAGGAGGAAATACTATAAATTGAAAGGTGAAAGAAAAAGAAAAGAATTACCTTCCCTTGGGGTTGTTAGTCTGACCCCCTGACATGGGCTCCCGGGCCTGATTCCCTCATTCGCTGAATCATTTACAAAAGGCCATGCTGGAGCCTAGTCCACGGGCTGTCTGTCCAGAGGAACGAAGGACCCGGCCCAGCTTCCACTCTGCTGGGAGCCTCATGATCCGCTTACCCATCAGGAGACTTTTATTAAGTACCTGGCGAACAACCAGCTGTGTTTCCTGACGCTGGGCTTGAGGGTGACCCTACAGCTGGGCCCGCCGCCCACCCCATTTTGATGGCTCACCATGGCGGGCGCGGCCTGCCTTGCCCCTGCCCCCTGCCCCCTGCACGCGGGTGCACTTGTCCTGCACACCCAGGTTCCCTCGCTGCATTGGGAATCCTGTTCCTGAGGCCAAGCTCTTGACCGCAGGGGCTACGGATTATTCACCCCCGAATCCCGGGCCCAGGCCTAGACCATGTGTTGGCAGGCGCCTCTCTCACTCCTCTCCAGAGCTAGACACTCACCCCTGCAGGGGGGAAACACACCCCTCAAACCAGCTATTCCGAAGTCTGCTACTTGCCCGGGAGTTTCATCCACAACCTGCTTGGATGATGGCCATCCTCCGGTTTCCCCGGAGCCCCCCCTGGCCCTGGGGGTTCCTGAGGACCATCGGAGGGCACCCCGTCCCCTCCTGCCCCCAAGACCAGGGTCCCGAGGACCCTCCTGGGACACAGGGCAGAATGAGGCCCCTCTGGGAGGCGCGGTGACTGGGGCGGGCCGATCGCCAGGACCCCGCCTCACTCACTCAATGTTGAGTTGAACTTCCACTTGAGTTTAGCTCCAGCAGGGCTCAAAGCCTCGCCCTCGGCACGCTAGAGGGGAGCCCTGCGCTCCTGAGGCAGCCGCACCTCTTACTCCCTTGCTCCAACTGCGTTCTTCTGCGTTGGACTTAAGAGTTGGGCATCTCTAAGTCGGGCACTTAGAGCGGGCACTGGGGTTTGGGGGGTTTTCCCTTTCTAAGTTTGGCTTTATAAACGCAGAGGAAGAAGCCTCCGAAGGTTGTGAGGGGCAGGGACCCTGTGAGAGGAAAGTGGGGTTTCCCAAGGCTGGGAGGGCGAGGTGGGTCTGCGTTCCACTTGCAGGGACGACCTTGGGGTGGTGGGACCCTCCGGGCAGTGGCTGCTGGACCTGGGGGACAGGAGCCTCAGCGCTGATCCTGAGCAAGGCTTCCTTCCGGGCCAGGACCCAGGGCCATGCGCCAGAGGCCCCGAAGAAGGGCAGGGACTTCTTCAAAGGACAGCAGAGCCTGCCGTTTCCCTGGTGACAGGTCACCCTCAAAGTGACCGGGGTCTGCTCTGCCACCGTCCTGGTGGTGAGGGCGGGGCCAGCTGTGTGATGACTGAGAATGACGCACTCTAACATCTCTCCTAGTTCACACGTCTTGGGACACATTTATAACCAGGATACTACTTTATAAACACAAGGCATCATGATTAGCAGGAGGTCATGGGCCTTCTGGCTTGGGACCCTCCCTATACCTTCAACTACACTGAAATATTTCCCCTCCTAGTTCTTAATGGTCGAAACCTGGGCCGGGCTGTAGGAGTTAGCCTCAGGGGAGGGGGTAGATAAATAAAATAGAATGAAATAGAAAGGCTCCAGGGTTTCTGGACTTTCATGGGAATGTAACAAGATGCTTTGAAGGAGGAAATTCAGAATTTTGCCTGGACAGGCACTGGCAACAGAAGAGTCGGAGGTCACGAGGCCAGGTTGGGAGGGGTCGGGACGCGACCATTGTTGAAGCTCCCTAGGTCCTCCCCCCGCCCTGTCCCAAGCTACAGCCGCCTTTGCCCCTGAGGCCCAGTGCTGGGACTGAGTCTTTGCGGGGAAACTGGATGCTTGATAGATTTCCCAAAACAGAAATTGAATCGAGCAATGGGGAATATAGATAGTAAATCAACCCCA
Source organism: Proteles cristata cristata (assembly GCA_017311185.1). NCBI lineage: Eukaryota > Metazoa > Chordata > Mammalia > Carnivora > Hyaenidae > Proteles > Proteles cristata. Next base: position 1,738,592 of record JAESUZ010004066.1, read on the forward strand.
CCTCCCTGATTATTTTTATACCAAGCTAATTTTAAGTGCTCTATTTCTATAGGAATCAGCGAGACTTCCACCCATGTGCAGCCCCAGCCCCCGAGTTTTTCTGTCTTCTCACAGCTTGTTTTTTTTTTTCAGCACCGAGTGAAATCTCAGGAAAGCACATTTACACCCCCGATTCCCCAGGCAGCCACTTCTCCTACACTGAGACACAAGCCAGTTTCTCCGAGGACAAGGACAGTCATCGTGATTATTATTTTTTTTAACATAGGCTTCTGTGATGCAATCTCCCTCCTCTGAGTTTCCGTTTATTTGAACACTGCCACTTCTTAACAAGAATTTCATGTTTCCTGCACAGAAAACCATGGGGGTGGCTTACAGAAGGAGGGAGAGAGAAGGCAGACCAGCTTTGAGAGCAACAATCAGCAAGGAGGAGGGAGTGATAAAGCTCAGGTGAGCACTGGGTGTTATGTGGAAACTAATTTGACAATAAATTATTTGTAAAAAAAAAAAAAAAAGCTCAGGTTCTTGGGGACAGGGGAGGATGCCGTCACCACCTGCTCTTTCCTCCAGGTGGCTCTCGCTCTGGGTCTCTCTGTCTCTTCTGTCACCTTGCCTGATTCTTTGAATCACATCTGCCTTCCCCACTAACCATACCGCCTGAGGCTAAGGTCCTTGTCTTCACCTCCAGTCGCTTTCAGTCCCTGCCACAATGGTGCTCCCCATACGTGGGCCCCTCCTGCCCACAGGAGTGCAAGTGGGCAAACGCCCACTTGTTGCTGATCTCCAGGTAAAGTTAAAAAGCATTGTTAAGGCCCGTTTCATGCAAGCCACCGAGCTAGAAGCTTTGAGATTACCTATCACACTCTTGTTCTTACCAGAATGTGCTATTGGCTAGCCGAATCTCTGGAAGTCCTGAACTGAAACTGTCTGAGGGAAGATTTGACCCAGTGGGTGGTGGCCTGGTGCTAAGTTCCAGGTTCAGAACATGGGTTGCTCTGCTGAGGGACCCAGCGGGGGCAGCCTCGCTGACAAGAGTCTAAGCAGCCAGGGGCACGGGGGGGTTGGGGGTGGGGGGGAGGGGGGACTCAGTCCCTTCCCCTTCAGTGTCTCACTTTTGATTTTGGCTCAGGTCATTATCTCACAGCTCTTGAGATGGAGCCCCAAGTCGGACCATGCAGAACCTGCTTGAATATCTCTCTCCCCCACTCTCTCCAGTCATTCCCTCATGCTTTTGTTCAAAATAAATTACTTAATTAATTAAAAAATAAATAAAAGACTTTAAGCAGCCTGGACTACCACAAACATTTATTGGTCCTAACAAAAGTAGAAATGAAGGCCTACTTACAGCCGCGTTGTTTTGATTAGTCATTAAATCTTCATTAAATACAGAATTGGTTATATCCTATTTGTAGATCTGCTGTGAGGCAAGCTCACCAGAGGTAGGCTAAATTTCACTGGTTCCAGTTTTTAAAAATTTAAACGGATTGTAGATTTTCTATTTTTTTATCTTTTTTTTCTTTTTTGAGCTCTAGTTTTGTATTTCTTCTTTTTTTTAAGTTTATTTACTTTTGAGAGAGAGAGAAAGAGGGGAAGGGGCAGAGGGAGAAGGAGATAGAGGATCCAAAGGAGACTCTGTGCTGTTAATGCAGAGCTTGATGAGGTGCTCAAACCACGAACCATGAGATCATGACCTGAGCCAAAGTCAGACGCTTAACCGACTGAGCCACCCAGGCAGGCACCCCTATTTCTGTATTTCTTCACCTGCTGCAATCTCAGTTGCATTCATGCACAACGATTCACTCCAAGGATTGAAAAAATATATAGAATTGTATTTAAGGTGTCTGCAATCTGAATGTCGGTTCATAAAAAATGTATATTCAAATCAGCTCATGTCTTCAGAATACTTATGTCCCCCCTAATGTATGCAGAGTCATCTACGAATTTTAAAAGCAAAAAGGTTACAATTCATGAATATCAAAAGTGTAGGTCAAAATTACTTAAATAAAACTGCAACTTTTATTTATATTTTTGAAACTGATTAAACCCTATTAAATATTAAAGGTAACATAAAGCCATTTACAATGCTAGCATTCGATGTCCATCTCATTGCCAAGGTTGAGACTCCATGCCATTATCTGGCACATGTTGACTTTCCACCTATACCTAGAGCCCTAGGAGATTCCAGAGTGCAAAATGTTCCCTCCCGGGCACCTCTGCAGCCTCTGCTGTGGACGCCACACTAGCCAGCGTGAGGCCTGGAGCCAGGAATCAGAATATAGGAGAAGCAAGGAAACGGGCTTCAGCACCCCTGGAAAAGGAGATTTTGCTGTGCAAGAATCGATCGCATTTATGCGAAGAGGAAGGATTTGACAAGGTAATTAGTTCATCTTTCTCTTCTCTAGAAACTTCCACAGCTCTGAGGAACTATCCTGCTCTGCTGTCACCATGCAAATCTGCTCAGTATTTGAGCCGCGGGACACGAAAGCCAGGTGTCTTGCTGGGGTCTGAACGAGGGTTGGACCTGGGGGAGCGCCAAGCCAGCGTGGAGCACTGCGTCCCGGGTGACGGAGGCGTCATGTTCTTCAAGGAGTTGATCGTCCCTGTGTTTGTGACATGTAGGGGTCACATGGCTGGCTCCCCTCTTGCCCAGGTCCAGGAGCAGCACTGTATTGGCCTGCCCCACAGAAACATGGGGCGGGGGAGGCATGGTTCTCACTCCCAAGAGCTTTCCAAGCCTGGAAAACCATTGTCCGCCATATTTCCAGGACTGTAAACCTGGGGTCTCTGCATGTGTGCTGCAGGGCAGGCAAGGTCCACACAGGCCCCACCCAGCGGGCGTCACACGGTGGCTCAAAGGCGCTGCAGAAGGCATCTCAGAAACCCCACTGCTCTAGAGTCAGAGCTTCCCTAAGACCTAGGACAAGACCCTGCTGCAAGCTGCATTGACAGTGGCAGACCTGTGACATCTGAGATGTGTCTTCTAGAGGGACATAGGGAATATCTGTAAACAGTTTTGACCTTCGGGAAGGTGGTGGTTAGAGAAAATTGCATTTACTCTGTTCGACTGGAGTGTCCGGCAGCCAGGCAGGCTCAGGTAATGAAAATCCTTTTTAATTGGGTACATTGTCTATTGATCTGCTTGACTCTTTATAGCCTTCCTTGTCCCTTCTCTCCAGACTCTGCTCGACTCAGGAGAGGGAGGAGCAGGGACGTTTTCCCTGTGCCCTGGGTTTCTCCCCATGCCTGTGGAACTTCCCCAGGTAAGCCTGAGTCCTAGACATGCTTGGACTCACAGCCCCCCAGACACAGCCATGCTTTATAATAAATGTCACTGGAACACATGACTGGAAGCATTTATACTTTCTTTTTTTGCATGAGCAAACACTTGTGGATTCTGGAAAATCTACACTCACTGACTCCCTCATTGATAACGGCAACTGCTACCATTTATGGAGAACCTACTGAGAGGTCACCTTCAGCCCTTTCCAGAAGCTTTTGAGGAAGGCTGTCTTACAGAGGAAGAGATGGAGGTTCGGGGAAGGTCAGTAACTGCTGTCGTCATAGCTGTGGGTATAGAGCTGGAATGGAGTCCCGTCTCCGCGACTCCAACACCATATCACCCCCACCCTTCCCAGTTTTGTCTTATACTGGTTAGTTTCATGTATGGGGGCTGCACAAGGAGCCCCAGCCCAGTAGAGACATTGCCTGTGTGCCCCCCAAGTTTGCCCGTGCCTGCCCTCCCCACACACCTCTGTAGGTCCTGACAGCAAACTCCCACCACCCCTCAGTTCCTGGACTTGCCCCCATCGTCTGGGGAGACAGAGACCCCGGCATCCTGTGGTACTGAGGCTGTAATGTCTGCCTTGCTCTAGACTCTATGCACAAGGCCTTGGCCTGTCTTTGCACCAATGACACAAAGGACCTTTAGCTCCTGGCCAACATGAGCACCTTGACACTACCCCCTTCTTTTCCTCCCTCTCCCTTCCCCAGCTTTGCTCCCCACATTTCTTATGCAACATTTTTCTTCCATAGATGCCATTTTGAATGAAAAGCCAACAGGGGAATAGAAGATCCAACATTTATATATATACTTGGGCCCATTCTCCCAGACAGACACAGCTTCTTCAGGGTTGTAGGGTAACAAACCAGATGCAAACTGCTTCACTCGAGGAATCTTAGAAAAGAGAAATTTAACATAGTGTCCATCATATATATAGCCCACATACCCACTGTTTTAGTCTGTTCAAGCTGCCGTTAACAAGATACCATGATGCCCTGGCTGGCTCAAACAGCACACATCGGTTTCTCATAGTTCTTGGAAGTCCACGTCTGCAGATCCAGTGTCTGGTAGGGGCCCCCTTCCCGGCTTGCATGCAGATGGCCACCATCTTGTGATGTCCCAACATGGTGAAGAAAGAAATCATCTCTCTCGGGTCTGTTCTTCTAAAGGCACTAAACCCATCGTGAGGACGCCAGTCTCATGACCTACTTATCCCCCACAAACCCTACTTATTAGTACCATCGTAGTGGGAATTAGGGCTTCAACATGTGACTTGGGGGAGACACAGCCATGCAGTCCACAGCACACACACACTATGCACGTGCCTCCCAGCTAGGGCAGCTGTGACTGGCACTACACAGAGGTGTCTGTGGTCTGCCAAAGCAGTCCTGAAATGGAGCAGGCGCTACATCACAGAAATGAGGGGCTATTTAAAGGAGGAGTCCCTCAAATAAAGAACTTTGAGCTTGGTGAAGAATGTGGGAGATGGCAAATGCAGAGGTCTTCAGCTGGGGTTCTTCTGATTCTGTTGGGATATTAGGTTACCTTTAGATGAGATGAGATGAGATGAGATGAGATGAGATGAGATGAGATGAGATGCCACCGAGGTAGCATCTGGCCCCTGCAACCTTAACTTGTTAGCGCTCTGAGCTAACAAACGAGGCACCTAAGTACAGACAAAGGCAGATGGTGTTGTGAGCACTCAGTACACACAGTGAGCCTTCGCATGCCGTCTGACTTTCGAATCATCCCAGCACACCAGGGGTCAGCAGACAGGAAGCTATTTATGGAATTGCAAGTGAAAAAGCGTGTCTGTCCAAACAAGAAGAGTCCTGACTCCAACTGACATCTTCCACGTGACAACACATTAATCCTCAAATCGTAAGCTCTCTCTGGGTCTGACATCTAATTTCCATGACCGATGGACAGACGGTGGGGAAATTCACACCTGTCCCAGGAGAAAAGATGCCTCTTGGTCCAGACAAAAGGCCCTTGCTCAGACTTAGCCCATCCAGCAGCAGGCAAATATGCTTGCATGTCGGAGGCTGAGTTCTATCTCAGGGATGGAACCAATCTCAAAACAGATTTTTAAAACTGAAAATGAAATTTTAAATCTACTTTTATTAGATTACAAATAAGACACAGAATCCGAATAGAACTAAGTTTTTAAAAAAATCTTAATCCTTTCGATTCAATGAAAATCTTTTTAAAATCATTTCTATTGAATCTGTGTTCAATTGGCAAGTCAATATCATTCCATTCCAAGGGATAGAAGTATTAACAACGGCAGGGGAAATCCTTACCTATAATAGCTTAGGACAGGCTATTAGGTAAGTTATCAGAACAAGTAGAGATTCTGTTTCGCCCTACAACCATCCACCACCTTTCTCTGCTCTGCTTGAAGCCCACAGGTCTATGACCACACTGATAAGGCTCCTAGTCCTTGGCTACCTGTTGGACTTGGCCAGTGGAGCCACAGGTGAGAGGGAGGAGGTAGAGAGGGAGACCCCCATGAGCAGTGGCTGAATTCCTTGGCCCAAAGCCCCAGCTCATATGCAACAGGCCTCTCCCCTGACTTACAGCTCTGAGTTTCTGTAACTTCCTTCTCCTTTTCCACCAGGTCTGGGGAGGTAGTGACTTCCTGCTGCCCTTAGTCCTAGGGCAAGTGTTTTGCTCTCCCTTGTTGGATTCCCTTGACTCTGTCTATACCTTTATAAAAAAAATTCCTTGATCATACTCTTCTAGATGACCTGGGTTTTTTGTTTTTTTGTGGTTTATTTTGGAGCCATCAGTTTCCTGCTGGAATCCTCACTGACACAGGTAGGAAAAACCTAGGTGAGAACTTCTAGAAAATTATGTCAACTTTATCTGCCAGTGAGCCTGCAGCTTCTCTGCCAGGGAGACCTACTTATTCAGCAAACATGTATTGAATGCCACTGTATGCCTTCTACTGTGTGAAGCGTCTTCATGCAACTTAGAGATTAGAGTGGTTAGCAGCTCAGTCTGGGTCTGGGCAGATAGGCAAAGAAGACTTCCCAGAGGAAGAAACATGCATAATTGGGAATCTAAAAGATGAATAGGAAACACCAGAAAACAGGGTGAGGGGTAAGGGTGGTCTAAGCATGGGAAACAGAATGTGCAAAGGCCCAGAGACCACAGGGTACAAAGTAAGGTGGAGGCACTGAGTGTCTTCAGAATGGTTGTCAGCAAGGAGGCTAGCTGGCAGGATGTGAGGGATCAGATCCAGCAAGCCTTATAAACCATGGAAGGAAATGTGACTTTGTGTGAACAGCAATGAGCAATCACGAGGGTTGTAAGCCCAGGAGGATCTTTCTTTCTGCAGAGTGGGGGAGCAGATGGACAGAAGTGGGGGAGGTGGAGGAATGAGTTTGCAGGCCTTTGGAGGATCCCAGGTGCCCAGATCTCAGACAGTGGCAGTGGGGCAAATAGAAACAGATGGACTAAAAAGGTATTTGGAAAGTAGACACACCTGCCTGTCCCGCCTCATGGCTTTCATGGCCTCGCTCTGTCCGTGGTCCTGATGATGTTGCCGAACTGCTCAGCCGGAGGAGCCTTGTGGCTCCGCTTCTCTGAGTCCACACCCCTCTTTGGCTGATCTCCTACCTTGGGCCCCCATGTCTCAGCTCTGGCTCATCACCAACCCTCTTGTGAAACCCCAACAGAGGCAGGTGCATTTGTTTGTCCAAACCCAGGGAACATTTTGATAAGTGCCTGCTATGTGCTGGGACTGGGTGAGGCTCTTTAATGTATGATTTTCTTTAATCATCGTAATTTCTGAAAGTCGTTATTATGATTCCCACTTTGCCACCAAGAAATAGCAGGTTCAGCCTCCCAGACCAGGTGACACAGCAGCAGCACCATGACAGACCGGAGATCAAGGTGTCTGGCTCTCAAATCCAAGCCTTACCCAGCAAGATGCTCTGTATTCAATTCAACTGTATTATGGAGATTGTATCATACAAATTCCTGCGATCTGATTATTGTAAATTCGAGCAGCCTTGAGCAGAGAGTCCCTGCCTTGAACCTCAAGCAACACATAAACTGGCTACCCGCTGGCATTCACAGGGCCTAAAAACAGACATTTCTTTAAATGTGAAATGAAGTGTGGAGAGGAACCCCAGGATCTGACTCTCGTTTCTAGGTACCCCTGCCCCCATGCCTTGTTCCCTATTAGCCCACTGCTGTTTGTTCTAAAACTGACAGAAAGCTGACACATCACAGATTTTGTTCTGCAAATTTAGCACCCGGCTGCGGGTTTCACTGCTTTTTGTCTAGCTCGAGACATACGCGTGGTTAGAAAAATAATATAACTGTTTTTGAACTCGATAAGAATGTTGCATCTTTTATTTTATTTAATGTTTATTTATTCTTGAGAGAGAAAGACAGCGCACGAGTGAGGGAGGGGCAGGGAGAGAGGAAGACACAGAATCTAAAACAGGCTCCAGGCTCTGAGCTAGCTGTCAGCACAGAGCCAGACGTGGAGCTCTAACTCACAAACCATGAGATCGTGCTCTGAGCCCCTGTCAGACGCTTAACTGACTGAGCTACCCAGGCACCCTTAATGTTGCCTCTTTTAACCATAAACCTATGAGCTTTTCAAGGGGAACAACAGTGTACCCAGCTCCTAGCACGTAGCAAGAGCCCAGGAAACGGTGTTAAATGACATTGACCTCAAGGAACACCTCAAGACCGGCCAGCACACCCCAGTCTTTCAGGAGGACTGCATTTGACCCTTCACTGCCTCTTTAAAACCTTGCTGTGCCCTGAAGCCAGTGACTTGAAGAATCAGTCCTGAGAGGCCTCGGAGAAGTTCACCTTATTCCTGCACCATCTCCCCAACCCATGTCATCCCCTGAGCCCTAATTTGCTTTCACCACTGGACCCACAAATTGTCCCTCCACATGTAGACTTTGTTATGGGTAGAATTGTGTCCCTCCAAACTTACTATAAGACCTCAGTGCCTCAGAATGGGACCTTACTTAGAGATAGAGATTACGGATGTACAAGATGAGATCACACTGGAATGGAGGGGCCCCAGATGCAGTGTAACCAAGATCCTTTCTTTTTTATGTTTATTCATTTATTTTGAGGTGGGGAGGGGCAGAGAGGGTGGCAGAGAGACAGAGAATCCAAGCAGGACCTGTGCCATCAATGCAGAGCCCAATGAGGGGCTTGATCTCACAAACTAAACAATCATGGCCTGAACTGAAATCAAGAGTTAGATGCTCAGCCTCCTGAGCCGACCAGCCCCCGCCCCCCCGCCTCCAGTGTCCATAATAAAAGGGAAATTTGGACACAGAGATGGGCACACAGGGCACTTGTGAAGGTTGCCAAACCAGAAGCCAGGAGAGAGGTCTGGAGACTTCAGAGAGCGCAGGGCCCTGCTAACACCTTGATTTTGACATCCAGCCTCCAGAGCTGTGAGATAATAAATCCCCATTGGGTAAGCCCGCCAGAGGTACTTTGTCTCAGCAGCCTAGCAGACTAACAGCACTTCGTAAAAAAGTTCACCTCAGCAGCACATGAATGTACTGAAGTCAGTCATTGGGGCAAAAACCATATGTAGGTGGCTGAGCACCCTGGCTCTCAAGGTCCCAGCATGCGCCTGGAGTTCTTGGACACACAGGATCCCTGCCTTCAGGGAGCTTCTCATGCAGCTGAGAAGAAAGGTGTGCACAGAGAGGCTAGAGGGGCTGTTAGACACCAGGAGCTGGCACGAGTTAGAACGGGATCTCCTGTTTGCATTGACATTGGGAGGGGGCCATGGGGCAGGGAGAAGGAGACTCCAGAGGAACCTGGCCCCTAGACCCGCGAGCTCCAGGAGCAGGATCAGACAGGAGGGCATCGGGGCGCCTGGGTGGCTTAGTTGGTTAAGCGACCGACTTTCGCTTCGGTCATGATCTCGCGGTTCGTGGGTTCGAGCCCCGCGTCGGGCTCTGTGCTGACTGCCAGCTCAGAGCCTGGAGCCTGTTTCGGTCTGTGACTCCGTTTCTCTCTGACCCTCCCCTGCTCACGCTGTCTCTCTCTCTCTCTCCTAGAAATAAATTTTAAAAAAATTAAAAACAAAATAAAACAAAACAAAACAAAACAGGAGGGCATCTAGGTAGAGAGGTGAAAAGGGCCTGCACCTTGGAATCCATCAGACTTGAATGACCCTGGGCAGACTGCTTCACCTTACGAAGCCTCAAATGTCTCTGCGGTAAAAACTCGGGATCACCGCTCCCTTGGAGGGCTCTTGGAATACTTACGACGACATCATGTGTGAAGAGGACCCAGAACCTAAGAGGCCCTCAATCAAGAATTCATGACAGAAACAAGCTCTGCTTATTTGCCAAAGGAAATCTGAGCGCTGTCCAGGTCTAAGCGCCCTCCTACGGACCTCCACCACTGCCTCCCGGGCTTTCTAGAAATGTGGCTTCAAGCATCCCTGTGACAATGAGTTCACAAGTCACACAGCGAGGGGTTTTAGGGGGACTGATTTACCTGTATCACACACTGCAGAATAAAAGTTATTGCAGAGAGAGGGAGAGATAAATGAGCAAATCTCTCTGCCTGATTATTATGTAAAGTGAAATTTAGAGAGGAAGGAGTTTGTAATCAGATAAAGCAGAGAAACCGACAAAGAAAATCAATTGTGCCCTGAAATGTTCAACCCAGCTGACCCAGGGCTGGTTCCCTGCAGAGTGTCATTAATCACCAGGGAGGTGGCCCGGGGTTAAGCCACAGGGCAACCTGGATGTGCCCAGCCAGGGTACAGAACTTGCCTCTGTGCGGGAGATCTGCCTTCACAGGAGGAGACAGAAGGATCTGTTCTTTGTCCTCAATAGAACCACGATAGAAAGGCCCGGATACTGCATATTTTATAAGAAATGGAAAACACACTTTAAGTAAATCCTTAATTCTACTTTCTAATACATATCCACTCACTTATGACTAGACTATCAGAAGCAAAAATTCTGCCGTCTCTTTGAAAAAATAGAGTCAATGACCCATTACTTCTTGTGACCTGAAATTGATGACGGCTCTTTTGTTAAAAAGTGACACTTCCTAAGAAGCCGGGTGTGAAGGCGTAACAGATGGTAAATAGGGTTTTCTTCACATCCCAGCACATGATTATTCTAAAAGGAGCCAAACAGTTTAATACTGTATTTAGAGCCAATATGGAAATTACTAAGTTCTGTCTCTGCCATGATTAGTACTTTTTTTTCCTCTCCAAAATATACTTCTCTTTGTGGGCTTTTTTATGTTGGCATTTGTCAAACTTGCAAACATAGACACAAAAATAGATAGGCAGCGTTCTTAAATCAAGAAACACAACGCTGTTGAAATCCAGTTGGGGCTAACAGGAAACACTGGGCTCCAGCCGAGGCTACGGCAGAGGGTCCCTTTGGCTCGGTGGGGCACCGACTTTGAGACTGGAGGTGTCACCAACCGCTCTGACCTTTAGTCGCGTCACCTATAAATGGGGTTAACAATAGGGGGGCTCCTGGGTTGCTTAGTCGGTTAAGCGTCCGACTTTCGCTTGGGTCATGATCTCGTGGTTTGTGGGTTCGAGCCCCGCATTGGGCTCTGTGCTGACTGCTGGCTCAGAGCCTGGAGTCTGTTTCAGTCTGTGACTCCCTCTCTCTCTGACCCTCCCCTGCTCACCCTGTCTCTCTCTCTCTCCTAGAAATAAATAAAAATATTAAAAAAAAAAAAACCAATAGGAATAATTGCCCATTATCACGTGTTATCTACAGCTTACTATCTGTGGTTAGAAAGATGTCCTGTAAGGAGATAGCTCAGTAGAGCCTCATTCGGGCCCTACAGGAAGGTTTCAGAAACTGAACTTTGTTGAGTCTCTTAGGGACAAGGCCCACCAACCAGGCTCAGGAAAAACTGTCATATCCTTGGGGCAGTGGGTTTCATGAAGCCCAGGGCCCCTGACATCTCCGTGAGCACGTGGGTATCTGTCCACCAGGAGGCAGCTGTAGAAACCAGGAACCAGTCGGGCCAATTTCAGCGTATTAGAACTAATATATTTAATTGATTTAATAATGTTTAATATATTTAATAATGTTTAATAATTTGATATGCATTCTTCAAAAACGGTCTAAGAGTCATGTCAGCACATCACCGTGGGGCTCCCGTTTTCCGCTCTTAAATGATCAATTAAAGGGGCTCAGACCAATTTTCTCCCTTAACTTCTTTAATTAACTCTTTGCTGCCCAAGGCGTTCATCATTTTGCATGATTAGGTTCTGAAGCACAGAGCTAATTTTTGTCTTTGATTTCAGAAATGTTATTCTACTTATTCTACTTCTCTACTTACCTACTTCTTGAAACTGCTGTTATTATTATTATCACTCAGTCTTTTATATGGATGGTCTAAGAGTCATGTCAGCACATCACCGTGGGGCTCCCGTCTTCCGCTCTTAAATGATCAATTAAAGGGGCTCAGACCAATTTTCTCCCTTAACTTCTTTAATTAACTCTTTGCTCCCCAAGGCGTTCATCATTTTGCATGATTAGGTTCTGAAGCACAGAGCTAATTTTTGTCTTTGATTTCAGAAATGTTATTCTACTTATTCTACTTCTCTACTTACCTACTGCTTAAAACTGCTGTTATTATTATTACTCAATTTTTTATTTCAAAAAAATTTTAGTCAATTTTTATTTTTAAGTGTCCTATTTTACTGGTGTTTTAACTTTTAAAACGGTCTCAAAGTTATTTCGTGGTAAAGGAATATCACAAGGTTTAAATCATAAATACTTCAAAATTTCTTGGTTGTTTTTTATATAGGTACTCTGCCGCGCAGGGTTATTTGGATATAATGATTTCTAAGGGTACTAGTAGACTGTGTTTTAATGAATGAATGTATTCATATGAATCTACCAAAAAGTATATAAAGCATCTGCTTTGGCCAGCACTATATTAGGTGTGAAAGATAGAAAGAGAAAGATAACATTGGTTGTGTCTTGTAAAACCTTTATACTGTTTTGATTGCTGTAGTCCCTGGACAAATATCAGCATAGCCTGCAAACTTGTTCCAAATGCACCTGAGCCAAGGTCAAGGGTCAGGCGTTTAACTGACTGAGCCACCCAGGTGCCCCTGGGAGTATTATAAATATAATATCTGTATTAATATCCTTGTGTGCTAATTCTAATATCTGTGAATTTTTTATTATCTCTTTTAATTTAAATTCAAGCTGGTTAACACACAGTGTAGTAATGATTTCAGGATTAGAATTTAGTGATTTATCACTTATATACAATACCCAGTGCTCACCCCAACAAGTGCCCTCCTTGATCTCTATCGCCCATTTCGCCCGTCTCCCCACCCAACAACCCTCAGTTTGTTCTCTGTATTTAAGAATTTCTTATGGTTTGTCTCCCTCTCTCTCTCTCTTTTTTTAATCTCAATTTTGCTTCCCTTCCCCCATGCTCATCTGTTTTGTTTTTTTTTCTTTTTTTTTAATACATTTTATTTATTTTTGAGAGATAGAGACAGTGTGAGTAGGGGAGGGTCAGAGAGAGAGGGAGACACAGAATCCGAAACAGGTTCCAGGCTCTGAGCTGTCAGCACAGAGCCCAACACGGGGCTCAAACCCACAAACTGTGAGATCATGACCTGAGCCAAAGTCGACGCTCAACTGACTGAGCCACCCAGACGCCCCTCATCTGTTTTGTTTCTTACCAAAATCTAATTTGTTTCTTAAATTCCATAATCTGCATCTGTTAAAAACCTATTTCTATTATTACTTTTTTCTGGTAGTTATAGGTCACATTTTCCTGCCTCTTTACATTCTTGATAATATTTTATTGTACATTAAAGACAATAAATTTTATGGATTATGTTGTTTACCTCTGTATGTTATTGGAGTTTGTTCTGGGGAGTAATTTAATTCTTTCAATTCTTTCACCTTTTGTTAGGCGGATCTAGGGCTCATTTGGTCTCAACACTAGGGCAATTATCTTTTGAAATCTCTACTCAATATGCACTGTACTACAAGGTCTTTCCACGTTGGCTGATGGGAACACAAATTCTTTCCAGCCTTGTGCGATCATCATTGTTTTTTTTTTGCCCACATTTTTCCTTCCCATTTTTTGTTTAGTTTATTTATTTATTTAGAGAGAATGGGAGGGGGGCAAAGGAGGAGGGAGAGAATCCCAAACAGGCTCCATGCTGCCAGCACAGAGGTTGATGCAGGGTTCAACCCCACAAACCATGGTGAGATAATGACCCGACCTGAGCTGAAGTTGGATGCTTACCCTACTGAGCCCCCTGGGCACCCCCCCTCCCCCAACTCTTCTGTGACAGTTCTTTTCCTGGCCTCAGGTAGCGTTCTTGCAAACAAACACAGAGAAGCCCACATCCACACACTCCACCAGACCCTTCTTCAGATTTTTGGGGCTCTCTGTGAAGCTCCCTCCTCTCTGGTATTTTGCCATGAAAATTCTAGCCAATTTGGCCTCTTTAAACTTTGAACTCTGTCTACTCAATGCATTCAAGGTGTCAAGCTATGTTTGGACTCTGTATCTCTGAACCTCAGTCTGGAAACTCCCTACAGGCAATAAATGGAGGCCATTATAAGACTCCTCTCATTTATTTCCCTTCTTTCATAGCTTACTGCTCTGTGCTACCTGTCGCCCAGTGACCACAAACTCTCATGTCATCTGTTTTGCTGAGCTCTGCAGTTATTAAGCCTGGAGAGATTCTGTGACTCCATCATGGCAGCTTGGAAGGCATAGAAGTTTCTCTGTCCTAACTCAGATGGGGCTTTCATAGACTGTGTATCATAGCATAACAAGGGGCTGAGGAGAGGAAAAATAGACAGCTACATGAGACTGTAGATTTAAACTCTGATGTTTAAACTTTTTTTAATGTTTAATTATTTTTGAGAGAGAGCATGTGAGCAGGGGAGAGGCACAGAGAGAGAGGGAGACACAGAATCTGAAGCAGGCTCCAGGCTCTGAGCTGTCAGCCCAGAGCTTGATGCAGGGCTCGAACCCGCGTACTGTGAGATCATGACCTGAGCCGATGTTGGACGCTTAACCCATAGAGCCACCCAGGGGCCCCAAACACTGAGGTGTAATATCCTCATTCTCTTGTCAGAGAGCCTCCCTGTTTGTTACGGGGTGTGGGCTGCTCTGATGACAGAAGGGAGCTGAGCAGTGAGGAGACTGTGGATGATCTGAACTGTGCTTTGGGTCTGATGCATGTTGAGCTGGTAAGTATTTAACACTATGCGTTGGGCCGGAGCCATCACATCATTGTTTTCAAGTTGGTCAGTTGTTTCAAGAAGGTCAGTGCTCCGGGAGCCTGCTGGGTAACTGGGTGTCTGTCTCTAAGAGGTTTTTATTGTAATCCTGGAATGTTCATCACTTTCCGTGTGGGTATAGGGCGAAGTACACGGGAGGGAATCTTGGAAGAGATGGTGGGAAAATAGGTGAGGTTTGGTCATGAAAGGCCTGAATATCAAGCCCGAGAATTCAGACTTCTGTCACACAGCGTGGGGGGCCACCAAAGGAGGACACGCATTGAGAGATACGTGTTCATTTTAGAAACTTATTTTCAGCATCTTTTGGTGCAGCAAGTACAGCAAAACCAGGTATCAAATTAAAATGCAGTTCTACAAAACCAAATAGTCAATGGTGCTATTCAGCTGAACCTCGAGGAAACTATGTTATACCTATGTGATAAATGGGCTTGAAGTGCGAGCGACTGAAGGAAGGAAAGGCGAACAAGGGGCAAACCGATGACTTTACATGACTTTAAAAAACTGATGACACTCAGGTACCCTCAACCAAAACCCGAGTGTGAGGTTGTGGGTTCACAAGTCAGTAAGTAGAATTCAAGTGAGCAGAAAATTAACCAGAAAGCACTTTCTGGCTGATGGGGCAGCCGTACCCCCAGAGATAGATGAAAGGGAGATCTTCCAGGCAGCTGGGTTCAATGAGGCTGCACTAAAATGTAGGGAGATAGAGGAAATCTGACATTCCAGACCCACTCTTAACTTGAGCATGCACTAGGTATGAACTGCAGGGGTCAAGACCTCCAAAAGGTGTGTCCCAGACATCTTCAGATGTTTAAGAGCCTTCCCTGTAAGAGGGGGCCACCTGTTCCCTGCAGAGTTATGGGTCTGCTCAGCAATGTCTGCTGCTCGTTCTTGACAGGGTGATGCAGCCTCCCTGGGGACCTTTGGGAACATGGAGAATTGTCCCACCCAGACGAAGGGTTGCTGCCTCCTGCCAGCCTGATATCTGCTCACCCCTCATGCGATGCCCGGTCTCTCTCCCAAGTGAATGCTGAACATGCACATCGTGTTTGGAGTTTGGAGTTTGGTCTTGTGGGGTTTCCGTTCTCACTTGGAGCCAGAGGAGAAAAGACTGCTCCCTCGACCTATGGACTTAGACAACTACAGCATGGAGGTTTCCCCAGGTCTGGGGTAAAAAGTCACAATCACAGAAACTGTACAAATTGCATGCCTTGGCTTCCCCCTCACCCCATGCCACTTTCCCCTGGCAAGGAGGGTGCCTGCAGTGGTTTCTGCTGAGGCCTCAGATGCCAAAAAGCCAACAAGAGCCCCTGAGAAGTCACCTGGAAAACTACCACCCATTGCCACCAAAGCTCCCTCTCATGGATGCCCAGTCCCTTGAGTCCACGCTGGACTGACAAGCGCGCCTTCACTGTGAGCCCAAAACCTTCGGATTGCCTGTGCTGTTGCATAGAATGTTCCAGAATCGGGGTGCCCGGGTGGCTCAGTCGGTTAAGCATCCGACTTCGGCTCAGGTCACAATCTCATGGTTCATGGGTTCGAGCCCCGCATTTGGCTCTGTACTGACAGCTCAGAGCCTGGAGCCTGTTTCAGATTCTGTGTCTCCCTCTCTCTCTGACCCTCCCCTGCTCACACTGTCTCTTTCTCTCTCTCAGAAATAAATAGAATATTAAAAATTAAAAAAAAAAAGGAAAGAATGTTTCAGAATCCCCAGAGTATCAGATCAGACTAGGATCTTCACCAGTTCGAGGAGACTTGCTCTACCTGTGTTGGTACCTCCAATTCACGGTGATTCGGAGGAAGGCTTTTCTTCTAGGTCTTGTCCACACCTGTTTCCCAGGCTCAGAATGGAACAAGTTCATGGGGTCAGGCAGGAGGACAAAGGGGGGGTTGGAGGCCCCGCCGTGCCCCCAGCAGCCCAGTAGTTATCATCGTCCTTACACATGGAACTCCTTCCCTTGGGTTTGCTCTGTCCCAGGAGACCCCTCGTTCTGTCACTGAAATAGGCACCTGGCGGCCTGCGCTATAAATGGCCACACAGGCCCAGACTTGCCTGAAACTCCCGATAAACACCGGCTGCTGTCAGATCAGACCCCTCCACGCCAGCCTAGGAGGGACGGCGTTTCATGGCCTTTTCCCCGGACCTCAATGGCTCTCGACATTGTTCTGAGTTAGAAAAAGAGACGTTTAGGAAGAGACAGTCCCCTCCAGGCCCCAGAGGACTTTTCTGTGTGCATTGTGGTGGGAATCCATTCATTTTCCTGGCCGACCGAGAGCTTTCGGGCACCCATGGAAAGATTATGTACAGGACAGAGAGCGAGGGACTTAGGGTCCAGTTTAATGGGAACTGCTTCAGGCTGTGGAAGTCATGAGCCTCTCTTCAGGGATAGAGGAGGCAATGGCCACTTGTACTAAATTCTCGTGAAAGACCATTAATAATTGTACATTCTTTGGTGTGCCAGACAGGAAAAGGTACTACAGACACCCACCAGGCCAGAGCTCAAATTCTCAAATACTTCATTCAAACACTTCTGCTGGGCCTTTCTACCCATGGCCCACGTTGTAGCTGTGCCTGGAAAGCCTGGTGTCTCACTTCCCTGATCAAGAGAGTGAGGGGACTCATTGAAACTGGCTAAGTCACAGTCTTTAGAAAGTTGATGTCATATCCCAACTTGCTCCAGATTCAGGGCAAGTTGGGTGGCCTGTGTCTGCCTCAGTTAAGAATAAAAGAGTACCTACCTTATTATATGTTGGGCATTAAGAGAGATATGACAGGTAACATACTTCAGACCATTGTAAATACTGCTTCTGGCTCGGGTCTGACTCTCTGATAGTCATCTCTAAGGCTGGAGAAATAGTTGTAATCTAGTCTGGACTCTTGATTTTGTATCTCTAAGTGCTCTCCTGCCAAGTTATCTGCTCCTGGATTCCATGCCCTAATTACTAAACTTTCATAATTGCTTGTATGCTCGCTTACCGTAAAGCTTGGAAGTACTGAGTCGTTCCGAACTGAGTTTTAAGGAAGGCTTTGCTTTGCCTGGACGCGAGCTTCCAAAGGCTAGAGATGTCTTAGGTTGTGTGTCCCAGTCTCTCTCATGCAAGCGCCCTGGGTCTGCACTGGGCTCTTTGGCCATGACCAGCAGTTTCTGCTCTGAGGGCTGTTGCTGCCTTTCTGGGTTGCTGCTTTCTGTTATGGTGACACTCAGAGGTTTGGCGGGTGGCGACGGGACAGGGGATAAAACTCAGTCTTCTCTGCTTGGAGCTGGAGCAGAATCTATATATTATGATCCTTTCTATGCAAGAGCCCTGGACGTCTGTCTATAAGTCTCAGTGTCTAATCATGTCAAGCCCAAGGCCATGTAGGTTACACTTCCATTTCTCACAGACGCATGGAAAAGGGAGCAGGGACCTTGTGGACGAATGCTGCTTGAGACGCCTCCCTTCTTCAAACACCCTCACTCATCTTTCTCTATCACGAGGTAGAGGAGCCACAAGACGGAAACTGCCTGGAACCCTGAGTCACCACATGGAAGGGGGGGTGCCTAGTCATTGGGTCCCCAGCAGATTTCACGTGCGTGAGAAATATATTCCTACATGTTAAGTGAAAGTGTTAAGTAGCCCAACTATGCTGACCAGTACAAATAGTGATAGTGCTGTTCTGAGTGCTTCATGGATATGAAGCCATTTGAACGTCACCTTACCCCTTTGAAGTAGGTACTGTTAACATCCCCATCCAGACAGGACAAATAACCGGCAAAGCGTCAAATGAATACAGCAGGTCATACAGGTCTTACTGGAGAAATCCCACAGCTTCCCTAGAGAGGACCCATCCATTTTAGAGCATATTTAGTATCATTTAGCTCACTGCCCCTGTGGGGAGTCAGGCAGTATCTTTACCCAGAGATGAAGCCCCTGATGCCGCTGGGGAAGGATGGTTATATACGGCGTATTCTCACTCTTCTGTGTCACCTTCTGTCTTAGAATGCAGGCACCAAGCCCACAGATGCTACATGTGCTCATTCTGCCTAGAACATCACACATGTGTCTTGCTATGGTGAGGAAACTAACCCAGAGCATTGCCTTGTCACAGGAAGGGACCCGGTTGCCCTCAGCAGAGTGGCAAGCCAGGCACGTCCCTGGCATGGGGCTTCTTCGTTGGAATCCATTGGTCCCGGGGCAACTCTCTTTCAGCTGCAACATTATTTTCCCTGAGAACCCAGCCCCCACCCCACCCTCAACATACACCCACTCCCATTCCAAGGAGCAAAGGGAGATGAAGCAGTTTGCAGCAGGCATCTTCCTCTCGGCCCTGGAAGAAGGGCCATCCTGGCCTCCCTCCAGGAGAAGGTGGCTCCCTCCCCCTCCTCAACCTCATCTCTCCAGCAAGGCCCTGAACCTCCCTCTCATCCATCTCCCTTAGCCAAACTCTGTGGCTTTAAGAGGGGAAGGGAGGAAGGAGGAGGTTATAGGAGCCGTTTTCATCAGCCACCCCTCTGCTCTCATAGTGATATTTTTTTTCTACGTATTTTCTTTTGAATAATTGACCTTAACTGCTCTCTTCACAGGAAGTGAATAATGACACTTAAAAACCTTCAGACCATATCATTACCAGAGCTGCCGACAGCCCCAGGATACCCTCCAGACCCAAATATCATTATAAGAGATAAATCAGCAAGTCCTCGTTCCTGACAGAGAAGAAAAAAAGAGACAATGGCCTTTGTCACTAGTGTTTTGTTTGAAATCTTATTTTAATTCTTCTACTCGGATTAGGGAGGTCCGGCCACTCTTTGCATCTCTTTAAATATCCTCTAACTTTGCTTATAGCATGGGGAGGACTGGGGGCCCAGGTGGGCTTGCAGGGGGCTGTTCAGACCTCAGAGGTGATACAGGCTGGCCAGGTCCAAGGACCCAAAGGGGGTCCTGCAAGACCAGCCAAGAGGGTCCTTGGCTTGGTGTAGAATGGAAACCGAAGGCCGGGAGGAAGTGAGAGCAGAGTTTATTGAAGAGAGAGAGAGCAGATACAGCAGAGTGTATGGGAGACTCAGAAAGGAACAGGAAAGACAGCCTGGTCTTTGCTTGAGCTCTGGGGTCTTTACTGGGGATTGTGGTCTCATGCATGTGTCTTCTCAGCCATCTGGGAACAAAGAGAAGTGCTCAGGTGTCCTCCTTAAGTCACTTGTGCAGTGGAGCCAGGGGTCTTGGTGAGTCAGAGGTCTGGGAAAACCCTTCTGTTGACTCTGTCGGGCCACTCCTTAGATCCTATCTATTGTGTTGAAGACTCAAAGGGAGCATGAACTCCTTGACCTTCACAAGGGGAACATACATGATCTGTTCTGCAATGTGTGCATGGGTCCTCACGAGAAGCAGTGTGTTATGGGATCCCTTGTTTTCCTGCTTCAGAGGGGTGGAGACACGGCAAATATTCACAGCCTAACATTTAATACTTGGTCCAACTGTGAGTATCACACCTTCCTTCACCTCCCCCTCTATATTAATAAACAAAAACAGGGAGAGACACTCACTAGTGAGCTAGGGAATACCACCAGGGTTGTGTGGTTGTAGCTAAAATAGCCTGGCTATGTGCTGCTCAGGGCAATGTTTGTTTGCAGCAGGCGGGGGATGTTCAACAAGACTGTTTAAAAAATACACAGATATGGGGCGTCTGGGTGGCTCAGTCAGTTGAGCATCCAACTTTGGCTCAGGTCATGATTTCATGGTTCATGGGTTCGAGCCTCGCGTTGGGCTTTGTGCTGACAGCTCAGAGCCTGGAATCTGCTTTGGATTCTGTGTCTCCCTCTCTCTCAGCCCCTCTCCCACTCAGGCTCTGTTTCTCTCTGTCTCCATAATGAATAAACATTTAAAAAATTAAATAAAAATAAAAAAATAAAAAACACACAGATAAGAGATCCTACAAAGAGGTGATGCTCTAAATCTTAAGAAGCACAGAGGAGCAACTATTGTGAATGTTAGTTGAGTCTCAGACACTTGGTCTAGATGGGGCAAATGGCAAGATTCCTCTTAGGGAGAGAACTGTTCTTTCAATTTTGAGAATATTTGATAAGATTGTGGTTGTTCGAAGACCACAAATGTAGAACTAGTCTGAGTGGAGATAAAACTCCGTATATCATAAGTCCTCTTGTTGCACAGTCTTCCTTTCCCTCCTTGTTTTGTGCCCCCGTGGAGGTTGGCCTCTGGCAGGAGCGCCACTCAGGTCCCCCTGCCCTATGGCTTTTGGACAGGTTGAGTCCGCAGAAGGGCCTGCAGGAGGAAAGGGGACAGGAGAGAGAGAGGTGTATTTATCACACCCACCCCACTCCTGACCCCAGGTCCCACCTGTCCCCAAGGGTCCAGTGTTAGCTGCATTTCTCTGCTGCCCCAGCTCCCCATACGGGTCCCTCTTCTGTGGCTCCAGCCCTCACTGGGTTCTCACAAGACTGGTCAGGCCCAGGAGTGGTAACATCGTCCCACCATCGCTAATTCTTGGGGACTTCACCCTTGTGACTTCCCTTTACCCTTGTCAATTACGGCTTCACTAAACTGTCCCGTCAAACCCGTTCATGTTCCCTCCATCTGCCTGCTTCCTGCTATCTCTCCTGGCTGCTACCAGTTAGCGGGTATGGTTTTGTGATTTATAATCTTCCTGGTCCCTGTTTCTGGCATAGAGCTCCTAAAATGCTAGGAATGTCTTAAGTGACGAGAGTGACAGAGATGTCTTTTGTTGTGTTACTGAGGCTCCTGTGGGACAGCCCCCAGGGATGGAGAGTGGTTACCAGGAAAATCAACCATCTGTTTAGAGGTGGAAATTTCAGTCCCATCCCTGACCTCTGGGGGAGGTCGAATCAATGGCCAATGGCCAATGGCCAATGATTTAATCAATCGTGCTTCTATGATGAAGCCTCCATAAAAACCTAAAAGGATAGGGTTTGGAGAGCCTCTGGGTGTTAACACATGGGATTTGGGGAGTTGCTTACCCAGGGGGGCTTGGGAACTCAAAGCCCCTTCCCATATGCCTTGCCTTTTGGATCTCTTCAGTAGGCTGTTGATTCATATCTTTTAATATCCTTTGAAATAAACCAGTAATCTAGTGAGTAAATTCATTTCCTGAATCTTGTGAGCCCAAGAGAAGGTGGTGGGAATCTCTGATGTATGGTCATCAGAAGCACGGGTAAAAGCTTTGTGCAACTGGCATTTAAAGTGGATGACAGGCTTGGGGCACTTGGGTGGCTCAGTCAGTTGAGCATCCGACTTCTGCTCAGATCATGATCTCACAGTTTGTGGGTTCAAGCCCCTCATGGGGCTCTGTGCTGACAGGTCAGAGTCTGGAGTCTGCTTTGGATTCTGTGTGTGTCTCTCTCTCTGCCCCTCTCCTGCTTGCATTCTGTCTCTGTCTCTTCCTCTCTCAAAAATAAAATAAAACATTACAAAAAAGTCCATTATGAGTATAACGTCAAACCAGAATATAAAAAATAAAAATAAAAATAAAGATAAATAAAGTGGATGACAGGCTTGTGGGACTGAGCCTTTAACCTGTGGGATCTGACACTGATTTAATTGCCCTCTGACCTGGAGGTGGGTGGGGGCTCTGATTCTTTCAGAGGATGGGGGGTGGGGTGAATTATCTAAAGTCAAAGAGCAAAACCATCCGATTAGGTGGCCTGAGAGATTACTCTTGCGGATGAAAGGAGGTTATGAAATCACTGTCTGAAAATTTTGTTCCAATTTATTTATGTATTTATTTTTAAACGTTTATTTATTTTTGAGACAGAGAGAGAAACTAAGTGTGAGTGGGGGAGGGGCCGAGAGAGAGGGAGACACAGAATCCAAAGCAGGCTCCCGGCTCTAAGCTGTCAGCACAGAGCCCGATGAGAGGCTCGAATCCACCAGCGGTGAGATCAGGCCCCCAGCCGAAGTCGGACGCTCAACTGAATGAGCTGCCCAGATGCCCCAATGTTGTTCCAATTTAAAAATCAAGCTTTTCAGAATTTGAAAATAAATTATATCACACACCCTGGACCCAGGAAGATAAAAGCAAACCAAAATACAGGAGGCCTGGAAGGCACAGTATAAAAGTCAAGACCAGCCCAGAGCACACTCTTTCTCCCTTGAGCTGAACAGTTGGAAAGAGCAGATTTGGGGAACTGACCTGACCTTGTCTGCCTTAGAAAGAATGGGGTTTATGATGACTTCTGTCATGAGTGTCCTCTTAGACTAGTTTCTAAGTGAGTACACATTTTTTTAAGAATAAAGCTATCAAGCAGGGGAGCAATGTTTGGGACGTCCACAGGCGTATCATACAAATGCGAAGATTAGGCAATGCCTACCTTACCCAAAGGCCTGTTTCAATCCCCCCGAATGATATCCAAGCCTGACAGGTGCTGGCTATTGAAGGGTGTGCATCTAGAACCATTCGGCCATTTAATTGTTCTTCCACAGTGTGATGGTATGATTTGGAAAGGCTTTGCTCAGGAACATTAATTATCACGAATAGTAAAACTGAGCTAAATAGTAAAACTATTCACTAATAGTAAAACTGAGTGTTGGCATTTTTGCTCTGTCTCACTCTATCTTGCATGCAAATGCACGCAAGTGTGAAGACGCACACACGCGCATGCACGCACACTGAGAGTACCCTCTAGAATTAGAACCTTCGGGAGCAGAGTAGAGTGATGAGAGATTCCCCAAGTCACCAGAGCTCAGCCTGAGCTATCAAGGGCTTCAATGGCATTAAGGCCTTTCCTGCTCTAGTCCCCACTTTCCTGCCCAGCCTCATCACCCCCACTCAGCCACCAAGCGCATCCTGGTCTCCAACTGATTCTCCAGCTGATTTTACTTATTCAAAAAGAGTGATCAAGTGCTGAGCGCCCCATCTGTGCGCCTCATTCATGTTGCTCATAGCACTTACCACACAGGCTTACATTATCTGTCCCTGCCTCCACTTCCTGACCCTGGACCCTGGACCACATGCCCCTAACACATGGCTTGGTGTATAGTATACACTCAATGAATCTAAAACTAGTGAAGAAAAGGGGCAGGGCACCTGGGTGGCTCAGTTGGTTAAGCGTCCGACTTCGGCTCAGGTCATGATCTCATGGTTCATGGGTTTGAGCCCCATGACAGGCTCTGTGCTGACAGCTAGCTCGAGCCTGGAGCCTGCTATTGATTTCTGTTTCTCCCTCTCTCTCTGACCTTCCCCTGCTCATGCTCTCTTTCTCTCTCTCTCAGAAATAAATAAAAACATTTTTAAAAATTTAAAAAATAAAGCTAGTGAAGAAATGAATGAACACTCCCTTTCTCACAACCTAAATTCACAATTTGACCAGGGGGACATTCTGTAATCTTTTATTAACACTCTAGTTTCTCATCCTGAACAACATTCTGTTCTCAAGTCTGTAGGGCTAGGTTTAGGGCTCAGAAGGATCCGTATGATGAATCTTTGGGTCCTCAGTAGAACCTGATTTATATTTATATTATACGTATATGATATTTAAAGCGTCTCTTTCAACATTGTTACACTAAAACATGCTGAAATTAAGTACCAACAGACACAGTGGGAAAGGCGTGGGAATGGCCTTCTAGGCTCAATTTTGCAGCAAACTCGCCATACCATGGTCAAGGAACTAGCCATCCTGGCATTTCATGTTTGCATTGGATCCAAAAGGACTTAGATGATGTTATTCATCCAAGAACAAGAGCAGAATGCTTACCTACTTATGAGGTAGGTCTTGGGCGACCATACTGGGGTTCACAAGAGGAGGGGGCTGGAGAGACTTACACGGAAGACTGTGATTGTGCTTCATTGTGCTAAGTGGGGTGACACAGACAGATGGCATTGCTTGAAGGTCAGTCTCAAAGGACAAGGCTGTGTTAGCCAGGGTCGGGGAGGGTGGTGGAAGGCACCCCAGGGTGGTAATTCCTTGGGGAAAAATAAAAGCTTTCCAAACCATGGTAGAATGAATGCAAAGATGCAAGACACATTACAGGAAGGTTGGTCCTAGAAGCCGTCACTGCTTGGGTTTCCATCAAGCTGGCACAACTCTGGGATAGGTGGACGCAAGGAGGTACCAGTAATTGAACCTAGTTTAGGTCCAGGGCCGTGATCGGGAAGGGATGTCTAAGGAAATGATATCTATGTTAACATTTGAGGGTAGGCAAGAGTGTGACATCAAAAGGGCCCAGTGCCGGGACAGAGCCGAGGCACTAAGAACCCGTGAGACCCTCCCTCACCCTGACTTCCTGTGATGGGAGTTACTTCCTTATTTGAGCTTCACATTTTCCAGTTTCTCCGTGGTTCTCTGCAGTATAGATAAGCACGTCCTGCCCTAGAAAACACAGGTGGGGTTTCCAGATCTTGACAACCTGGTGTCTGGCCCTATCCTTGTACATAGAGGTCTGTGCTCGGTACCTGTCCCCCAGGGAGTGACGAGGCTCCTTACCTGCAGCCCCCATGCAACAACGCACCTGACGTTCAGAAGAATTTCAGAAGGTGCAAAGGCTTCTTTTTTTTTTTTTTTTTCCAGAGAGAGAGAGAGGAGGGGAGGGACACAAGAGCGCTGGGAAGTGGGACAGGGAGAGAGAGAATCTGAAGCAGGCTCCACTAGAGCCTAATGTGGGGCTCGATCCCACGATCCTGAGCCAAAATCAAGAGTCAAATGCCAACCAGGCACCCTCAAAAGTCGTGCAAACCCCGTTCTTTTATTTGGATTTTCACAGTCAATTTTTCTTAAGGGCAGTGAAGCCGTAACAACGTTTTCTAGACTCGAAGAGTGAGTTTTGAATTTGTTTCCCTGGCAGCTCTACTTGTGACAGTGAAAACCACTCAAGCCTTCCTCGGGGATAAGATGAATGGCATCGCTGGATGAAATCCTAGGGCTAAGAGTCTTCTGGAGCTCGGCAGGCGGTGCGTTCACTCACCTGGGTGCCTACCTCTTCCTGTGTGCCTGTGAGCCATGCACATTCTGAGTTTCAAAGGTGTTTACAAATGACGAAAAGTGTAGAATTTATGTGAAAAAAACTAAATGCATTCTGTCACCATCCCTTGACGTTCAAAGGGTGAGGATGTGGTTAGAAACACAATGTGGGGTGCCTGAGGGGCTCAGTCGGTTAAGCGTCATCTTTGGCTCAGGTCACGATCTCACATCTCATGGGTTTGAGCCCCGCGTCAGGCTCTGTGCTGACAGCTCAGAGCCTGGAGCCTACTTTGGATTCTGTGTCTCCCTCTCTCCCTGCCCCTCCCCTGCTTACACTCGGTCTCAAAAAAAAATTTTTTTTTAATTTAGAAAAAAGAATGACTGTGTATTCTGAAGAGCAGAAGGATGCTAGCACAGGACCAGGGCCCCAAGGGGGTCTTTCTCCAGGAGCTATTTCCTTCCACACGTTCACACCTGATGCTGTTGGCCCAATTCATGAGGAGATGCAGCCTCCTGGAAGGTGAGTGCCCAATCAGAATATACGAAGAAGAACAGAAATCTCTTTCCCCTTAAAATTATGAAAATGATCTTATCTACCCTCCTGACAAGTTACTTGAATTGTGAAGTGTTAGCGAGCTCTGATGAGCCAAAAAGATGAGACTTCGTAGTGGGTGTAGTCATGTAAGCTTAAGAGGAACACCCCCAAAACTAAGATCAACTACCGCTCCTAAGTTTGACATTGAGTGTGGACGGAATATGGTTTTTTTTTTTTTAAACACACCAACTTTTACATAAATCACCTGCAGAAATAGATGTAAATGAAACAGCAACTGCAGAAATTACTCTCCTTGGAAAAATCTGGTTACAACTAGTAAGAAACGCTATTGGAATATACGGTTACATTAATCAAAACTGACATGACATTTTACAGTTAAATGGTTTCTATGTTTTCATCATTGACTTTCTCTGTTATGTTCATTATGATTAATAAGAAAGAGCAGTTAGAGAGTCGTCAAGGTATAGATGACAAAATAAAAAAGTTGTTATAAAGGAGGTTTCTCATGAAACAAACAAAAAGTCGCCTATCTAACTGAACCGGTTAGATACACATATAGGGAGAACTCCAGCCCAGCCCTTGACTCCAGACTGGTCCTGAACCTCTGACTCCAAGGACAGAGCCAGATTCCCGGGGGCCTGCACCCAGGGTCAGGGAGCCTGTTCATTTGTTAGCCAACAAGTACCTATTTAAGTCCCTACCATGTCCCAGGTCCTGGGAACTTGACAGTAGCTAAGATACAGTCCCCTTTATCACTCAGCTGGAAGCAGAAGGTGGCGGGGAGAAGTAAGTAACATGGTATATGTTGAAAGCTGGGGGAACCCACAGGTCTGAGTGCTCAGAGGAGTAGCGCCTCCCGCAGACTTAGAGGGTCCAAGAAGGCTTCCGGAAAGAGGTAGAGTCCGAGCTGAGGCCCCAGGGATGAGCTGAGCGAATCCAGGCAGGAACAGCAAGAAAGAGGGTGTCCCAGCATGAGCAAAGTGCTGGAGAGAGGGCTCATTTAAGGAGTCGGAAGTTAACAGAGGGTCCCTGACAAATCACCTGGGCCCATCCAAATATTTGTAAATTCGCACCCCTTGCTCTGGGTAACAAATCAGTTAAATAAACCCCCCTAAAACTCTTTTAAAGAACCGTCTAGAAAGTAGTGATAGACCTCTCTGAACAATATGGATTGAATGGAGTTGAGGAGAGCCCCAGGTTAAATAAATATATTTCCACAGAGGCAGAGCTGGTAGCTTCCAAAGCTTCTCTGAGTTCCTACTCGGAAGTGGTTGCTGCAATCTGTGACTTACATCAGGACGGGAGCTGAGCTGGGGGGAAGCCAAAAGATCAGGAAGTAGTGAGTGGGCAGGCAGGGCAGGGGAATTGAGAGCCAACTGCCCAGGGATGTGCAAACCCACCCACACTGCCCTCCACAACTGCAGACAATCAAACTGAGGGCATGGAACCTTCCTAACCTTGCTATCACAAACCCTTTCAAGCCATTACGTTCAATTACGTGAAAGAGGCCAGGAGGTTAATATGAGCCCCATGGATTGCTGAACAGTTAATGAAATCACAATAAAAGAATTCAAGGACCACAATCAATTATTAATGTGAAATCTGATTTAATAATGGAGAATAATGTCACTGTGTTCATATCTTTCTAAGTGATGAATTGCTCTTTCCATTCAACATTTATTGAGTGCCTACTATTTGCCGCATGTGAGATGCTGAACACCAGAGGTATAAAGGTAAATAAGACATACTCTTAGATCTCAGTGGTAAAACAGAAATCACTACAAATAGCTCGGGGAGAAAAGAGTAGTTTTTGGCCATGTTTTCTGTTCTTTTCCCTGCAGAGAGCCTATTTCTTTCGCTTTCCTTTCATTGGTCATTTGCCTAGAAGTCCCCATTGTCATAGAATGTTACGGCTTGACATATCCTTAGAGGTCATATAGCACTTTTTGTTTTCAGACTGTAGGATCCGAAGGTTTCTTGGCAGTGCTCAGGGGCCATCTGTTGACAAATGTCTGATGGTTCTCTGTTCATTCACTCATTCCTCCAACAAAGAATAGAAGACCCACTGACTCTAGCCGCTGCACAAGGCACTGAAGATGTGGCAGTGAGCAAAAACTGGAGGTCTGAGTGCTCATGGAGGTCCCTGCCTATGTGGCGTTTGGAGTCTGTGGGAAAGGACATTAATGAACCACATCGCCAATGTACACTCGTGGCTGTGACGCGTGCATGAAGCATTTATCTCACATGAGTGATAGATAAAAACAGGATCTGACCCAATCCAGGAAGCTCAGAGAAGGCTGCCTGGGGAGATGGGGCTGGACCGGAGGACTTAAGGAGGAATGTGCATTCGATGGGTGGGGGAGGCATTCATGGAGAGGGATGGTGAGTGCAAAGGGCTCAAGCTGGGAGGGATTCTGGTGTTTTCAAGAGAAAGGAAGAGAACACGGATGGAGCTCTCAGAGTGAAGTAGGTTGTGGAACAAAATGAGGCAGGTATGCAGGGCCCTGTAACCCCCGTTATGCATATGGGTCTTTGTGCCCAGATCCATGGGAAGCCACGGTAAAGGACAACATATTGGAGCACAGGGCCCCTGAGATGATCACATTTGAACTTGAAAAGTTCCCTCTGGCCACAGCGTGCAGAATGGGCCCTGTGTGGATGACTGGCTTGGCAAGGGACCTCTTGGAAGTGGTTCAGGTGAAACACAATGCTGTGTGGACCCGAGAGCTGGTGGTGGAGAAGCAGGTGTATCAGGTACAAACTCCCCCATGACTCCCGAGGGGCAGGAGATACTCCATTTCTATTTTAAAGATCAAACCATATTTGGCTTCAAGGGACCACTCACCATTGGGAGTGAGTGACAACTTGGAGCCAGAGTTGATCTGATTGTCATGGTTCCCCGTGCTAGGTCATGGCACCCCTCCCCCTCCCTGGGGTCACTCTAGTGCTCACGCAGGAAAGAACGGGGCAGGAGTGTCAGGATTTTTTCACGACTTACAGTCTTTTTCCATCTTGAGAAGACTTAGCTGTGTCCATCGCTTGATTCTAAAATGAATTCGGATCTACATGACCCAAACTGCCGGCCACCTGTCCTTGTCTAAAAGTCAAAATCATAATAAGAGGCTCTGACATTTGCAAACATTTATGTGAACTATCTGACCACACACACACACACACACACACACACACACACACACACAATAGATTGGTGTAGATTAGAGCTCTTTTAGGTTCTAGCTTTTCTGTTGCTATCAAAGTTTACAGTGGCTGCCAGAGGAAGGCATTCTCTGTGTTTAAAATAAACCCAAACCACCTCCCTGCAAATCGGCAGGCAGTCTCTTTTCTGTAGCAGAGCCACTGGTCAGCAGTGCACCGTGGCCTGTGTTTTTCGTCTTGCCCTTCATAGACCATTTGGAAGTGGAAAGTTCTGCTGGTGGGATCGATTCTCCCCACCCCAGCTTGGCCAAGCAGAAGAAACTTCACTCTGGCTCCCAAGATGGGGCCACGCCGGCGTCCCGTAGCCTCCACCATCCGGGTCCTGCACCCCCAGGCGTTGCTGGGAGCCCAGGGCAAGCCTCTGTCTCCCTCAGACCTTGCAGACCTGTCTCCTTTCCTGAACACCCTCGAACCCTTTCTCCCCGCACCTCTACCTCCTGTTCTTCTTGGCCGTGTAACCCTTAGCAGCCTACATATTTCAAACAAAGAGCTGTGCTGTTTGAGGCGAGGGTGATTTGGGGAGCCGCCTACCCCCCTCTTGCCTGGAACAGAGAAAAGCTGTCAACTTCCCCTAGGGGCAGGGCGGCCCACAACTCTGGAAACCAAAAGCTCAGGGGAAGAGGAAAGAATACTCTTTTCATTACTGGTGAATGGAAAATGCCTTCCCACTGCAGAAAACAAAACAAAAAAAAAAAAAAAAAAAAAGACAGGGCGCTAATTAATTTATTGGTGGGTCCCATTGGGTCCAGTGCTGCCTGGCTCCGTATATTGCCCCTCACCCCTTCCTTTGAGGACACTGCAAGGTCAGGCAGTTCCCATGGTCACAGAGTCTACAGCCCTGGTTGGGAGGATGGGTGCCCACAGCTCTCTTGATGGCTCCTTACCCCGAGGCAGGTATGTGCCACCTGGCCACTCCCCAGGAGAGTCAAGCTGATGGGACCAAAGCGGCACACCTGAAGGCCACCGCATGTGACTGCGTGGCTGTTCCTCAGTCCCCAGAGGCCAATGGGCACTGAAATCCAGGCCACACTCAGCAGCAAAAGTCATGCACTGGCTGGAGGTGCAAGAGCCTGGGGAAAGAGCCTCTGTTTTGAATTCATGCACTCAGCGACAGGCCTCTTTGTAATCATCTTCCCTGCGGGGGGACCTTTTTCCATTTCGCATCAAGGCACAGCAGGTGGGCGCAGGGGCCCTGGGCACTTGACCCAGAGAATTGGACAGTTGCTCGGGGATGAGCCTGATGCCCAGAAGCTCTGCTCGAGAGCGACCCTGTATACAGGATGAGAGCTAACCCAGCTGGGCAGAGGAGCCCAGAGAGTTAGAATCTCAAAACATAGGATCTTAAAGGAGGCAGAGACACTGATGGGGTAGTGAATGCAAGGACAGAGCACAGACATGTGGCAGTGGGTCGGAGCCGTACGGTGCCCTGGAGCTGGTTAGTGGCAGCATCAACATGGCCGTGTTACCCTGGAGATGGGGCCTGGGCTGGGAGCGGTGGAGGCCTGGTCCCTGGGGCCAACGACTGGGGTACCCGTACACCCTGAGCGGCCAGTGGCCACCAGGCTCCTGCCAACATTTTCTTTATTCTCTCTTGTACCTTAATGATGAAACCTATCACTTGGGCAACCTAAGGGTTTCCTTGGCCCTGGCGTCCTAAAGGAGCCCAGTAGCCACACAACGTGTGGGAGCGAATGGACAAGACAGAAGCCCAGAGAAGAGCAGGGAACTCCTGCCAGAACACATAGCCGAGGCCAGGCCACACCGGCCTCCATGTAGAGTTGGCTTCGCTGTCCTGTCTTAGGTCTTGCTCCGATGAAAGCTTCTCAACGGTTGTTTTCTGTCCTCCACTCACCTTCCCAACCAGCCCACCCCCAGGATCTTGGCTCTGGGAGAGGGAGGGGGTGTATGGCGTCTGACATACCTAAGAGGTAGTGCTATGGAATTATCACGCTTCTATTCCTTTTTATTTTTAATGTTTGTTTATTTATTTTGAGAGGGAGGGAAAGAGCGTGAGCTGGGGCGGGGCAGAGAGAGAGGGCGACAGAGAATCCCAAGCAGGCTTCTGGCAGAGCTTGATCCTATGACCCACGAGATCATGACCTGATTCAAAATCAAGAGTCGGACACTCAACCGCCTAAGCCACCCAGGCGCCCCTCAAGCTTCTAAGAGAATTTCCTTTCTAAAAACAATCCCCTCATAGCGCTTGCACACAATTGCAATTATTATTTGTTTATTTGCTTTCTGCTCATCTTCTTCACCAAATAATGAGCTTAAAGAGGACAGGGAGCCTCTTCATCAGCTCCAAGTTGTTTAATATCTACTTACCGAATCGAATTGAAGACGCTGCAGTACATATCTAAAGGAACCTTGTTTTCTACAAAATAACTACCTCAGTTGGCATTTTCCCCTGAACATTTGGGAACAAGGCTTTTAAAATTGTCTTCAGAAAATTAGTTTAGAGGCTTCATAAGGGAAAAAAAAAAGCCTCAGTGTTTTATGCAAGCAGTAGTAAATGGAAAATAGAACCACACTAATATATACAAAATCAGCTAAAACCCAGCTGTTTAGAGAAATGCTTTTAAGCGGCTGACTCTTGCATTTTTAATTCCCAAGATGTCTACTTTTCTGGGCTCTGCTGATCAGAGAGCTGACCCCCTGTTGTAGGAGCTGGGGGTTCACAGGCATCTGTCGTAATGCAAGAAAACTGTTTCCAAATATGCTCATGCATTTTCTTTCTTTCTGATGGGCCAGAAGCAATACTTAAAATCCATATCATGGCTTTGGTCTGACTTTTGTTGCCAGTTTTCAGACCTTGATTCCAGAGCCGAGGTACCCAGACTTGGTGCGGACGTGTCAGGTGACAAAGAGAATTCACCAGGGGCGCCTGGGTGGCTTAGTCGGTTGAGCGTCCGACTTTCACTTAGGTCATGATCTCGCGGTTCGTGGGATCGAGCCCCGCGTCGGGCTCTGTGCTGACTGCCAGCTCAGAGCCTGGAGCCTGTTTTAGTCTGTGACTCCCTCTCTCTCTGACCCTCCCCTGCTCACGCTGTCTCTCTCTCTCTCTCTCCTAGAAATAAAACATTAAAAAAAAAAAAAAAAGAATTCACCAGCCCTGGAGTCTCCAAGCCCTGTTGCCTCCCCCGGGTCATATGTGTATCTCTCTGACAGTGACGTCTGCCCAAGGCGGGGACATGTAAATTCCACCACGGGACTGAATCACAGCGAACCCAGCAGCACCCAGACTGACCCACAGCTCTACCCTCTTTCTGGGCTGGCCAGTTCAGCCCACCTTTTCCACATGCTCCCTACACTCATGAGGACTGTAAGCTTCCCCAAGGAATTGATTAAGTGTGCTTCAGGTCAGAATAAAACAGCTTGACATTGAACTGAAGCCTTTGTAATTCTCTGGGGTGACCTGAGATTTCCCAGTACCAGCTTTGGCTTCATGTCAGAGGAGCGCAAGGTACAAGCCCTTTCCAGCCCATGGCGCCATTTTGCAGGAGCCGCATACAGTGAGGCGCACACGGCAGGGCTCCCTGAGCAGGGCAGGTGAAGCAGGGCTGAACCCAGGGAGGCGGTGAGCGTGCCTGCAGCTTCCTACAGCTCCGCCCCAGCAGGCGTTGTGCCTGCACAGCTCTGCATCTTGGCGGCCACAGGGTCAACCCCCCCACGGGACATACAAGCAGGGCAGAGAACACTGAAACCAGATGATCTGGGGCCTCTTCCCTAGACTGCCCACCTGGGGCAGTCTGGGCTGTGGCCTTTTGCTGCCTTGACACTTGACATTCCTGGTTCTTCAAGCTACTTGACCCCCCCATACCCAGCGCCCTCCTTACCCCCAGGAGTCTCCCTGCTTCTCCTTTGCTTCCTGGCTCCTGGCCCAGCCTTATTGGCACCCACATCCCAACAACATGGAGGTGGGGGACCTGGCTGGGTGGCGGGGGTACGGCACGGCGCACGTGACAGAAACTGCAGAGTGTGCAGCCAGGGGTGACGCTCCCGGAGCCTCCTTGGTGACCTTCATGCCCAACCCTGTCTTCAGACTCGCGTCCTATCTTCCTACAGCCCTGCTTCCTGCTCCTTGACACAAGACTGCAGTTTTTTGTTTTGTTTTGTTTTTTTAAGTTTACTTATTTTAAGAGAAAGAGAGTGGATGAGGGGCAGAGAGAGAGGGAGAGAGAGAAGCCCAGGCAAGATCCGTGGTGTCAGTGTGAAGCCCGATGCAGGGCTCGAACTCACAAACCGTGAGATCATGACTTGAGTTGAAACCAAGAGGCAGGTTCTTAACTAACTGAACCATCCAGGAACCCTTGTTTTTTTTACTTTGAGAGAGAGAGAGAGAGAGAGAGAGAATCATAAGCAGGCTCCATGCTCAGTGCAGAGCCCAACATGGGGCTCGATCCCATGACCCTGCAACCACAACCTGAGCAGAAATCAAGAGTCAGATGCTCAACCAACTGAGCCACCCAGGCGCCCCAGC
This sequence comes from Proteles cristata cristata, assembly GCA_017311185.1. Classification (NCBI taxonomy): domain Eukaryota; kingdom Metazoa; phylum Chordata; class Mammalia; order Carnivora; family Hyaenidae; genus Proteles; species Proteles cristata. Next base: position 1,772,307 of record JAESUZ010004066.1, read on the forward strand.
TTTGCATGGTTTTTAAGCATGTTGTGCATCCTCACTCATGGTTAATTTTCCACTGAGAAGTATGGATACTTTTCTTAAGAAATACAATAGTTGCTGCACACATGTGTTATACAAGATTAATTTCAATTTGGATTTTTTTAAAAAGTGCTCACAGATTTTTAAGCCTTGTGTCTTCACTGCAACAGCATGTGCATTACCAGAAATGGGCTTCCCTCTGGAGGGAAATAGGTACCAGGCATTGAGCCAACTGCTTTACTCGAGCTGTTTCATTATTCTACAGAGTGGGTATTGACGTTCCCACTTACAGATGAGGAACCTTTGCCTTCCAAAAGTTAAATAACTTGCCCCAAATCACAGAAAGTAGCAGCAAGAAACAATAGCAAATCACACGATTTTGTTGTTAGGAATTTGTGCTCAGATGTATACATATGATTAAAATTCTTCTCTAGGACTATAAATGTTAACTAAAAAGGTTAATTGGGCCAACAATGGTTTCCCCTGTGAAACAGCAAAAGCCTGGAAAAGACACGGTGGACATACTGCTGGACTCACAAAAGATCAGAGAGATCTCCAAACCTCTCGGTGTAAGCTCTCGGTGTTGATTGAGTCAGAGTAACAACCAACTGAGCAGGGGACTATGCGATGGCGGGGTGGGGGGAGGGGGGCAGGGGGGATCAGTGGCTGGGGGTGGAGGGGAAGGGTGGTCTGTGAGGAAATGTTGGTAGCAGCAATTCTATGGGAGACAGAGCCAGACAAAGGTCAGGAAGGAGAAGCTCCCACAAGGAGCCTATACTCCCAACAAGAGCTGAAATAATCCTCAGCTGGTGATGTACCCTGGTTTCTGGGGAAAGACCAACCCAACGCCCTCTGCAGGAGAGCTTCTGCATACCCCAGTGTGGGCTCACAGTATCGAAGCAGATTAAGATCAAGCAATGGACTCACAGTCCAAGATAACTAAACACAAGAGAGCAAGGTGTTGTGAGTCAGACACTTAGCAGGAACAAGAGACAGCAGATTTAGGTAACCAAGGACTATAGACACTGGAGTTGTCAGAGAATATAGATGAGACGAGTTATGTATGAGCCACAAGAGAAATTAAAAAACTCAGCTACAAAGAGGATTCATCAGCAAGGAATGATCAGGAATAATAAGAGAGAGTTTTAAAAATCAGAATTCTAGAGATGAAAAAAGTACCATAACAACCGAAATAAAAGCTCAACAAAAGGGTCAAATAGCAGATTCAACAGAGTCGGAGAAAGAGTCGTGCACTAAGGTTTTTACCCAAAGAAATCACCCGGAAGTTAAGGATGTAGAAAATATGAAAGAGATGATAACAGATATGGATGAGACATCTCATCGGGATTCCAGAAGGGAAGGACAGAGAGAAGAAAGAGATAATTTTCCAAGGTTGACAAAAGATGTGAATCCACAGATCTGGGGAGCAAGCACTCTGTACCCCACCTGGGGAAGACCATTAGATGGACAGCCTTCAGCGAAGGCAACATGCGACCTTGGCCTCCCTCTCCTTCGGGCCCACCCCACAGCCCGGATAGGGAATTAAGGAAAGGAGGCGGAACTTGGTCTGATCTTTAACTTCAGCACCTCCTGCACCCTCTGCCTCCTCCAGGTTTGGGATGGGATGGAGCAGAGGCACAAGACAAGTGGCAAAAACGGCCTTTAAGCTTCGTTGGGGCTATTTTTGTTCCTACTTGTCTGGCAAAGGGCTTCCGTTTTGGAAGGGTTTCAAATCCTTGCTTTCCCTTGTGTGAGCTGCACTGCTGGGCTAGTCTGTCATGACCATTCCTTTCGTTCCTGGACCTACGATGCCCCTACAGCCTCTTGGCTAAAACCTCCCTTGGGTGGGATCCTTCACGGTGATGTGGACCTGATTTCCCTCCACGGGACATTCCTTGCCCTACCCGCCATCTGGGGCAGCCTGCCCCCACTTGTGGCTTCTCTCCCCTCTCCTACCTGGTTACAGTCTCTTCCTCAGGTGTACCCCAAACTCCCAGGGACACACTCTCACAGGCTGTCTGTTCTGGTAGTGGCATGGGCCAGGCATAGGGGTTGTTTCTCCAGCTCAGAGAGCATTTGGCAGTAAAGTGAGGTAACCTCAGTCTCTATGAAGCCTTCCCCTGGCTTGAGGAAGTGGGGGACAGGGGAGTGGGGGGAGGCACTCTCTCCACTCTCCTCTGTCATGGAGCAGGGCCACTTCTGCACTCTGCGTCCATGAATTCCTTTCAAAGACTTCTCCTCAGGAAAACTCCAGCTCCCTCATCAAGCCTGAGGTAGTGATTATTGGATTGGCCTAGCCATATTTTAACCTCATGGATGAGTCCAGAACTTTCTTTTTTTTTTTTAAGTTAATTGATGTATTTAGAGAAAGCAAGAGAGAGTGCAGGTGGGGAAGGGGCAGAGAGAGGCAGAGACAGAATCCCAAGCAGGCTCTGTGCTGTCAGCTCAGAGCCTGACATGGGGCTTGGAAGTCACAAGCCATGACATCATGGCCTGAGTCGACATCAAGCATCTGATGCTTAACCAACTGCACTCCCCAGGTGTCCCTAGAACTTTCCTTTGGAATAAAGAGCTCTTGTCATTCATTGCCCTCAGCTCTGAAACTTTAGCCTGGCTTCGGAGACAGGCAGTGCTGTGGTTCGTTGTTGGAAACTGACAGAAGCAGTAAACGAACTGGTCTGAAACACAATCCCTCTGTGTATGGAGCATATTTTGGACATTTCTCTGATTTTGCTTCAGATGCTAACTGTGTTTGCAAACAGAGGGTACACAGCAACCAACAGGCTCCCACACAACTCTGCACTTACCTTTTCTATGTTGGCCTTCATCATTTTTTTACGTCATTGGTCATCATTTTAGGTGATTGGTCTTCCCTCCCTTCTCCCACCCTCCATGTCCATACCCCCTACTTTGTTCTCCATCCCCAAAGGAAAGGATTCACCTGGTCTTGAGTTGTAGCTCCCAATGCATACACATGTGCATGCTGACACACAGGAGTGCGCTCACGCGCGCTCACATATGGTGGGGCTGGGAGGGCCACAGTTTGTCCCCGTGGGCCACCCACAGAAGGACTCCTAGACCAGTTCCTTCAGGACTCAGTGCCATAGGAAAACAGCTCACATCTGAAGCCTTTTCATCCAGAAAATAAGCAAGGAAGTGTATCTAATTATCACTAGGCTGTCTCATTTCCCAAAGAGAGAACCATGCCGATAAAACGGCATGCCAGAAGCAATCCAACTTCTTCCTTTACTAGTCATTTTCAGTGGCTAATTTTTCTCTGCCTCTTGGGTGTACTGAACAGACTCACTGTCTCTTACTCACAACCTTAAAGGCCCAATGTGTTTCAGACATCAGAAATGTTCAGATTTGGGGAAGGGAAGGTAGTGCAAATATCGTTTTTAATGTATCAGCCCTAGGGTCTAGGACGGTACCTCATCATTAAACTCATTAACATTTCTGTGGCAAAGGCTGTGAACAGGCCCCCTAAGTGTAATGAAGAGAGATCCTAATTTGCCTCACATCGTTTTAGGTCAGGCTTTGCCAGCAAATGAGAGAAGGAAAAAGAAAATAATAAGTCCTCAGTTTTGGGGACATTGGAATTGTATATAAGGCCTTGTGAGTTTGAATTCCCAATTTTTTTGACTTGCTCCATAAAAATCAATGATTACATCTTCTTTTACTCTTTTGATTATGTCTCTTGTTCATGCTCTTGGTCTGGTGTCAGAATTTTTCCCTTCTCCTTCCCCAAACTAGTCTTTACTTTAGAATCTTAGAGTTGCAACACCCTTTGTGCACAGAGAACATTCTGGCACAGAGGAAAGTGGCTTGACTTGGACTAGAGGCTTCTCGAAAAAGGTTTCTCTCTTACGCGGCTTTGCAGACATGAACTGAGCAACTTACAGACCCTCCAGTGATTGAGGAGCTAACGCTAAAAAGGCTATTTCAGGTGCTCCAACTCCCTCAGCCTCCATTTATTGGTTAAATCAGTGAAGATTATCAAATGGTTCCTACGCAACCAATCTCACAAGCCTCCCACGAGAACTGCGTTCTGGTTGCAGATGACTTTCTGAAGTAGCTCGGAGTGGCAGTCGACTGGTGTTGCCAGGATCTAAAATCTTCAAAATACAACCCAGCAGGATGGTGTTGGGTGTTGCCAACAGCAAATGCTGATTTTACACTTCTCGGGCAGCCTCAGCTGTGGGTTGAGGCTCCAGGTCATATGCAATTCACTCAAGAATTACTCATCTTTTTGTGCAACCAAATAAGCAACTTTATTCACAACAACCAAAAGGCGGAAGCCACCCAGTGTCCACTATGCAAAACATGGTGCGTGCATACCATGGAATGTTATTCAGCCTTACGAAATAAGTTCTGACACATTCTACAACACGAATGAACCTTCAGGACATTATAGTAAGTGAAATAAACCACTCATAAAATGACAAATACTGTAGGATGCTTCTTACTTGAGGTATCTAAAGTATTCAAATTCCCAGAGACAGGAAGTCCAATGGTGGCTGCCAGGGGCTAGGGGGAGGGGCGTGAGGAGCAGCGGTTCAGTGGGGACAGAGAGTTGCAGCTTTTCAAGATGAGAAAGTTCTGGAGATGTGTTGCCTACCAATGTGAATTTACTTAACACTAGTGAACCACACACTTAGAAAGGGTGAAGACGGTAAAACTTACGTTAAGTATATCTTAGCACAATTAAAAATAAAAACTCAAAAAGAGCTACTGAAAAAAAAAAAGGAAAAACTTGGGGACACTGCGCAGAGTAAACCAGACACAGAAGGACCAATATTGTACAATTGCATTCACACGAGGCTCCTAGAATTGTCACATTCATAGAGACACAACGTCGAATGATGGCTGCGCGGGACCTGCCAGGACACAGTCAAGCAAACGTGCAGGACGCGCACAGAAAAATGGACAAAATGGTACATTTTAGATTCTCCATTTCTACCACAGTAAGACATAATTTCTTTTTTTTTTTAAGTTTATTTACTTATTTTGAGAGAGAGGGAGAGGACAAGGGAGGCAGAGAGGAGCAGAGAGAGAGAGAATCCCAAGCAGGCTCCATGCCATCAGCACACAGCCCGACTCGGGGCTCCACCACTCAAACCACGAGTCCACGACCTGAGCCGAAATCAAGAGTTGAATGCTCAATCGACTGAGCCACCCAGGTCCCCCAAGAATTTCTTTTTTTTTTTTTTCTAATTTTTTTAATGTTTTGTTTTTTTGAGAGAGAGCAGAGCGGCGGGAGGGCAGAGAGAGAAGGGGACAGAGAAGACCAACAGCAGCGAGCCCGACGCGGGGCTCTAACCCACCACCTGTGAGATCATGACCTGAGCGGAAGTCAGACAGTCAACTGACTGAGCCCCCCAAAGCGCCCCAAGAATTTCTAATACTAACAAAGATGACTCCTGTTTGGCAGAACTGCTTCAAGTACTAACATGAGTCCCAAATGACAGAACATTCCTAAAATTAAAAAGCAAGACTAAAAAAAAGAAAAGAAAAAGGAATCGATTACCTCCATGAAGAAAATCTTCAAAACAATCTCGTCCGGGTTGCTTTCGTGTGTAAACAATTGGGCCCTTACAGCAGTAATGACTCTGAAAAAGGAAGAGCAAGTGAATCTCAGCTTTAGGGAAACTGGGATACAGTTATCGTTTATAGAAGCAGGTACAACTGGTTTTCTCTGGGATTTTTTTCTCAACCATCTTCATGATAAATACAAGCAGGCACCATGTCAAATGCACCAGGGAACTTGGGTCACTGCTGCCAAATTGCTAAATTCCGTGAATATCAAATCTACTTCAAATGTCTGTGCATCCTGACTTCTTGGCTCTGTAGACGCCGTCTGCACCCCCTCTGCAGTGAGACTGAGAAGTGATGCTTCGCAATGCGCAAGGTTATTCCTTGGCTGGGTCTCTGTGAGTCAAATGCAATTGTCAAGCCCTTCTCACCCTGTATAGCACTGGTTCTCAATCTTGGCCACACAGAATCACCCAGGGGATTATTAAAGCCAAATGCCCCCCTCCGTCCTCCAGGCCAACAAAATCGGACTCTCTGGGGCTGAGACCCACAGCTAAGACCACTCTTCAAAAGTAACTCTGTAGGGCGCCTTGGTGGCTCAGCCGGTTAGGCATCCAACTTCGGCTCAGGTCATGATCTCATGGTTCATGGGTTTGAGCCCCTTGTTGGGCTCTGTGCTGACAGCTCAGAGCCTGGAGCCTGCTTCGGATTCTGTGTCTCCCTCCCTCTCTGCCCTCCCCACCCCCTGCTCATGCTCAGTTTCTCTCTGTCTCAATAATATAAATAAAACATAAAAATAAATAAAAAATAAAAGTAACTCTGTAGAGGTGGCCTGGGTGGCTCAGTCAGTTAAGCATCTGACTTCAGCTCAGGTCATGATCTCACAGTTCATGGGTTTGAACCCTGCATTGGGCTCCCTGCTGTTGGTGCAGAGCTCCCTTTGGATCCTCTGTCCACTCACCTCCACCCCCACGGCCCCTCCTCAGCTCGTTTTTTCTCTCTCAAAATAAATAAATACACTTAAGAAAATTACAGTAACTCTATAATCCTTCATGTGATGTCTGCAAGAGTAATAAAACTATTTAGGCTTTCTCCTTAAAATATACCCTCTAGGGCGGCTGGGTGGCTCAGTCAGTTAAGCTTTGGACTCTTGATTTTGGCTCAGGTTATGATCTCACTGTTGGTGAGTTCGAGCCCCGCGTTGGGCTCTGCACTGACAGTGGGGAGCCTATTTGGGATTCTGTCTCCCTCTCTCTCTGTCCCTCCCTGCTTGCTGTCTCTCTCAAAATAAATAAAAATGAACTATATATATATATCTCAGTCCCACTTCTCAAAATAGTTGGTGGAATTATAAACTACTAATTGGATTCCAGCGAGCATATATTTATTTTGAAGCACTTACTATTCTAGACTCTGGGGACAAACTGGGAAACAAGACAATTTTCCAGAGCCCTGGAACTCACCTTTTAGAGGAGGTGTTTGGCCTGAACATTCACCCTTCCAGTTGGAAAGAGAGCTGGCTGCCTCCTCGTGGGGGGCTGCCTCACTCAGGGGCAGCCTGCAGCCAGTGCCTGGTCTCTGACGAGTAGAAGGCAAGGGCCTGGTCTTCTTGCCTCGATTTGGAGCCATGCAGAGCCACCCAGAGCTCCCCACGGGACTGGCAGAGACTTCTGGCACCACTGCACCTGAGCTCCCCCTCTGCCCAAACCTGTGTTGCGTGTTCCCACCCTTGACTGTGTTGATCCTGACAAGGGTCCGGCATGCAAACCCCCGTCTTAGACAGTTGCCCCAAGTCTGGGATAGATACGAGGGTGGCGGTAGAGGAGGCGGGTGAGGTGGAGTGGTTAAGGAGGTCAGTCAGAAGTAGAGCTGTAAGGAAGAGAGGAATCGGGGGTGCCTCCTGGGTTTGGGGCCTGAGGGGGTGATGCCAGTGCTATTTTCTGAGCTTCGGTTGGGGAGAAACATGGCCACCAAAGGTTTGATGTGTTCCACATAAGGGCTTCCAACTCTAGTTTGCAAATGATTAAATACTCCCCTAATAATAGCTATTCTTTTTTTATGTTCTAAGTAGTTTAGGTACGTTAGATACCTTACCTCGTTAATTTTCACAGAAGCCCTGCTGGCTTGGTATTATTTTCCTGTTCCTGAAAGCCCCCAGATTCTACATCTCACCATTCTCTTCCTCCAGCTCCCATGAATAGGTGGCCTGGCTTTCTCTCCTTCTTTGCCTGCACCAAACACTCTGTAACCTCAGTGACCTCAGGCCCTTTGTATGTGCTATCTTCCACTTGGAGTGCTCTTCCCCTGGCCCCCACATTTACCTCTCTGGCTGTCACCTTCTTCAGTGATGGCCTCAAAAGTCACTTCCTCAGAGTGGTTTCTCATGTCCTCCCAGGTTAATAGCTGGGGTCCTCCTGACCTCAAAGAAATATCTTAAATATTTAATATCTTAATAGCTCTTAAAATATTTTATTGATTAACTATATTCTTTAATTAAATGACTATGATATTTAATATTTCTATTTTATTAACATTTCTATGATGTTTAATATTTCTGCTTATAACATTTCTTTGATGATTCTCTACAGTTATAATTAAATGACTATTTGTGCAATGAATTTCCTTGTATAGTTTCAGCTCCATAGAAGCAGGCACTGCCTTGCTCTGCCCTCACTCCTTTTTTTTTTAATGTTTACTTTTGAGAGAGAGAGAGTGTGAGCAGGGGAGGGGCAGAGAGAGGGAGACACAGAATTTGAAGCAGGCTGCAGGCTCTGAGCTGTCAGCACAGAGCCTGACATGGGGCTCGAACACACAGACTGTGAGGTCATGACCTGAGCTGAAGTTGGACGCTTAACCGACTAAGCCACCCAGGTGCCCCATCTCTGCTCTCACTCCTAGCACAATGCCTGCCACATAGTAGGCTCTTGAGAAATATTTGCTGAATGACTGATGGAAACCTTGAAGCTTAACGAGATTATAGAACGTCCCAAGATTATAAGTGAATTTGTTGTAGAGCAGAGATGTGAACCCATGTGTGTTTGACTCCAAAAGTCAAAACACATCATAATTTGCTGACCGAAGTTGGGTAGGCTGCCCCATCTAATTGGCTGATAATATGTGGCTTAAGCCAGTGTGTACCAGAGCTCAAGAATGGTACCCCGGGGGGTGTTTGGCTGGCTCAGTCAATAAAGCATGCAACTCTTGATCTCAGGATCATGTGTGAGCCCCACATTGGGTGTAGATATTGTAGAAAGTAAAAAAAAAAAAAGGAAACAATAAACAAAATGTGGGGTGTGCCTATAAGAATGCTTCCCCAAAACTAGATTAAAACATGAGTTCCTGTAACACCCAGGCTTCACTGGGACCTTTCCCAGAACTTTCCCCAACAGGGAAATAGTAATTTCTCTCCACCTACTCAGGCAATTCTTTCTTCTTCTTCTTTTTTTTTTTTAAGTAGGCTCCATGTCCAGTGTGGGGCTTGAACTCATGACACTGATATTAAGAGTTGCATTCTCTACCAACTGAGCCAGCCAGGAGCCCTAGTCAAGGCAATTCTAAGACAGACTCAAGTTGACACTCGTAGTCAACACAATGCTAAGAAATGGGCTGGCTGGGACAGGCTGAGGCAGGGAGACAGGAGGCTACGAAAATGTATAGTCCTGGAATCCTCGGAAACTGAGATGGGATTTTTCTAATAGATGATCATTCCTAATCGATGCAATATTTGCTAGAAAGCCTCTTTTATGTCAACCCTCACAATGAATCTTTCTAAAATGGGTTAGTCCATTTTCCTGCAAAAAGAAACACGATTTGCTAAACAGAATCTAATTTTTTAGTAATGACCGAATCTTGTGGGGCTCTGAGGTGACTGTTCTGACGACCTTGTGCTTTAATGGTGAGTTGGGGAAAGTCAGGTTCACAGCAAAGGACACTCCGGGTCAGTGAGCTTAAGGCAAGTCCTTCCTTTTCCTAACACCCAGCTGGTGAGTGGGAGCAGGGTGATTATGAATTCACATCTTCATCTGACAAATGATGGTAATGGACCATATCAGCGTGTGTCACATTATTTTGACCACATCCCACAGTTGAGTTCATTGCTACTCTGAGAGTTCATACGTACACATATATAGATGTTTGTATAGAACTGATGCAGATGTTTTATTAAAAAATAACTTACTCTTTTGTAATGCACTTTTTTCCCTTATTTTATTTTCTAAGAAATTTTGCTCGCTGATTTCATAACCCACTAATGAGTTGCAAGGGCAGTCTGAAAATCCCACCCCCACCCCAGATTTGTGATTCTCAACAAAGAAATGGCTGGGTAAGGATACACCTTTAACACGCACGAGGATTTATTCGTTTTGAAAACTAAATGTCATGTTACCTTTGGCATTTGACTCATTCTTCAAAAAATTCAGTAAAACCCCCCACTTTCTAAGAGAGCATTCTAGAATGGTCATCAGTCTGGTTCATTAAGATTAATTTAACCCTCCTTCCCCCAAAGTACTGTAAGATTTATATCAAGGGCAATGAGGGGTTGGCACGCAGTAGTACATAATCAAGGTCAAAGGCATGGGCAGTGAAGAGAGAATACAGAGGGGATTGAGGAAACGAATGCTTTCCTCCCCTCTGGGTCACCTCTTCTGTGACTTAAAGACGTTGAAGTGGTGGCTGCCATAGTTCCTTCCACTCGCAAATTTCTGTGAGTAAGTTGCTGTGTCTGAAATCCCAGAGACCTGGCATCGTCAAAGGGTCTGGAGCCTATGTCAGCAGAACAAAGTGAGAATGTTCTTTCCATCCAGTGAGAGCTCCTGACCTCTTTACAACAAACCCTCCCATCAGTGCAGGGTGACCAGAAACGTGGGTGGCTCGGTGACTAGGCTGAACCACGGAAAGACAGCAGAGATATTGCCTTTGAGACCTTCAAGCAAGTGTATGAAAATCTGCGAGCTCATTTTCTTTATGTCCTGGGGGCCTAAACAAGCTTCTGCATGCTGGGATTGAGAGCTGAGACACGGGGGCCCTGTTCACACCACAGTGCGCCAGCCATGCCTGGCACCTCTCCCAACCTGGAAAGACATGGCTGCCTTTATGGATTGGAAGATTAAAACTCACAGAAAAAGAAGAGGACTGGGTGACCCTCGAGTTGGGGACAAGAACCCGGGTCTCTCAGCTCCCAGTCCAATCCTTTCTCTAGTCCTTACTCCTTGCGCCTGAGGGGAAGGACACTCAGGAATGAAAACATGGAGCACTTCATGAGCACCTATTTATTATGGCCGGGCCCTGATCCAAGAGCTTCCCGTGCATCAATTACTTTAATCTCAAAATACAACCCCAATGAAACTGGTATCATTTTTTCCCGTTTCCAAGCTGAGTAGACTGAGGGTGCCGGAAGTGATGTTTTCACTTCCTCCAGGCCCAAAGGTACTTTCAGAGTCCAAATTAGGGAGCATGGAGTTGTATATTATTGAGTGAGCCCAAGATGGCCTTTTCCAGGACAACTCTGAGTCATGGATAAATATGTTAGAGAAGGAAATGAATTCAATTGAGCTGATTCAAATTTCATGCCATTTAATTTTAATGGGAAGAATATTAGCCCATCAATAACACTTTCAAATAGTCGGAATATGAATATGTGCAATTCGATGTTGGGCTGAAGATATTATTTCAACATCATTTAATCTGATTCGTCTCAGGGGAAACGAAGGAGACATTTTTAGTGGCCACAGAGGTAGTTGACTGAAATTCTAGTAAATGGGGGAATGGATGAATAAAGCATTGTCCCGTGACTGAAGACCAGAGCGTGAGCACCTCTGAAACATTTGGGGGCTCAGCCCAAGGCAGGTATGTTACCTCTTCTCTTTTCAATTATTAATGTTCCTGGGAGTCAGGTGGAGCACACGGATGATGCTGATCATAGTAGTTTTCTCTGCTATAACTGTCGCCCACTACATGCACTTCTGACTTTCGCCAACCCTACAGCAGCATTTCCAACTAAATTCTGGGCACCTTCAAGAACATTCCAAGGGGGATAAGAAAGGGTTTCCTGGCTAAGAAAGCTTGTGAAGCTCTGGGTAAAACTCAGAGAGGTTTCTTTATGGAAGATTTCTTACCGCCTTCAATATACTGCCAAGTGCAGTGATATTCCTAGAAGGACGTGCAGTGTTTGGCTTTTCTGTCTTAGTTTGGGTTTCCCGGGAAGCAGACTCTGAGACTAAGATTTAGTATAAGTAATGTATTTTGGGTATATTCCCAGGAAATACTGGTAAGGGTAGAGAAGGGAGGCAGGAAAGAAAGAGAAACCAGGCAATATGCAGATTTTTAAAGATCTATATTTATTTTTGATAAAGAGAGTGCGAGCCGGGGAGGGGCAGAAAGAGAGGGAGACAGAGGCTCTGAAGCAGGCTCCTTGCAGACAGCAGAGAGCCTGCCTGGTGCAGAGCTCAAACTCATGAACCGTGAGATCCTGACCTGAGCCAAAGTCAGACACTTAACTGACTGAGCCACCCAGGTGACCCAATAAGCAGGTTCCTAAAAGCACATTGACTTTCTTGAGTGTCTGACTTTGGCTCAGGTCAGGATCTCATGGTTCATGAGTTCGAGCCTCAAGGCAGGCTCTGCACTGACAGCTCAGAGCCTGGAGCTGCTTCAGATTCTGTGTCTCCCTCGCTCTCTGCCCCTCCCCCTCTTGTGCTCTGTCTCTGTCTCTCTCCCAAAAATAAGTAAACATTTTAAAAAGCTTTTTTTAAAGCACATCACCTGTCAGGACTGAAAAATTCATAATTCAAAACTCAAAATTTGAAGCCCCAGCCTCCCAGTGTGGCTGAATCTGGAGATAGAGCTTCTGTAGTACAATTAAGGTTAAATGACATCATGCGGGGGGGGTGGAGAGTGGCACTGGGCCAACAGGATTAGTGTCCTTATAAGAAGAGGCACAGAGAGTGTGTTTGCTCTTTCCACTTGCACACACGCCCCAAAGGAAGGCCATGTGAGGAACAGAGTGAGAAGGCAGCCATCTGCGATCCAGAAAGAGGATTCCCAGCAGAAACCACACTTAGTTGGAACCTCAAACTTGGACTCGCAGCCTTTCTGTTTTAGCCATCCAGTCTGTGGCACGTTGCTATGATGGCCCCAACGGACGAGGGCATTCCCGCCGCCAGTGACTGGAGCTTAGAACTTCCAAGAGTCAGAGCAAAGCATGCGCCAGGGACATGATTAACCCACAAGGAAACAAGCCGCAGAGCTTGACGTTGGACTCTCCCAACACGAATAGGACCAGAGCGAGCTGTCCAAGCTGGAGTGCCCCGCATCCCTGAAACTGAGTGGGCAACACACCACGGCCATTTACATGTCATCCCAGCTGTGGTGGCTTCTTCAGTGTGAGAGGATTATGGCGATTAGGACAGTTCCCTGAGACCCAGGGGGGAGGGAGCTGGGGTACAGATACCCCAGTTCCTGCTAGTCATGGGCACAAGGCTGCTCCAAGGGCATGCATTTCCTGGCCCTCCCAGTCTGCAGCACAGGTATCAGAGTAGGTGCTAGACCAGAGGAGGTCCTCAGCTAAGAGATGTAGCTGGTGGTTGTTGGGAGTTGGCTAATGTGCCCTAAGGGGCGGGCAAGGGGACCCGTCCGAGCACCCGCAACACCTGGTATACTTTCCAAACATATAATAGCATCTGTGGAATCATTATGCTCCTTGACACCGTTTGGAAAGCGGTGCCCCCAGACCAATTTCGAGCCCTCCAGAAGAACTTGATTTCCTGTCAGAATCTGTCCATTTGCTCATACTCCTCTGTTAGTCTGCATGTGCCATCATAGCAAAGCACCACAGACTGGGTGACCGAGACAACAGAAATTTATTGTCTCATCATTCTGAAGGCTGGAAGTCCAAGATCAAGGTTGTCAGCAGGGCTGGATCTTTCTCAGTCCTGTCTCCTTGGCTCGTAGATGGTTGTCTTCCCCCTGTCTTCACTTGGTCTTCCCTCTTCCTGTGCGTTCAGTGCCCTAATCTCCTTTTCTTATAGGGAGACCAGTCAGACTGGATTGGGGCTACCCACATGACGTCCCTTTGACATAGTCATCTCAGTAAAGACCCTGTTTCTGAATGCAGTCCTGTTCTGAAAGTCCTGGAGGTTAGGACAGCAACATATGAATTTTGGAGGGACACAGTCCAGCCCATAACACCCTCTGTCCCTCCGCTGGTATCAAGGCAACTCACTGGAACAAGATCTGCGTGTCTGAAAGAACCTATCACTCTGACAGAGAGTTCCTTGGTCAGCCGGGGCCCACCCAACATTGCTGAGGGAGAGGCTCGCTTGGTCATTAGAATTTAATGTCCCAGGGGCGCCTGGGTGGCTTAGTCGGTTAAGCGTCCGACTTTCGCTTGGGTCATGATCTCACGGTTCGTGGGTTCGAGCCCCGCATCGGGCTCGGTGCTGACTGCCAGCTCAGAGCCTGGAGCCTGTTTCAGTCTGTGACTCCCTCTCTCTCTGACCCTCCCCTGCTCACGCTGTCTCTCTCTCTCCTAGAAATAAATAAAACATTAAAAATTAAAAAAAAAAAAAAAGAATTTAATGTCCCAAACAGATTGGGAAGACCTGCCCCACCGAGAGATGCAGGATCTCAGACCAACCTGGTAACATCCAATTTTCCTAACTTCCCATCTCAATCCCATGACCCTTTCATGAGAAAGAAGGCCCTCCTGTGCACCAGGCCACAATCCAGGCACTGGAGATACCCAATGAATGAATGCAAGAAGTAGTATTGTGGGGAGGTCAATAAGGGAAGGAAATAAAACTTCCCGGTGTATCAGCGGTGATCAGTGCTAAGGAGAGAAATAATGCAGGAGGAGGGTCAGCAGGCATTGGGGGTGCACGTGTGGATGGGGTGGCCAAGGCCTCACTGAAACGTGACATTTGAGGGAAGACCTGAGGGAGGCAGGGACCAGTCACGGGGCATCAGGGAAGAGCCTGGTGCGGTGGCAAGGACACTGGCTGGAGGGCTGGATGGTTCCAAACAACAGAAGGACTTGGCTTCACTCAGGGTGAGCTGGGGCCACACTGAGAGCTTTGGTGAGGAGAAACATGACCTCACTGAGGTGCATGAAGAATGGGCGAAATGCAACCGAGAGCATGAGTAGGAACGCCAGCTGGGAAGCCCTTGGGATAATCCAGGTGACGAATGACCATCACTTGCATCTAGGATGGCAGCGGAGGGGGAGGAGGTAAGAATTTTAATCGTAAAAATCTTTTTACAATTTTTATTTGATCGTTGAATATTTTATTTGTTGCTTGAATTCACCTCTTACAATGTTTCTTTACTCGTTTTTTAGACTATTTTTTAGCGTGGTCTTAGGTTAACAGCAAAATTGAACAGAATGTACAGAAAGGTCCCATATACATCCTCCCCAACACGCACAGAGCCTCCCCATCATCAATATCCCTCACCAGAGTGGTGCCTTCATTACCACTGATGAATGTGCACTGACCTGTCATTATCACCTAAAGTCCATAATCTACCTTAGAATTCACTCTTGGTGTTGTACGTTGCATGGGTTTTGACAAGTGTATAATGGGCATCTATCCACCATTACAGCACCATAAAGCGTAGCATCGCTGCCCTAATTCACCCCTCCCTCCCCGCAATGTCTGGCAACCACTGATCTTCCTACTGTGCCCTAAATTTTGCCTTTTCCTGAACATCATGGGCTTGCATGTAGCCTTTTCATACTGGCTTCTTTCACTTAGTTATATGCATTGAAGTTTCCTTTATGTCTTTCTGTGACTTGAGCATTTTTTGGGTTTTGGTCTTTTTTTAGAGCTGAATCATATTCCAGTGTCTGGAGGTACCAGACCCAGTTTAGCTATCCATGCACCTCCAGAAGGACATCTTGGTTGCTTCTGAGTTTCGGCACTTATGGATCCTGGAAGTATGTGGAAGGTGGAGTCCACAGGATGTCCTGACAGTTTCAACAGTCTGTGGGCAATGACTCTAAGGAGGATGTACTTGGCCTGTGCAGCTGAACAAATAGGAGCCACCTGCATGCCTGCTCAGACAGGGCACAGGGAGATGACGCACTAACGATGGCCATGGCAATGACCACAGCTATTGCATACAGACCTTCAGCTTTGTGCTGGGCTGGGGTAAGTGCATGGTGTGTTTCTTCCTGTTGTCCCACCAGTCTAGAAGGTAGATGCTGTTATGATTCTTGTTTTACAAACAGGTGAATGGCTTATGTGTTCAAGGCCACACAGGTCTGCTCATACTTGGCTCCCACGATGTAACTCCTTGTACAATAGCTGGCACTTTGAGATAAATGTATCAGTCTGGTTAATGTAAATCTCCCCAAACCAGGGAAAATTCACAGAGAAATTAATGCCGCTACGTAGGCCTTCAGGGGAGGCCACCAGCTGGCCATTTCCCTGATGACAACATATGCATTGTGATAGTGATTGAGTAGTTTCTAATTCCTATAAAGTGAAGACCTCATGAAACCGGGTAAGGATTCCATAACTGTGAGTTTGGAAAGACAAAGAATGTTCCTGAGTGCCTAAAAGGAAACTGTGTATAACTGGAAACTCTATCTGTACATTTTCTCTATGGCTGTGACAGAAGGTATTAAATGTCTTCTAGGATGCTTTTGAGTAGCTATAAAATCATCACGTCCCTTGGCAGAGAGCCATCCTCTGACCAGTCTGGGCGGAGAGCCATCTTCTGACCAGTCTGGGCTGCGACAGTTTCCACCCATCTGGAAAACGGGTGTTCTGAGAAAAGTCAGAAAAATGCAGTGACGTTTTCGTAGAACCAGATGCATTTCATTTAAAGCACTCTCCTTTTGTTTGAGGTATGTCCGTGCACCTGCACACACATGCGTGCTAAAAATGCCCTTTTGATATAAAATAATAATAAAGGTAACTTGCAGTCGGCTGGCTTAAGTGAACTTATTTGGCAAAATGAAAGTTTGGAAACCCTGTGTCAGTCTCCCCATTTTATGTTGCTGTTGCTGCTGGTGGAATTTGCCAACCCAAGAAATCCAAATGCCTGGGTACATGAATGATAAAAACTCAGCTGACTGTAAAGTGATCAGAAATGTGAGCTTCTAGGGTAGAATGATCGAGAGTCAGAACATGTCAACTTCATTACCAAGTAGAGCATGCATTAACTACCCACCACACGTTACCCTGAACGAGTTAGGCATCATGCACGGAACTAGTTATTCTCCTTCGCTGTTACCAAGACCACGGCCGAAGCTCTCTAGCCACACTGTGTCACACTGTGCGCCCACTTTGCAGGAGTTCAGCTGTGAATTTAGCGCCCCAACCTGTTTGTGCTGCTGAAGGGAAAGATACAGTACATTCTACAGGAGCCTAGGGTGGGGCGCCGAGCTGGCACCTTGGGATCCCATTCCTCTCTCCCTTCTCCCATTTCATTCTCCAGCACTTTTGAGATGGGGGTGGAGGGGCAGAGAGAGAAGGAGACCCAGAATCTGAAGCAGGCTCCAGGCTCTGAGGTGTTAGCACAGAGCCCAACGCGGGGCTTGAACTCACAGAGTACAAGATCATGACTTGAGCCGAAGTCGGACACTTAACCGACTGAGCCGCCCAGGTGCCCCATTCTTCCACTAGCACTTTAAGTCAGCATTTCAAAAGCCACAGAATGGGGGACATGCCAAGCGATCATGTTTTGGCTTAAATTTATTGATTATAAGTGGCTGCCTGGGCCTCCTGACATGGTAAAAGAAGGATTGGAAGTAAAGTAGTGCATCAGCAAAATACATTGTTTTCCTCCTTCTAGCTACCCCCAGAGAATCCTTCTATTTCCTCTTTCAAAGAAAGAAGGCACATCCAGTAGGCACGTGCCCGAATTCTAAAACCACATTAGAAGGAAAGGCTGTATCTTTGCTCACAGGGCACATTTCCTCCAAGCTTCACTGGGAAGGCCATCAGATGCAGTGAAATGTAGGTCACAAGAAAAAAGAGAGATTGAGAACATATGATTCATGACGCACCCGGTGATAGATCCCCTAGGAATGCTTCTCTGCAAAGAAGGTGTGTGTTGTCAAGCCGGCCTGCAGACATTTAATTCTTCATCTCAAATACAAGGCATTTAGGTTGTGTGAACAGTGCTGGCTCCTTAGCGATTCAAAAAATCAATACCAAGCCTGATCACTCCGCTTCTCTCCTTGAGTTCTTGCCCAAACTCAGCAGGAGTGCCACGGGCCAAGAAGCTAACTTTCCAGACTCTCTGCCCACGTGGAGCACAGCATCCTCAACAGTTCACAGCTATACTGCCCAGCTCGGGGTGGGGGGTGGGGGGGTCCTTGTTCCAAAGCTGGGTGAGAGCAATCTCTCTTGTGTTTACAGGTCCACACGAACGCTTCCCCTTTATACCCAAACAGTCCTGGCCCCAGCCTTGGCTGGCGTGGTTGCTAAAACTCAGACACGTGCAAAGCATCCTCTAATGATCTGGGGAGTCCCCAGGGAAGTATCTCAAGCTCTGCTTCCCTCTTATCACCTGCCCGTCTGTCTCAGGAGGAAATGCTGGCCCTGCCCATCAGGGAGCGGCCCTGGCATGGACACAGTGCCCGGCTCCTGCCATTCCATGCACCTGATGAAGTGCAGACTCAAGGTGCAGACTCGGGTCCCCCAACGCCTAACCCATGGCCAATGGCTGCGCCCACATTACGAAGTGAAAGAAGATAGTTTAGAAAGGCTCCGTACAGTATGACCCCAACTACATGGCATTCTGGAAAAGGCAAGCCATGGAGACCATGAAAAGATCAGTGGTGACCAGGGGGAGGTGGGTGGGAGGGACGGTGCAGCAACGGGCATTCTCAGAGCAGTGGAACCGCTCTGTATGATACTATGATGATGGAGACATGGCATGAGGAATTTGCCAAAACCCGCAGAATGTACAACACTACGAGTAAATCCTAATGGAAACTATGGACTTTAGTTAGTACTAGGGTGCATCAATTTAAAAAACAAAAACAAGGGGCGCCTGGGTGGCCTAGTCGGTTAAGCGTCTGACTTTCGCTTGGGTCATGATCTCGCGGTTCGTGGGTTCGAGCCCCGCATCGGGCTCTGTGCTGACAGCCAGCTCAGAGCCTGGAGCCTGTTTCAGTCTGTGACTCCCTCTCTCTCTGACCCTCCCTTGCTCGCGCTGTCTCTCTCTCTCTCCTAGAAATAAAGCATTAAAAAAAAATAAATAAATAAAAATAAAAATAAAAAACAAAAACAAAAACATAAGTTTATTTGGGAGGTAAGAAGTCAAAATCAGGTCCCTAGAACTGTCTTCCTTTTAGAGGCTCCAGGGAGAACCCATTTCATTGCCCATTCCAGCTCCCAGGGGCTGCCTACTCCCTTTGGCTCCTGGCCAAGAGTAATCCGCCCATCTGGAGATGCCCAATTACACCTGTTACAAAATCCATTTTGCCATATGGGGTAATACTCACAGGTTCCAGGGATCAGGACATAGATATCTTTGGGGGTCATTCATTATTTATCAACCACAGGGATGGAGAGGCAGCAGGAGGTGGTGCAGGAAAGGCCAGTGCAGGAGATGGAAGGACCGATGGACACCTAAGGGTAAAACAGGAGCTGTTTATGCCTGGCCATTTAAAACACAGAGACCAGACTAACTAGCAGCTAAAATCCAAAGAGCATTTAAAACTATTTTTCCATGCAACAATGACAATAAAATAAAGTAAAATCTTGGGTTCTGAGTCACTTGTTCTGCAAGTGTTCTCTAAGACAAGTAAACATTTCTTAAAAATTTTAACTTGATACATGAGTGATGTCTTACAATACGAGCAGTAGTACGTGACACTGAATGTCACATGATCACAACTGGGCCAATGGTCCTTGAAATTCGCTTTGATATACAAGTGCTTTGGAGTACAAGCCTGTTTCCAGAACAAATTATGGTTGCAAACCAAGGTTTTACTGTAAATCCTCAAGTTACTCTGGGGCAAAACAAATCGCCAATAAATGCATTAAAAATGTATATCAACACCCAGGGGCACCTGGGTGGCTCAGGTCATGATCTCACGGTTCCTGGGTTTGAGCCCCGCATCAGGCTCTGTGCTGACAGCTCAGAGCCTGGAGCCTGCTTTGGATTCCATGTCTCCCTCTCTCTCTCTGCTCCTCCCCCCACCTCTCTCAAAAATAAATAAACATTTAAAACAATGTATATCAACAAAAAACATTCCCAATGTATCTCTCTGGAATTGAGAGTATGGGTAATTTTACTTTTTAATTTTAGTTGCAGGCAGCAAAATTTCTGTAATGAATATGTATTGTTTTAGAATCAGAAAAAGACTTATTTTTTTTAAGTAATACATTTTTTAAAACACAAAAATGTGCACAGAAGGCAGTGTTAGCATTGACAGCAGAGTTCTTTCTCATACAGAATCTCAGACCGAATGTTGTCTTTGTGTGATGCATCCTTCCTTTCTTTATCTCCTTGATATTCCCATGAAATAGATTCCTTCTCCATTATAACGGGAAGTTTAGAAGGCCTTGGAAAGAGGAAAGGAGAGATATCTTATGATTTTTCATAGACCCCTCACCGCCTTTAAAGAGAAGTCAGGGTTTGTTTAAATGGGGGATTAAATATTAAAATGTAAATGTAAAACGATACAGCCTTAGGAGCATACCTAATAAAAATATATACACATGTGCGTTACATGACATGGCTAGGATGTTCATCACGGTTTTCTGCACAAAAGCCAAAAGCAGTTAACAACCCAGTGTGATCAATAGGAGAATGCATTAAAAAACCGTGGCCTATTATACAATAGAATACTACACAGCAACGAAAAAGAGTAAACTACTGCTCTATGCAACGAGTCACTAAATCTCCTGGAAATAATATTGAGTGAAAGAAGCCAGACACAGCAGTGTACATACATTCCATTTAGGTAAAGCTCAAAAACGGGTAAGTCCAATCTACGGTGTGAGAATGAAGAATAGTGGTTTTCTTTTCCTAGTGGGGACCATGACTGGCATGGGCCAGGGGGACAGCTGGACACCGGCAATGTTCTGTTTCTCAGGATGGTTGGAGATGACATTGGCATATTCACTGGGCATCTCTGCATCAAACTGTATGCTTGTGAAATATGTACTTTCTGTATGTAGGTTACACAGCCAAGAAAATTACTGTAAAATAAAAAGTAATCAAAATCAGACTCTAATTTGGAGCCATGTTTTATTCTCAGGTGTGATATACCCCTTGTCTAGACAGCGTGAAGCATGGCCAATAATCTAGTTCAGATCAGTGCCCTAATTAATCAAACATACAGAAATTGACTCACAATCATTAGCACGGGCAGCGAAGAGGCTGATTATTAGCGTTGTAATCTATGCACCATGTACCCCACACAGTCCTGGCTTAGCAAATGACCTGGGACAGCCCCACAGTCTACAGATTCAATGACAAGGAAGGGCCAGGAAATGTAGATGCAAGCCTGAAGTTAGCAAAGCTGCTGTGTGTAATGAAGGTGGGCACCGAGTCTTCCTCACATTAAACACTATTTGTTAGTGTAGGTCGTGAAAGTGCCAGGCTGTGCTGAAGGCTCACCATTTCTTGCCAAAGCTAATAGAAAGGTGACCAAAACGGTAAATGATGAAAAGGCAATAGGTGTCACATCCTGAAGGCATCCGCTGCAGTGTCCTATAACGACTGGTGAATGAATTGAGAAGGTAGCAGCTTTATGAGTCACGTTACCGAGAGCCGTGCAAAACCTGATCAGCCCTCCGGTTCCAAGCTGCAGACACCACCGGGTGTCCGAGCTCACTTTTTCTCTGGGGAAATGCCCAGCAGCAAAGTTCAGGGAGAAACCCCACTGCTGGACGCTCTACGTCTGCTCCGGGACTTGCCAACCCATTCATCCCATCCCGTCAGCCGTGGGGTGGTTCAGAGCTGGGCACACGCCAGGCCGGGCCAGCACTCTCCACGGGAACCCCTCTCCCCAAGCTAGGAAGATGTCTCAGCATGTAAGCCAGGGGGCTGCCCGGGGCCACTGTCAAGGCTGCATGAGAGACGCCTGTCTAGGAAAGGTCAGCTTGAGGCTACCAAACAGAGAAACAAAGGCCAGGAGCCTTGGCACAGAGAAGTCTGCCTGTTCCTGCGGCTTCTTCTCCAAGAGCAGCTCCAGAGTCTTTCCCAGCCTCGTCAGACCGCAATTTCCATTTGTAACTAAGTTACTTTGAATTGCATTTCTACCCTGGGGCAGCAAAGTCCTCACAAGTACGCAAATAGACCTAGAATTTGGAGTAAAGTTGAAAGTCTTCCTTGAGATACAAGCAATCACTTGGAGGAGCGGGGTAAGTGAGCAGAACTGTGAAGGCACAGCTCATCTTGGCAGTCTGGAGAGGCCGGTGCCCATCCGGAGAGGTTGGTGCCCATCCGGAGAGGCCGGTGCCCATCCGGAGAGGTTGGTACCCATCCGGAGAGGCCGGTGCCCATCCGGAGAGGCCGGTGCCCATCCGGAGAGGTTGGTACCCATCCGGAGAGGCCGGTGCCCATCCTGGAGAGGCCGTACCCATCCTCGGGAGGCTGTGCCCATCCGGAGAGGCTGTGCCCATCCGGAGAGGCGGTTGCCCATCCGGGAGAGGTTGCTCTGATCCGAGAGGCCGGTGCCCACTGGGAGTTCATCCGGTGAGGCCGGTGCCCATCCGGAGAGGCTGGTGCTCCATCCGGAGAGGCTGGTGCCATCCGGGAGGTTGGTGCCCATCCGAGAGGCCGGTGCCCATCCGGGAGAGGCCTGTGCCCATCGAGAGGTTGGTACCTGTCCGGAGAGGCTGCGCCCATCCGAGAGGCCGGTGCCCATCTGGAGGTCGGGTGCCCATCCTGGAGAGGCCGGTGCCCATCCGGAGAGGTCACGGTGCCCATCTGAGAGGCTCGGTGCCCATCCGAGAGGCTGCGCTCATCCGGGAGAGGTGGCTGGTACCCATCCGGAGAGGCCGGTGCCCATCCGAGAGGTTGGTGCCCATCCTGAGAGGCCGCAGGCGCCCATCTGGAGAGGCCGGTGCCCATCCGGTGACGTGGTGCTCCATCCGGGAGAGGCGCCGGTGCCCATCCGGAGAGGCTGGTGCCCATCCGGAGGTTGGTGCCCATCCGAGAGGCCAAGTTCCACCTGAGAGGTTGCCCAACTGGGAGAGTGGCTCTCTGTGCCCATCCGGAGGTTACCCATCCGGAGAGGCCGGTGCCCATCTGGAGAGGCCGGTGCCCATCCGGAGAGGCCGGTGCCCATCTGGAGAGGCCGGTGCCCATCCGGAGAGGCCGGTGCCCATCTGGAGAGGCCGGTGCCCATCCGGAGAGGCCGGTGCCCATCTGGAGAGGCCGGTGCCCATCCGGAGAGGCCGGTGCCCATCTGGAGAGGCCGGTGCCCATCCGGAGAGGCCGGTGCCCATCTGGAGAGGCCGGTGCCCATCCGGAGAGGCCGGTGCCCATCTGGAGAGGCCGGTGCCCATCCGGAGAGGCCGGTGCCCATCTGGAGAGGCCGGTGCCCATCCGGAGAGGCCGGTGCCCATCTGGAGAGGCCGGTGCCCATCCGGAGAGGCCGGTGCCCATCCGGAGAGGTCGGTACCCATCCGGAGAGGCTGGTGCCCATCTGGAAAGGCTGGTACCCAACTGCTGTAGTCCCTGGGCTCTCCCTTTAGCCTGTATCCAGACCTGGTGTATGTTCCTTCCATTTCTTCCTTTAATTCAAGATCTCCCTGCAGGAAAACACATCCTCTCCATTACCTTTTCTCTTCCCAGCCCTTGCTTCTGCCCCCCTCCTCCCATAATTCCCAAACACATTGAAGAGGGAATAAATTCCACTTCTGTCAGCTCTGTAGAGCAGGGATTGTCTCTGTGCGATCGACTAGAACAGTGTCTGGCTAGACATCTGCGATGCCGACGTGAGGCTCCTGAATTGTGGCAGATAGTCTGAGCCGTCCCGTGCTGGAAGTGTTATGTGTATGCTTCCACGGCTAGTTTTCAACACTTCCTTCTCAAAATGCTTTGATTCACCACATAGAAATTGACAAGAAGATATACATCCCTTCATTACAGCATTTACTGCCCGATATTATTGTTCCTTTTTATGCGTCTGTCACCACCCCGCAATCCGTGCCTGTGAGTGGGAAGATCGCATCTTAGTGAATCTGTGCGCCCAGCAATTAGCATGGTTCTTGGCAGGTACAGTGTCTGATGCCTTCCCACTAGGTACAAGCAGTTCTTTTTTAAATTTTTTTTTATTTTTGAGAGAGAGAGAGGGAGAGAGAAGACACAAGCAGGGGGAGGGGCACAGAAAGGAAATAGACAATCCCAAGCAGGCTCCACGCCGTCAGCACAGAGCCCAATGTGGGGCTCAATCTTACGAACCATAAGATCACGACCTGAGCCAAAGCCAAGAGTCGGATGCTTAATGACTGAGCCATCCTGATGCTCCAGCAGTTCTATAAACTCCCGAGAACGTTGGTGTTCAAAGTGTAGTACGCGGACCAGGAGCTTTGGGATGTCCGGGACAGAGGATTGCAGACGCACCGATTCGCAGTTGAGAACTTGCGTGGAGGGAGAGACAGGGTGATCCGGGCGAGGCAGTTAAGGTGGGGGAAAGAAGGAAAAGGGAGACGAGGAGGTCAAGGGCAGGTGGATCTGCCTGCGTGGGGAGTGACAGTGAGCACCCCAGACAGACAGGATGGCCAGAGGTTGATGCCGCTGTAGGAAGGGGCCCCAGGGTCCCGTGCTCTGCGGACTCTCTCTGTTCACACAGGTCCCTTCCTGGGAGTGTGGAGAGAGACAGTCAGGAAAAGCTGCACCGCTGAAAGGAAAAACAGAATAATATCGTGCCGTGTTTTCTCCCATCTTTAAACTGGGAGATCATTTTTAAATTTAAGAGCTACGAGGTGTTCTAGGTTTTGCATCCAGGGGAGCCATGAGCTCATAAAAGCAGACAGCTATCGGGTTCTCAATCTTAGAACCTCCCGATGTGTTGAAATGAAAAACTAAATTAACACTGCCACTTCAGTGCCTAAATGAATGGGGTTTGGCCAGCATCTGCCGGAAGCTTCTGCAGGAATTCAGTGAATGATTTCTATTTGAAAACACAGCTCAAGGAGCCCTTAATAAGTGCAATTGGATGATAATCATACAGCACCTTCTTTGCGGTTAAGCAAATGTTCCCGGGGAGCGGTAGTAGTGAAGCGGGTCTAAGACGCACCTAAGGAAAAGGGGCCCTTTGGGGGATCGGTGTGCAGTGTGGTCAACGGCGATTCTAAAATAGCTGGCTTTAAAGACCAACCTGCTCACCATGGATCCCTAACGCTCATCCTAGGCCATCCTCTGGGCCACGAAGGTGGCCGTTTTCAGGAAAGGCGTGGAGAAGCGGGTCCCTGGAGACGGAGAGTCCCCGCGGAGACCTCAGGAACGAAACAGGTCACCGGGCTCCCAGGCGGGGCTCCTTTTGCCCCTCACCCAGACGGCCGGCTGGGGCGGGATGCGGGGCAGCGGGCAGGGAGGGTGGGCGCGCAGGTCCTCCCCCTCCCGGCGGGGGGCGCGAGCTGCGGCTGCGCGCGGTGCGCCCTCGCCGGCCCGTGCGCCCCGAGCTTTGGGGGCGCGCGCCGGTCTCCCGGGGCTCCTGCCGGCAGCCGGGCGCGCCAGGCGGCGCGGCGCGGGCGCGGGGCGCGCGGAAAGGTAGGCGGGCGCGCGGCGGAGAGCTGGGACGCGAAGCCGAGCCTGCCGCTCACCTCGCCGCCCGCCGTCACCTGGCGCGGAGCGCGCGCCCTGCTGCCCACGCCCGGGCGCGGCCGCCGCCCCTCGCCGCCGCGGGCATGCGACAGGAGTAGCCCGCGCGCTTCGGGAGCACCGGAGGAGCCCCTTCGGCCTGGTCGCGCCAAGGTGACTCCCTTGCTGACCCCCCCGCCCCCGCCCCCGCGGGCCGCCTGTCCCGGCGCCCGGTCTGTCCCCGCGCGTCCTCCGCCCATGCCCGCCGCCGGCGGGGGAGGGCGAGCGGCGGCAAGTGCATGGGCGTGTGTCTGTCTGTCTGTCTCCACACTCCCATCGCACGCACCTGCCTTTTGTGACCCCGGCCCGACTGCCCCGTGCACAGGGGGGACGTCCGGGACCCCTCTTTGTTCTGGCTTGGGGAGAGGGGTGTGAGTGTGTGCACGCGCGCGAGGGATTTTTTTTTGGAGTGGGGAGGGGGAGTTCGATGGAAATAGGCGATTTAACTATTCCATCGAGAACGGTGGCCCCGGCCCGCGACTCGTCGCTGCGGCCGGCTGTCCGGGCGGCAGCCCCGGCGTGGAGCCGCGGTCCGTCCCCAGCAGGCACCGTGCGATTTTCAGATGTGCGTTCCCCGCACTTTGGCAAACAGACCGCCGCGGCGCCGCGTGTGCCCGCCTCGCTCACGCTCGTGTTTCCGAGTCCGATCCTGTGCTGTCCCCAGCGCCGAACGGCATCTGTGGTCGTGGGTTTTCAACCACCGAGACTTCGCCCTTTGTTTTGTTCCATAACACTTGATAATTCATGAAGCTTGTGGCATTTGATGGCAGTGTCTGAGTAGGGGCTGGCTTTCGGTCTGTGTGTTTTTTTGCATGATCTTGGATTGTCACCCTGCTGTGTCTAAACATTAAAAAGCCTGTCTTTTCGTTGAAGAGGACGGGGGTTAAAATGAATGAAGACCTGAAGGTCAATTTAAGCGGGCTGCCTCGGGATTATTTAGATGCTGGCGCTGCGGAGAACGTCTCGGCCGCCGTCTCCTCCCAGGTTCCTGCTGGAGAGCGGGAGCCAGAGCTGGTTGTCAACCCCTGGGACATTGTCCTGTGTACCTCGGGGACCCTCATCTCCTGTGAAAATGCCATTGTGGTCCTTATCATCTTCCATAACCCCAGCCTGCGAGCACCCATGTTCCTGCTGATAGGCAGCCTGGCTCTGGCGGACCTACTGGCCGGCGTCGGACTCATCATCAATTTTGTTTTTGCTTACCTGCTTCAGTCAGAGGCCACCAAGCTGGTCACAATCGGACTCATTGTCGCCTCTTTCTCTGCCTCTGTCTGCAGCTTGCTGGCTATCACTGTCGACCGCTACCTCTCCCTGTATTACGCTCTGACATACCACTCGGAGAGGACGGTCACGTTTACCTATGTCATGCTCACCATGCTCTGGGGGACCTCCATCTGCCTGGGCCTGCTGCCCGTCCTGGGCTGGAACTGCCTCAGGGACGAGTCCACCTGCAGCGTGGTCAGACCCCTCACCAAGAACAACGCGGCCATCCTCTCCGTCTCCTTCCTCTTCATGTTTGCGCTCATGCTTCAGCTCTACATCCAGATCTGCAAGATTGTGATGCGCCACGCCCATCAGATAGCCCTGCAGCATCACTTCCTGGCCACCTCCCACTACGTGACCACCCGGAAAGGGGTCTCCACGCTGGCCATCATTCTGGGGACCTTTGCTGCCTGCTGGATGCCTTTCACCCTCTACTCCTTGATCGCGGATTACACCTACCCCTCCATCTACACCTACGCCACCCTCCTGCCCGCCACCTACAACTCCATCATCAACCCTGTCATATACGCTTTCAGAAACCAAGAGATCCAGAAAGCCCTCTGTCTCATCTGCTGCGGCTGCATCCCCTCCAGTCTCGCCCAGAGAGCACGGTCGCCCAGCGACGTGTAGGAGGGGCTCCCTTACGAGGACACACTGCACACTGAATTCTGCATCCACCAAGCATTTCCACTGCCCGGCCAAATGGTCCAGATGCTGTCCTTAAATTTTTTCTATTGGATTTTCTCTTGAGCCACAGCAGCACCCGGCAGTCCTGAAGCAGTCATTTAGATGAGCTCAGTGATTGGAGTGGAAACCACGTTGCTGGTGTCTTTGCCCTTTTTATTTAAAAAAAAAAAAATGATGATTTTGTTTTGTTGAGGGGCAGGGATTTTTGTTTTCTATTTTACTTGGAGGCTGGGTAGTGGGTGGGAAAGAAAGTACATGCTATGGCCATGATGTTATAAAAAGTAACCTGGTCCTAGAGTTTTTACTTGGACTGTAAAATAAAATGGAATTATTGAGAACAATGGAGGAGAAATGACTTTTTCCAGACTTTTTTTTTTTTTTAATGTCAAGGTAGATTTGCAACGCTGCATGTATCTAACTGAATATAATCTCTTCGGAGGCAACACAGATAGTTTACACGATTGTGTTTGGAAGAGACCTGGTTTTATTAACATGAACTCAGTGATAAGTTACCAACACGGAAACTATGTACCCATTCTTTGTCCCTTCTTTCTTTACTTGGAGCAATTACTGTTCACAAGAATTACTTCGGTATTTCTGTGAATGTTGTAACTTTCTGCACGGGTGCCTGTGTTAGCTAGACCACTACTTTCAAATGTTGTCATGTAAATCCTGAATCAAATGAGTCCGCTTTCAATATAGCTTTTCAATGTGTCTCTAAAATGAATTATGAAATTTGTTTGGATCTGATAGGAAGTAGGATTGATTAGATCCACCTTCGTAGTTTTTTAAACCACAGTCTGATTGTTTCCAGGGGACAAAAGAAAACATTAAATGACATCGATCAAGAGTAGGTTACATTTATTTGAGTATATTCTGAAAAATAAAGCAACGTAAAGCTATCACAAAATACGAAAACATCACGTTTCCTATCATTCTATATCTAAGAATGTATTAAGAGTTATTCTTGATTGAGACAAATAGAATTAAATATTGTAGATCAAATATTTCTGGTTCATACTGTCTGTGGTACAAAGTGCATTTGAAATAGGTGGTCTCTTATTTTAACAATTAAGTTGGTGGGTGCACGTATGCCATGCGTATCTGACCGTGACATATGTGAGCTATCCTATGTACGTTCACAAGCAGAATGACCATGTGGCTGTTCATGAAAAGCTAACTTTGCATTCCTTTTCCTTCTTTTCACCAAAAAAAACTCAACTTATATGCGATAGAAACTGTGTTGCCTGTTCTCAGAGAGCAAAGATTTTTGTCAAGAAAGGACACAGAGGAATCGGCTTTAAACATATTGCAAAATTGTTGTGTCCAAGCACCATTTCCCTTAGTGCAGACAGATGTTTTAGACACAGATACCCTCCTACACCTTCCATGGGTTTATGGTAATGTCTGTATACCAGTGGAAGAGTTTCTGGATGGGATATCAACTGAGCCCATTCCGATCGTGGCAAGACCAGTATTTCAGGGTCCTCGGGGAATCATTGGTAATAAATGAACTTCATTGGCTTGTCCCAACGGTTATGGCCGTGGTGGTGTCCGGAACGTTCTGGCAGCCTGCACACTGATGCCCTGTCTCCCCTTGGTATGTAGCACAAGTGTGAGTAAATCCTGTACTTGAATCTGGGTCTCCTCCCCTAAGTTCCTTGTGGAAGCAGGAGAGTGAAATATTTCATAAGAGGGAAAGGATTTTTCACACATATCACCATATGACCGATCTAACCAACTTGATGCCTTTAAACAATTTCCTCCGAACATTTGATGGAGCTGGTAGATCGGACACGATGGGTCTGTTTGTTTTTAATGCTGTGAAACGCAATAGCGTCTCCTTGTGAGAAATGACTGAGGTAAGTTGGTTGTGACAAGTGCTGGGAAATATCCATAATGAGGTTGTAAAGCAATAAATACTGTCTTTGTAGAAATGGTGGTCCTTTTGCATATGTCTAAGAGTAAGAATCATAGTGATAATGACGTCTACTGTTTGTTACCAAATGTTGTGTGCCTGGGCCCCGTGCCGGATGCCTTAACTGCCCTGCTGCTGGATTCACTAAAACACACCTCCAGGTAAGAGAATTAGGGTGAAGAGAAGCTAACCAATTTATCCGAGGTCACAGAGCTCCAGGGTAGAGTCAGGATCCAAGCCCGGGTTTTCCCAAAGCTTATGCCTGACCCCTCCCCTGCACCAGGCTGTCTGGAAGCCTTCACTAGACATGAGGGCCGAGGGAATGATGTGGACTTGTTACCATCACTACGTTTTACTTCTGCAATTATGACAAAGCTTCCTATTTAAAATGATATGTGGTGTGGGGTGCCCGGGTGGCTCGGTCGGTTAAGCATCCAACTTCAGCTCAGGTCATGGTCTCGCAGCTCGTGAGTTCAAGCCCCGCGTCGGGCTCTGTGCTGACAGCTCAGAGCCTGGAGGCTGCTTCAGATTCTGTGTCTCCCTCTCTCTCTGACCCTCCCCTGCTCATGCTCTGTCCCTGTCTCTCTCTCTCTCAAAATGAATAAATGTTTTAAAAAATTTAAAAATTACATGAGATGTGACTGTCGACGTGGTCCTATGCAAAACAGTATTTTTTAACGTACTTTTCTTCATTAAGCATTTCCCTGCTTAATTTGGAACCAAGGCCTGTCCCTAGGGGCGCTTTGCAATATTTTGGTGCAGCAGGCTGAGGGCTGCCCTTATACAGATTTTCCCTCCACTTGTTATTTTAAGCTTCCTATTATACACTTACATCAGTCTGTAATGCTCCTATAAAAAAATACTAGTTAGACGGTTGCTTTTGACCCTGTTTTTAAACCTCTGATTTCAGCTAAGCTATTGTTCCATTAAACTATCACGTGCCCTTACTGTTTACATTGTGAAGGTTTAGGGATGTTTGTATGGTTTCCTACAAAGCTACTTTGTTTCTACGAAGTTCATTATTAGGAGATGGGTGCACGTCTTGAAGTATATGTATGTGTGTGAACGTATGCACATATGAATGCACTTGTATTCGATAACGCTCATTTGGCAACAAGACTAAACACACGGTGGAAAACATTCATATCCCCAACAGTCCCAAAGAGACTTTTACTCCGTATGATGAAAGCATTTAGCTACCAAGAAATTTATAGAAAGCTATCCTTTTATCTAACACACCTCAGTGACTGCAGCAGAATCCGGAGCCGAGGCTAATTATCCAGGTTGTGATTACCCGGGGTTTTGTTTCCTTTGTCCCTTTAAATGTGTATTTCTTTACGTCACTAACTTTGTTTCCTGATGCTAATGGGTGCCATCTTACTTCTCGATCCCTGGGGTGGCACGGGTTGGAATGGGGACGCAGGGGCCTCTGTCCCCGGAAGCCCAAACTGGAGAGCTAAGTTCAAAAAGGGAGACACTCAGTGGACTTGGCAAGGAGG